>OU342741.1:486570948-487116844 GCA_910589775.1 Avena eriantha | reverse complement strand
TATGTGGTATGTGAAAAGAACACACATGCAATGACTATGGTTGTTGTTAGTGAAAAGAACACCACATGCAATGACACTTGTGGATCCATGTGTGGTCTCTGAAGAGAGCACACATTTCAATGACTCTTGTTGTTGTTAGTAAAAAGAAGACACATGCAATGACACTGGTGGATCCATGTGTGGTCTCTAAAGAGAAACACACATGCAAGGACATTGGTTATTATTACTAAAAAAACACACATGCAATGACACTGGTGGATCCATAGGTGGTATGTGAGAAGAACACACATGCAAAATGACTCTAGTTGTTGTTACTAAAAAGAACACACATGCAATGACACTGGTGGATCCATATGTGGTATGTGAAGAGATCACACATGCAAAATGACTCTGGTTGTTGTTACTAAAAAGAACACACATGCAAAATCACACTGGTGGGATCCATGGGTGGATTGTGAAAAGAAAACACATGCAATGACACTGGTGGATCCATAGGTGGTATGTGAAAAGAACACACATGCAAAATGACTCTGGTTGTTACTAAAAAGAACACGCATGCAATGACACCGGTGTATCCATGGGTGGATTGTGAAAAGAACACACATGCAATGAGACTGGTGGATCCATATGTGGTATGTGAAAAGAACACACATGCAAAATGACTCTGGTTGTTACTAAAAAGAACAAACATGCAATGACACTAGTGGATCCATGTGTGGTCTCTGTAGAGAACACACATTTCAATCACACTGGTGGATCCATGTGTGGTCTCTGAAGAGAGCACACATTTCAATGACTCTTGTTGTTGTTAGTAAAACGAACACACATGCAATGACACTGGTGGATCCATGTGTGGTCGCTGAAGAGAACACACATGCAATGACACTGGTTGTTGTTACTAAAAGAACACACATGCAATGACACTGGTGGATCCACAGGTGGTATGTGAGAAGAACACACATGCAAAATGACTCTAGTTGTTGTTACTAAAAATAGCACACGTGCAATGACACTGGTGGATCCATAGGTGGTATGTGAAGAGATCACACATGCAAAATGACTCTGGTTGTTGTTACTAAAAGAACACACATGGAAAATGACACTGGTGGGATCCATGGGTGGATTGTGAAAAGAAAACACATGCAATGACACTTGTGGATCCATAGGTGGTATGTGAGAAGAACACACATGCAAAATGACTCTGGTGGTTACTAAAAAGAACACACATGCAATGACACTGGTGGATCCATGGGTGGATTGTGAAAAGAACACACTTGCAATGACATTGGTGATCCATATGTGGTATGTGAAAAGAACACACATGCAATGACTTTGGTTGTTGTTAGTGAAAAGAACACACATGCAATGACTCTGGTTGTTACTAAAAAGAACACACATGCAATGACATTGGTGGATCCATAGGTGGATTGTGAAGAGTACACACATGCAATGACACTGGTGGATCCATAGGTGGTATGTGAAAAGAACACACATGCAAAATGACTGGTTGTTGTTACTAAAAAGAACACACATGCAGTGACACTGGTGGATCCATGTGTTGTCTCTGTAGAGAACACGCATTTCAATGACACTGGTGGATCCATATGTGGTATGTGAAAAGAACACACATGCAATGACTCTGGTTGTTGTTAGTGAAAAGAACACACATGCAATGACACTAGTGAATCCATAGGTGGTATGTGAGAAGAACACACATGCAAAATGACTCTGGTTGTTGTTACTGAAAAGAACACACATGCAATGACACTGGTGGATCCATGTGTGGTCTATGTAGAGAACACGCATTTCAATGACATTGGTGGATCCAAATGTGGTATGTGAAAAGAACACACATGCAATGACTCTAGTTGTTGTTAGTGAAAAGAACACACATGCAATGACGCTGGTGGATCCATAGGTGGTATGTGAGAAGAACACACATGCAAAATGACTCTGGTTGTTGTTACTAAAAAGAACACACATGCAATGACACTGGTGGATCCATGGGTAGATTGTGAAATGAACACACATGCAATGACACTGGTGGATCCATGTGTGGTCTCTAAAGAGAGCACACATTTCAATGACTCTTGTTGTTGTTAGTAAAAAGAACACACATGCAATGACACTGGTGGATCCATGTGTGGTCTCTGAAGAGATCACACATGCAATGACACTGGTTGTTGTTACTAAAAATAACACATGCAATGACACTGGTAGATCCATAGGTGGATTGTGAAGATAACACACTTGCAATGACACTGGTGGATCCATAGGTGGTATGTGAAGAGAACACACATGCAAAATGACTCTGGTTGTTGTTACTAAAAAGAACACACATGCAAAATGACACTGGTGGGATCCATGGGTGGATTGTGAAAAGAAAACACATGCAATGACATTTTAATGGTACGGGTGGATCCATAGGCGGATTGTGAAAAGAGATTGTCCCTCTCTCTCTGTCACAAATCTCACAAAAGCCCAAACATGTGGAGATCCCAAACATGTGCTCACTCTGGATGCTATGCCCTGATTGGCTGACAGAGATGTCACACGGATCGTCTCCACCAACCGTTGATCCCATGTGTCCAACGGGCAGGATAACCCCTCCCTTCTCTACTTTTTTTATGCATGGTCAATCCGTGACACCTCTCTATCCGTGCCACCGATACTAAACCCCCATAAACAAGTGAAAATCCATCTATCTAACTAAAATAAATAAAATAAATGATCATATTTCGAAGAAGCCATCATCTTCGTCTTCCGGTTCGTCCTCGTCTTCGTCAACGCCATGGTCCCCGTCATCGCCGCCGTCGGTGCCCTCCTCTGACGACTCGACACCGCCCCCTTCCTCGAATAAGCGCGTTATCTCCTCGTTGGAGTCCTCCTCCTCCTCCTCCTCTTCGTAGTCCCACGGGTCCACGTCACTCTCCTCCGCTCCTGCCTCCAACTGATCGATGAACGCCTCCTTGTTGGCCAAGTCACACTTGTCCAATTAGCTATCTCCTCTCTTCTTCCTGGTCTTCTTCTCGTTCCTCTTCTTGTCCGTACTCGCCGGCACAACACGCGCCCCCGTCCTGGCTGCTACTTTGCGCTCGTTTGACGCTGCAGGTACCCCACGCTCCTCCTGCGTGGCCGATACGAGCTTCGACGTCGCGGTTTCCTTGAGTGCCGACGTCGATGGATCCTGGCGCGGTCGGACACGACGTGCTGCCTCAGCAGGCGACTCGCGAGCGCGGACGATGTAGCAAAGAGCCGGGGACGCAGGACGGTCAGTGGACGGCTTGGACCTGCCATTGCCACGGTGAGAGGGCATCGTGCTCGAGGTAGTTGCTCCGAATGGTCAAGGACGAGCAGCGGTTTCGTGCGTCGTGTCCGCGCGTGCATTTGTCAATTATCAAAAAAAAAGTAATATCTCGCGTACTGAACATAATTTGATCACAACTAAAGTGGCACAGCGTATTCTAGACTCGTAAATATCCCGTGCGTGCCTGTCACGTGGAGTTCGACGGAGTTGGACGTGCCGACGTGATCGTGCAGCAGTTGCGCGTGGCATTGCCCCATCAACACGTGACACACGCACGCGAGATGTGCGCGCCGATTCCCGTGACGACCACCCGTCTCGCACTCCCCTTATTATATACTAGATTTTGGGCGGCGCCAAAGACCATTGAAGTGTCCATCGCAATAAAGACAAGTCCCATCGATTCCCTACCCCTGCCTCCCTGGCTTCTTTGAGAAGGTAGACCGTACACGGTGGTCTTGTATATTAGTACTAGTACTACTGGACCACGGCCTGTACTCTTTACTCTTCTCCCACACTAGTAATCACTATCTCCTTCCTCCTGCCTCCGCCACACTCACCCTGCAAGCCATGGCTCCAATGAGGAGGGGGAGAGGCCGGTCGATGATCCTCGCGGAGAAAAGGGAGAGAAATCGCCGCGAGGCACTTCTTGCTCTACCAGTGGATCAAGCCCACCCTCTCATCGAGGCCAAATCTCCCCCAACAATTGCGCCAAATGTTCTAGTAGGCGAGGGCTCCTCCCGGTACGGTCTCCTTATTCTACTTCTTCTCCATCTCCCTCTCCATCATGATCTTAATCAGCTTCTTCTTGCTTTTCTTGTTTTGGCTCTTCCTCTTCTACGTATTATAGGTCGGCCATGGAGCCCGAATCCACCACGACGGAGGCGTTGCAGGACCCGTTCGGCCCCGTTCCAAGTCTCAGCGAGGTAGCAAATCTCCACGCTGTTATTTCTCCGAGTTATGATGTGGATTTCTTAGATGCTGTCTGCTCCACATTGGTTTTTCTTCTTCTTTTGCGAGTTGTATTTGTTTTCATGAATATGACTGGATCTCTTGGTCTTTCCTTAATACCGTTGTTCATAGATTCACTATGGATTTTTTGTGATTAGGATTAGTTTATCGTGGTCATGAATAGATCTCCGGGTCCATTTTTTAACACTACGGCCAATAGATTCAACGGGGATTTTTTTTTGATCTGTATTAGTATTCACCTGGGACCTGGAGTGTAATTGTAGAATTCCTATTTCAATTAACATGAACGATGCAGCGATCGAAGGCCGAGTACCGTGATAAGGTGGTTGCGATCAGTTCCAAGATTGCCAACCAACATGAGCTTGCACGCTCCCTCACCCAAGCTAATGAGAGTCTACGCAAGCAATTATCTGTGTAGAAGGAGATCTCGCTAGATTTTGCACGTGATGTCGTTAGGCTGCAGAAAGTGCTCGACCGTAACTTGATCAGGCAAGAATAGGCCATCAAGATAATCAACGAGCTCACGGAGGAGAAGAAGAATCTCGTGGAAAGGTGCATTCTCCTGCAGGACGAAGTCAGCGAGGCACTCAAAGGACGCGTCGAGGAAACCAAGGCTACCATCCGAGCCTACCATGACAGGAACCGTTGCCTGGATGCAGTCAAGGAGATGAAGGCGGACATGAGCAGAGGGATCACCGTACTCGAGGGTGTTCGGAAAGAGAACGAGGAGCTAAGGGCATGTCTAGAGGCGTACCGGAGAAATGCCCAAGTCTGATTCCTGTTAGCGGGGACACGAATACCAGTTCGTCCTCCTCTCCTTTTGTAATGTTTAGGGTTCAGGGAGCAATGCCCATGTCTGCGTCCCATTATAGGGTGCAATAAGAATCCTAGGGCAACTCCTTATCTATCTAGACATGTGTTGGTGTTCATGTTCATGAATGGACACCATGTTCTCTTTCCATATGTATCTGGACATGGGTTTCTGCATTATGAGTTTGCCACTCTCCCACTACTATTTGGTGATATTGGGAAAAACCCACAGCACACTAAACTGTTGATAAATCTTATTTGTCTTTGAAATTGAAATTATGACAGGGCCACTAGTCGATTCATAAAATGTTGATTAGTCCTAGATTGCTTCTTCCTTGAAATTATGACAGTGCCACTAGTCGATTCAGTTAATTATGGAAACTAACCAGCTTGTCCTGGTGAACTGAACAAACCATACTATGTATTTTTCTTGCAGGGAAAGAGGCGAAAGATCGACCAGGACCTGGCGAGCTGGCTAAATGACAAGATAGCAATCCAAAGGGAGAAGCGGAATTCCCAAAAACTGGCCTTTGACCAACTACGCGCGGAATTCGCGGTCCTTTCTAACAAGTGCCAGGAACTGAAGGAGTTAAACGCCGACTGGGCGAAGCTACACAGTGAAGGTCGCGCCTCGGCTAGGAAGCAGACGGAGATCATGAAAGGGATCTTGAAGGAAAATCGTATGGCTACGGACAAAATTCTCCAATCCGTGACAGAGCGCTGGAACCTATAGCTGAAGCACGCCATAGTACTGAAGGAGCTGGCCAATCTTAGGGAGGAACGGCAGCTCCGGGCCAGGCTCGCTTGAACACAACATATGTCTATTTAGTACTGAACTGCCTGGTTTATCCTTTGCAGTGGTGATTTTGTAAGCGTGAACTTAACTCTATGCATGATATGTGTGTTCGTCTGAAATTAGTTTGCTTGAGGATTGAGTTTGGCTTAGTTTGGAAAGCGCAACTGCAAGTCTTACAATTAACTAGTTTTAGGCATTGGTACAACATAAATTATTCATCTCAAATTCCCTTTATCCTCTACAGTATGTCCTTGTTCACCCTCGCGCGCCTTCTTCAGTTCCTTCAACAGATCCGCAATGCAGCACTCTAGCTTCTTCTTGTCTTCCCTGAGCTGATCCCTCTCCTTTTCTACATGATGAATCAACAACCTGTGACTATCCTGAAGCTTCTTTGCAGTTCCAACAACCAAGCTCCCATCGATTCCGTCAGTTAGCTTTGACTACAAATTCTCGATTTCTTGTTCCAGCTCCTTATTTTGTACCGACAGCTTATAATTTTTGTCAGCTGCATCACCTACATTAGTAAATCTCCCTGACCTTTCCAATTCATACATCTCCCATAACTGTGCCAAACATTTCTTAAGTGCATCTGGACACTCAAGATCCACCCACTCTACTGCTTTACACACCGGGCCAACCTAAAAACACACACACTATAGTGTTATGAACATGCACGATACATTTTACTTCATGTCACAGTTGCACATAATGTAAACAAACCTAATTTGTACAGCCCAAAAAACCTTCTCCCAGTGTTACTGCCTTCGAATGCAACATATCTCCTCAGTTTTAGCCCATGGTCACATGGCACTTCTCCATCGAGATCTAGGCCCTCCCATTCGGAGTCGTAGATCGTCCTTGGTACCTATAGGTAAACGCAAAGCTGAAATCGAACACGATTGCATGCACATCTGGTCGGGCTCAGATCGAGTGATTTACCATTGCCTAACCCTAGCCCGAGAAAACAGAGGAACTCACATCATGGAAGGAATACTCGATGTCGGAGAGAAGGCTGTCGCTGCTCGATTGGTCGTCCTCGCCGTTCAAGGACATCATGGCGAATGCGACGGCGACTGCATCGGCGAGAGAGAGAGAGAGAGAGAGAGAGAGAGAGAGCAGCCCTTCTACCACTGCAATGATGACTAAATTGGCATGTTACAATAGTTTAATGGATACCATGCCCTTTCCCTGGATTACTGTCTCCTGCCTGATATGGATTCTCTTCACACATTCTCATTTCAAATATTAAACCTGCACTCCCTCCATCCCAATTTCATTGCCTAACGAAAACATACCAGTATATAACATCATCCAAAGAAACAAAATCATGTCAACTACAAGGTACTTATGCATGACTTCTTCGGTCATGGTTTCACAAAACATTACATTATAATCTCCCAACAAACATAACCACAACATGGTTTCACAAAACATCACATTACAATCTCTCAACAAACGTAATCACAGAAACAAGTATATTACATCAACTCAAGAAACAAAATCATGTCGACTACAAGGTACTTACACATAACTTGTCCTGTCATGGTTTCACAAAACATTACATTATAGTCTCTCAACAAACAAAATAACAGAAACAAGTACAGTATATCATCTCAAGAAACATAATCATGTCAACTACAATGTATTTATGCATCACTAGTCCAGTCATGGTTTCACAAAACATTACATTACAATGTCCCAACAAACATAATAACTGAAACAAGTATAGTACGTCATCTTAAGAAACATAATCATGTCAACTACAATGCACTTATGTCTTATTACAACAACGATGGTTTCAGTGAGTGACATGTCCGAAAATCTCAACAGCTCGCACAACATTATATCGCAATCTCTCAACAAACATAATCATAGAAGCACGCTCTAAATGCAACAGCAGTCAATATTACAAATACAGGCAGGGGAACCCCATGGTCCATATGACAAGCCCATGGTAGCAGCTCTCATCATATCTCATCAACGTCGACCACCTCATTCTGTTCAGCCACTACAGGGGCATCTACATCCACTATAACATGTTCAACAACATCAGAAATGGTACCAAGGAAAAACACCTTCCTGGTTCGCTTCTTTCGCCGCATAATCTGCATAAGATCTTCAGTATCCAAAACATCTATGAATTACTGCTTCTTATGATGCCACCACCGGATTTTTGCCATCTTCTTAGGGCCAATAGTGATTTCCTTAACGATCATCTCTCTCATTTCATCAAGAGTTATGTTTTTGGAATCGATAGTGATCTCCACAGTACATGACGAAACTGGCTTATTAACTCCCTCATCAAGTTTTGCCATGTATGAATCCACCTCTATGCGTATACTGAACTTATCTAGATCAGCATCTATTGGTCCGTATTCTCAAGGAGCAAAAGCTCTGGCAGCAAGATCTCCAGCATCTGCATACATATCATCAATCATCACTTCAACTTTCACCTTACGATCAGCTGCACAACACTCCCAAACCATCTGAAGCTCATGGGAGTGCTCAATTTGCTGATAGGTATCATTCATGTTGCGCCACACCAATTTTGTCCTCTGTCTAGAACCCCAGAGAATTCTAGCGGCAAGCATATCTACCAGCTGCGAAACAGACACAACCTCTTTGCAATTCACAAGCAGATGCACATCTTGCCCGAACACAACCCTCTCGCAACCAAAATCAAGCTTTGTAGTGTACTGCCGAACATGAACTGTGAACTCATATAGGTCACTTGTATCAAAACTATGCCTAATTTGATTAAAAAGGGGAACATTTCAGTTCATTCGATTCTATTATGCCGTAACTAATCTACTTGCAAGATAAGGCACAGATAAGAAAAATTCACCTCTCGCTCTTCTCCCGGGTTTTTTTCTTCGAGATCTGAGAGCTGCATCCGCCCACCGGAGCCGAACAATCCGCCGCCGGCCTTGCTTTTCTCTTCAACCCGCTGCTCGTAGGTACCTTGGGAGCAGAATCCTTGCTGGCCTCCTCACTAACCGGGGCTGAAGACCTCGCCGCAGCTACGCGTTGAGCCCCAGACTTGGGCCTCGACGGACCCTTTTCAGTCAGCGACGTAGCTACAACCTTCGCCTTGCAAGACATGCTGGGCCGCCGCCACCGGATTCAGTGTCCGGGGAGGGAGAAAAAAGGTCCTCCGCCACTGGCAGATTTAGGGTCGGGGAAGGGAAGAAAAGGGACCACCGCCGCCGCCGCCGCAAGATTCAGTGTCGAGAGTTAGGAAAGTAAAGTAATGGATTGGCCTCTACGACACATGCAGGGTGGCTAAGAAGAGTGACCGGCAAAGGAGGGGCACAGCAGGAACTAGTGTAACGGAATATCCTGACTTAACGGGAGCGATTTGAAAATATTTGGTTTGGCCATCATTCACCCGAAAGACCACTCTCAGCAATTGGCGCCCCAACTTTTTGAATCGCGGTGATAAAAATCAACTTGGGTACCGCGTTGCCTGTCCACCCCTTCGTCGTAGGGACTTACTCGAGTTCACACCAGGATGAGGGGACCTCTTCGTCGTACCAGGGTGACACTTCATCCTGGCCAGCTTGGGATTGATACCCACTTAGGCCAAAAGCCTAAGCTTGGGGGGAGGTACGCCGACACATCACTCATCTTCATATCATGTTGCGTCGGTACTTTGTATATTCATGTTTTCGTTCTCTTTTTAGTTTTCATTCTTCTTTGCTTTTGCTTTCTAAAAACACAAAAAGATCAAAAATATTTTTGTTATTTCTCTTTTGTTTGCTTCTTCTTTTTTCCTTGGTTTGCTTTTCCCTTTTTGCTTTGTTTGAACTATTCAAAAAACCCAAAAATATTTTGCTTTGCTTGTTTTTCTCTTTTGGTTCTTATTTAAAAATCGAAAACACCAAAAATATTTGTCGTTATTCTTTGGTTTTTGCGAGTTTGCTATAGGGTTTGGCAGTCCTCAGTGGATATTGGTTTCATATTATTATTCAAGTTACACAAGTAAAGAGCAATAATGAGGATCAATGACAAATCGAGGCGTGGTAAGAGGCTGGTAACGAACTCTATTTGTCTTCATTTTTGTACATATACTCATCATTGTGAGCTTTCTTAGCCGGTTCAAGTAGGGTGTATGTTATCTTTGGATGCTTAGTAGTTATTGCTTTCTTATGATTAGCTCCAGCTCGCTAATAGTTTGTAGCATGTCTCATGAATGTTTGCTTGCATTACTATATTCATAAATTGGTATGACACTGTGGTATCCTCCTTTGAATGTTTCATTTGAATTGACTTGGCACATGCTCACGCATGCACATGACTGTAATAATCAGTTAAGCCTTGACGAATTATTTTTCCTTGAGGATCTTGAATCACTTTCATGCAGTGAGTAGTCTTGTTTTGTTGCAAGCATGATAATGACAGCTATTGCTCTCTCGTTTGTCGCTCCCTTGCTATTGCTAGCCTTCACTTTCACTGAGTGTTTTACTCATGTTTCCAACTCCCTAAACCGAATATTTCCAAAGTATCCATCATACCTACCTATTAGCATCATTTGTTGCTCCCGTGCATATTCAATATGCCTTGTTTTCTTCCGAATAAAATGTTTGCTTGTTATGGGAAAATTAGTTAGTAAAGCACTCACGAACTTGATGGCACACTTTATTTCCTACACTTAATAAACCTGAACCATTGTGAACTCTCCATGAAAGTTATATTCTTGCAAATTATAGGCTGGGGATTAGCAGAACCGTGTTGTCACGGGAAACGCTTTCAACACTTGTAAATATATACCCAGTTGATACCTTGCTCTTTTGTTTGTGGATGTCGTCGGTGTGAAATAAAACGGGAGCTTGTAAGTCCATGGAGTTATGTATGTGTGTTAGAGAAACGCCTGGGCCGCTGGTCTAATCCATGCTGACATGGTGGAAACCTGCAGCGTAACCATAATGATATCTATGAAGCATTCTTCTTATAAAAAAAGAGAGAGATAGCCTTTGAGAAAAAGAAAAAAGAAGGAGTTTTATGAAAAGAGGAAAGAGAGAAAAAGCACCATTTTCCCATGGTAAATAAGAAGATTGCTGAGATACTCATTGACTGCTTGCCTTGTCATTTTGATATGGGGATTCTTCCATATCATCGGGCAAGGGGTACCCTGTTGGCGGTTCTCAATGATACTCACATACTTACGATGACAAGAACTTACCGGTAACTAAAGTTGAGTAGCATGAGGAGCGGCCCTCGTACTCAAGGGACTTGGGATTTTCAGTTTATAATCTGTCAAGCATATAACTCAGATTAGACCTCACTTTCACCTTAACCACGTTAAAGATGCTTATGAGAGGGGCAATGAGAGCTCAAAGCTAACGAGTACCATACTTTCAGCATTTGGAAGCCTTTCAAAATTATTCAAAACTTTCTTTCTTCTACTTGTTGAGTCTCCACATATTCTTTGAGCACCTTCTTGAGAGCATAGTTGTCATTCTTTGTGTTTGTCCCATTACTTGATTATTTGTGTTATGACTGTGATGCTTGTATGATATCTTTACTTCTAGTCATCACTTGAACTTCAGAGGTGCCTTGGCATTCATAATCAAAGGCAAGCGAGATACCACTCTATCATACCTTTCTATGAGCATTGTAATGTTGCTTATGTTTGTGCTTCATGCTACTTATTATTTTTTGAGTTGGAATCTCTTCATAGCTTGCAATGACTATCAAGTAGACTTGGTTGCATACTCTTTATTATGAATTGTCTAAGTAGTTGATCACATTGCTGAGAATATTTACATCATATGAAGCAAATGTGTTTGTGAAAGTTCTTTTATCGCACTCAGTTTTCAACTGTGCTTGAGGACAAGCAATAAGCTAAGCTTGGGGGAGTTGATACGTCCAAAACGTATCTACTTTCCCGAACACTTTTGCTATTGTTTCTCCTCTATACTTGTGTGATTTGGATGCAACTAATGCGAACTGACGTTGTTTTCACCAGAATTGCCTTGGTGTCTACTTTTTGTGCAGAAAATCAACTATCAGGAAAAATCCCGGAAAATATGCCAAAAATCCTATTTCAGTCGAAGACTCCAGGAGCCAGAATACGAGACGGAGAAGAGCCAGGGGTGGCCACACCACTGGTGACGCGGGCTAGGCCAGGCCACGCCAGGGGGTAGTGTGGGCCCCCAGGCACCCCCTCGGCGTCTCTCTTCGCCTATAAGGAGCCTTCTGACCTAAAAACTTCGGGGGGTTCGATGTTTTTCTAGAAGGAGTTCCGCTCCGCCGCCACCACCAGATTCCACGAAACAGCACCAGAAACTCCGTTCTGGCACCCTGCCGGGACGGGGAATTGGAGGAGATCATCGCCATCATCATCACCATCGCTTCTCCATCGACCATCCATGTTTCCCCCATCTATGAGTGAGTAATCCCCTACTGTAGGCTATGGGGATGGTAGGGATTGGATGAGATCGTTCATGTAATGGCATCATATTGTTAGGGCATGGTGCCTAGTATCTTTTATTAGTGCTTTATGACTTTGTTGCGACTTGTTTTGCTTAATGCTTGTCACTAGGGCCCGAGTGCCATGATTTCAGATGAACATGTTATTGATTGATTGTATTGTTCTTGGTCTTATCTGCAAGTTGTATACACACGTTGTTGTCCGGAACCTATGGCCCCGAAGTGACAGAAATCGGGATAACCAGAAGGGAAAGGCTTTGATGTGAGGATCACATGTGTTCACGGAGTGTTAATGCTTTGCTTCGGTGCTCTATTAAAAGGAGCACCTTAATTGCCAGTAGTTCCCTAGAAGCCCCGCTGCAAACCGGCTGGCAGGACAAAAGATGTTGTGCAAGTTCTCATTGCGAGCACATATGACTATATATGGAACACATGCCTAGGATTGTCTAGTACTTGGATGCTTTATATTATTTATCTGCAATAGCCTTATGTTCTGATTGCTATTTGAATTGTCTTGTCCATGCAACGCCCGTCCATCCATCCCTATGCCCACCACACTCGAATCCTACTGTTTACTGCTTTTGTTACCACTGTCTTTGCTTTACTACTGCTGTTACTTTGCTATTCCTACTACAAAACTGTTGCTACTGATAAACTGCTGTGAGCAAGATTGTTTCTAGGTGTAGCAGAATTGACAACTCAGTTGTTAAGGCTGGTAAATATTCTTTGGCTCCCCTTGTGTCGAATCAATAAACTGGGTTTCACTTCCCTCGAAAATACTGCGATACACCCCCTATACTTGTGGGTCATAAGTGGCATATAAATAATATCGTATAAACATAAGGGCACAGTCGTCAACATTTCTAAAATGAAACCCGGTCCCGTCTCCTACCTGCCCTGGTACATTGCCCGATGAGGTGGATAGCCACGACCGATCTTTTTAATATGTTCGCACTCTTATGCTGAGAGGGGAAATAAAGATTGAGCTGTTAATGCAACGAGTGTCGAATTATTACCCTCTAAGGAAATGGGAAATGGTTATTTTCACGCGTGCCCGAAGTCCAAACCTACTGTCAGTCTTTCACTCCCCTTCTCCGACTAACCACAGTTCACCTTGCGCAGCTCCTCTGCGCCGCACCAACTAGGGTAACATGGCCCCGCCTAAGCTGCCGCTGCCGCGACAGCCACCGAAACTAGGGTATTTAGCCCCTCTAAGGCAGGCCATGAAGCTCTACTTCAAGGCCGGTCTCCCATTGCCCTGCCAGGCGGATGATTTCCCCGAATGTGCCGAATCGGCTGTGGCAGAGACTGCATCGTTGTCAGCGCCAGATGCGGCAAGCAGGGCCAAGAGAGCGATCTGGAGAAATCACGCGGCGGCATTACGGCATGCTCTAGGCAATGGGAACAAGGTACGTATCAAATCATTCATGAGAGCATGCCGCCGCCGAGGGTACACACCCTCGAACAGGGCAGTGCCAAGGTCTAGGAACTCTCACGTCCACGCTTCAGCGTGGACTACCTTACCTCAGTGGGGTAGGCTGGGAGCACGCCGTCTACGGCAAAGACGCTCCATCCTATGCACCGGCGAAGGCCGTACCGTGGCGGCGACCAAGCGTCTACACTCATCATGCTGGATTGTTCGACAGCAGGAGCCAGCGGCGGGCATCAGCTCAGCCCCGGAATTCAGGTTCGAGTTCGCACGGACCTACGATCCCGAGAAGGAGATGTCGAATTTCAGTTTCGAAGAAATCATTGCGGCGGCGCGGATGGTCCAACTGAACCGGGACTGACGCACGCAAATCGCTCGTGCATGAACGATGCAGATTTCTTGCAGTTTGGCGGGAAGGCAATAGATCAGTTTGGGTTAAATGATCAAAGAACTTATGTCCTCTCAAGGCAATTGGCTAGCCAACTATTCTGGTGGAGATCTGTAGTTTCTTCAGTGTAGAATAGTTAAGTTCAGACTGAAGAATGGCTTTTGTAGATGAAATGCTGATGAATTCTTCTATAAAATAGTAGGAAGTTTAGCCCACTTTTGTGCAGGTATAAGACCCTTTTGTATGGAAGTACTACTGTTGTAAGCAAATACTATCAAGTACCTATTTCCTTCAATTACTAGTCGTGGTTCAATCCAGTTAACTGGCATCTTTTTATCCTAGACTATAGATTTTGCGTCTGCTGTCTGTGCTGTAAACCATTTTTTCCTTTGTCTTGTGTTGCCTGCAAAATGGTCCTGCAGTTCAACGTGTTACAAATGTAGCTACCTTGTACTCCCTCCGTTTCAAAATATAAGATGTTTTAGCTTTGTGAATGAAGCGTATCTAGTCCCCTCTTAGTATGTAGGTTCATCTAGGTTTAGAAAGCATCATCACTAAAAGATGTCTAGATACGCTCCATTCACAAAGGTAAAACATCTTATATTTTGAAACAGAGGGAGTACTTGAAGAGGAGATGGACTACATTTTCCTGGCATCCACAGAATTGACAATGCTCATTGCCAGACCACCCTCTTTTCATGAGGTTGTCCTTGGTTATTCACATAAATTATAAAGCACGGTGTTCAACTACATCGATTCAAACTATTACACGCACACAAACTACATCAAATTCATTACATACACATACTACATCGATTCAAACTATTACACACACTACTTCAAACTATTACACACACGTACTACATTGATTCAAACTATTACACATTTTTAGTCGATGCTAACTTCTTGCTACGCTCTCCATACTACAAATTCATTAGCCACACATACCACGGCAATTCACTAGAGCTCTGTCTTCACTCGAGGGAAATCAGAACCACCAGCTCGTCCAAGCCCGCTCCCCCCACCGAAAGTGTGTGCCCCGTCGCGAAACGGTGGCGGTCATGTGCCATCGATCCTTCCAGGCCAACACTGCAGGCGATGAGGGCGCTTTCTGGCAGCCTCTTCGGGGCCCTAAATGCCATGTACCGAGTCCAGAACCTCCTCCAGGTGGATGATGACCGGGTGCTTCCAGGAAAGCTGTCGCCCTGCCCTGCTTGGAATCTGCACCTCGTACATCTTAGGAACGGCGTCAGGATCTTTCAGCCACGCCTTTACCTCGATGACCCATCTATCGCTCGGTGGCACGATTTCCACCAGCTCGCCGCCAAGGCTACTGACGACCTGCTTGAGGGCCTCCGGCTCCCAAGCATCCAATGGGAGGCCGTCAAAGCCGAGTTTGGAGAAGAAACGAAGATGCCCCAAGCAATCGTCCCACCCACAGGCGCGATGCCAACGCATGAAGCTCATTTTCTCCCCGCAAGACTCGAAAGAATGGAAAGAATGCAGAACGCGCTCGGTGTCTGAGCTGTGCTCGAACCGGACGAAAAAATCGAATGGCGGCGCTCATACCTCAATGTTGACCTCATTTCATCTGATCCCAAAACGAGACCTGAAAGCCGACAGTAACTCTGCCGGCGACACGGCGGGACCGATGCCCAGCACGGTGTCCATGAGAGCGTGGTCGTCGAACTGCTGTGCCAGGGCTACCATGCCTAGGGTGCGCAACAGGATGCAACTTCCCGAGGCCGGTCGCCGGCCTGGATCGCCCAACGGGACGCGCTCTGCCGTGCGAGAAGGACTAGCCAGCGGCGAGATATTAGTTCGGGGACGTGAAGCTCCGATACGGCGAACGATGCAATGGCGACGGCTGCGAGCTTCGATTAGAGGCGTGGGAGGTTGACCGGACATGGCGGATACGCAAATTAGAGCAAGTGCGAGCTCCGATCTGAGACGAGCAGCCGGAGCTAAGCAAATGTTATGGGGAGGGGAGTAGGGGAGAAGACCAGAGAAGAGCAAAGAAATAGATCTTGTCCACTCAGGGATCTGGTCCACGCAGGGGTAAGCTAGTCTATGACCGCAAAAGATAACGGGGAATACTGACATGGCGGCCCAAGAAGAGTTGACCTAACGGCGGTATTTGAGTTCAACCATTTTTCGTCTGGTTCAAACGACCGTTTGGCCATTATATTTGTATTCACCCCCATTTGGCCCTTCTGGACAATTGGCGAATCTACTATGGCCCCTCCGCGCGATTGATGACAACTCGGGTACCGCGGTGCGCTCACCCACCAAGTTTGGTACCGCAAACGAACATTCCCCTTGGTTTGTTCCAAGCTTGGGGGAGTGTCGTGGTATCATATCTTCTATCTTTTTTACCTTTTTAGTAGATTCATATCATGAATAGAGAATTTATCATGTCGGATGGTTTGCATTATGGAAGTTTCCCCCCTCTCGTTAGATATCTATGTATCCCTTGGTGTGAGTTGCCGTTATGGAATATTAATGAGAAGTTCTATCATTTACTCTTTTGTATATCTTATATTAGTTTTCAATTCATGGTTATATGATTAATCTTGTCATTAGTATTGGTATCACTTTGGGATCATTGAGTTAATATTAATTGGTTTTGGCAAACCTGGCTCGGTCAGTAGCAGCACTATTTTTGAGAATTGAATGAAAAAGATAAAAGTACTCTAAAGAAATATAATTTCATCATATTTCTTTCTTGATTTGCTCATAAGTTTAGTATTCTCTAGTTAAGATCTTTTGTGCTTCCAAGGAAGATTGCATGTTTGTTTTTATCACTTGTATGTTTGTTTGTTTCCTTCAACTCTTATGCTTGCTACCTAGCCTTGCTAGCCAAAAACCTGTACTGAGAGGGAATACTTCTCGTGCATCCAATCCTTAAACCAAAACCTATGCCATTTGTGTGCACCATACCTACCTATTAGCATTATTTCTATTCCAAGTAAATTCATGTTTTTATCTACCTTCCAAATTAAACTTGTTATGAGAAAATTAGTAATTAAAGCCTCACGAACTTGATGGCACACTTTACTTTCTTGCATTTAATAAACTTGAACCAGTGTGTCCATCTTTGTTGCATATATGCTTGCGCTTTATAAGTTGAAGTTAGCAGAACCATGTATCATGGGGAACACTTTCAACTTTGCACTTATATTCCGTTGATATCATGATTCTTTTTCCTATGGATCCCGGCGCTGTGAAATAAAAGGGGAACTTGTAAGATCAAGGACTTTACATGTGTGTTTGAGAAACGCCTGGGCCGCTAGCCTAAGCCATGCTTAATCATGGAGGAAACTTGAAGCATAACCATAATGAGCATTCTATGAAGCATCCTCAATAAAAATCTATGCAAATAGCAAATAAAAGGATCGCTGAGATGCTCATTGTCTGCTTGCCTTGTCATTTTGATTATGGGATAGCTCTTGTATCATGTGCAAGGGGTACCCCGTTGGCGGTTCTTTATGATACATATGTATTTACTCTCAAGCAACTCTGTAATCAAGATACAAGAAGTCTCTTGTGTCCCCAACACACCCAATATACTTGTTAGGTGTATAGGTGCACTAGTTTGGCGAAGAGATAGTGAAATACAAGTGGTATAGGTAATTATAAGTGGTAACGGTGATAGAAAATAGCTTGATGGCGTGGAAGAGACTAAAGGCAAACTGAAATAAAGATGGAAGCAAGCAAACATGTAACAGATATAATTGCAAATGGTGTTTCAATGCTAAGAAACAAGGCCTAGGGATCATACTTTCACTAGTGAACACTCTCATATAAATATATCATCTTCATGATACTGCGCTGAACTACTCTCCGGTTGGACACTCTAATCCATGGTAGGGCTATAATAGCACACCTCAAAGTAAGTCTTTCCGCATCTAGATAACCCCACACTATCACCTTGAGTACTAGATGAGTCCAACAAACACCACAATTTCATAAAGACATCCAACTCCAAATATAACTCATAACAAGTATTTGTAATCTCTAGCCTAAGTGCCACCATGGTGTGCACGCTGTCACTTTCACACACATGGGGAGAGGAGAGATGTAATAAAGCACTTGAGTAGCAAGGTAGATCTACTTGATTACAAAGCTCATGACCACAACAAGATCATGCATAGAGAGAGAGATGAACACGTAGCTACCGATAGAACCCTTAGCCTCGAGAGAGAACTACTCCCTCCTCATCATGGGAATCAACAATGATGGAGATGGAGATCGATGGAGATGGCTCCGGGAGCACTTCCCCGTCCTGGCAGGGTGCCGGAACAGAGACTTTCTGTCCCCAAAATCTCCCCTTCGGTGGTGGCGGCGCTGCGGAACTTTTCGTGGCTGGAGGCTTGATGATCTAGGGTTTTTGCCTCGGGAGGAATATATAGGCGAAGGAGGCAAGGTCGGTGGCCAGCCAGGGGGCCCACACCATGCCCTGGCGCGGCCTAGGCTGGCCCGTGCCAAGGGGGGTGTAGCCACCCTGTGGCCCCTCTCTGACTCTCCTTCTGGCTCCGTGAGTCTTCCGGGAAAATAGTAAATTTGGCTTTTGTCCCGTCCAATTCCGAGAATATTCATTTTCTGACTTCCTGGAACCAAAAACAGCAGAAAATAGGCAACTGGCACTATGGCATCTTGTTAATGGTTAGTCCAAGAAACCATATGAAAAGTACTCCAAAGTGTGGACAAAACACAAGAAAGTAGATAAAACCAAGCATGGAACATCAAAAATTATAGATACATTTGCAATGTATCAACATCCCCAAGCTTAACTCCTGCTCGTCCTCGAGTAGGTAAGTGATAAAAAGAAATAATAATTTTTTAGGTGACATGCACCATCATAAACTTGATCAAAGTATTTGTAAAGCATCGAAAGCTGGGATCATGGTACTTCAATCATAACATGAAAGACAAAGTTCTAGCAATAAGGCAAAGCAACTATGTTACAACATGAAAAGGCACAAACAAAAGATTCATGAATAACAATGCTTTGTGAGACGTTTGTTTGTTTCACATAAAGAAAACATAGCATAATGGCATTCAACTTGTTCCTCATAGAGTAGCAAATATAAATGCATAGGACACCTTCAAAGTTCATAAGAGTGACTAGATACAAATAGTTTAAAACAAGCAATATCAAGTTATGCATCAATCAACAAGTCTTTGGACAATGCACATAGAACTAACAATGGCCACTATGCTCTCAAAGTAAGTGCATAAAGATAGAAGGTGGAGACTCAATGTATATGTTAGGGGGATACCCCCGGGTAGGGTCACGCCAGGGTATAAAGACGAGTTAGCCGAGGTTCGGCAAGGCCAAAGCGAATGCTGGCCGGGTCACCTCAAGGCGGGCCGAATCACGGAGTAACTCGGACCAGGGGGCGTTCGCCTAACTAAGTCTCGACCGGCTTAGGAAGTAAATCGGAAGTGGATGTTTGCTTGTATGCAGGAACAGGGGTGCCCGGGTCAGCTGTGATCCGGGTCATGATTGGCTTCTAGGAGAAGGAAGGAATCTTGCTGGTCAAAAAGAGGGTCTAGTACGCACTGCGTGAGCGAAGCAGACAAGAGCGGGACCACCGGGTCATGGCCGATAGGGGTGACGAAGCCCGTGTCAGCTGACGCGGGCGCCGCAGAGGCTCACGTAGCTAAAGCAAGCATGACGCAGGGGAAAAAAGCACCCCGGTCGGCTTACCCCATTGGGAGTTAGGAATATGCCTCCACGTATGCCCTAGGCAGGAACCGAGCCTCCCCTATAAAAGGGGGGCTAGGGCTTCTGTAGGAGGGGTTGGTCTCTCTGCTATTCTGTTTTGGGCTAGGGTTTCAGGTGTGATCTGTGAGTGAGAGTAAAAGAGCTCCTTCTTCCTCCTCTCGCCAATACAGCTCTAGGAGCACTTGTAACCTTGGAAGGAAATCAATACAAACTTTTGTGTGGAGAATCACTTCACTATCCCTCCCTGGATTCCCCTAGCGTGTATTAGTCCCCACCTTTAGCCTATCCATGGCATCTGCCGTGACACCACCACGACAGTTGGCGCCCACCGTGGGGCTAGCGGCGCTAGCAGGGGTCAAGATCCGGACGGGAAACCTCATCGCCACCGGCGAGCACATCGTCTCCGGGCTTGTTCGGCGCTTTGGAGCGTGGGATTTCGTCAGCGACAACGCAGGCTGCTTCGACACGCGCCCTCTTCCGCGCAACAGCATCTTCGTCAAGCTCGGCGCGCACAAGGTCTACGTTGCGGTGGACGTATCTTGCGTTCATCCGCGCCACATCGTCGAAGCAGGCGAACCAGCCCTCACTGTGGCTCGCGGGGCGCGTATCGCTCGTTCCCCGGACCGTGCAGAGGTAATGATGACCGCGCCAGGTGCGGGCGCAAGCAAGGATCCGGCGCCAGATCCGGAGGTAACCCCCAAGGCACCGAGGAAAGGTAGAGGTCCTCCACTGGAGAGGCCAGAAAATGTGTTGAGAGAGGCGATGGATAGCTTGGCAAACCCTGTAGTAGCAGCGGTAGATCCTGCTCGTGCACAGGCCGAGCTGGAAGAAACTAGGCAGAAAATACTAGAGGGCACAAAGAAAATAGCAGCGGCCCAGCAGTCGTTGAACATGATGCTGCGTGAGTACGCTAAGGCGAACAAAGTTGATAATGTAAAAGTGAAAGGGAGAAACCTCATGAGCGAGATGAACAGAGAGGGTGATGCTGGAATTGAGGAATCAAAAAACTGTTTGTCCGTGGGGCTGCCGAGGTATAGTACCCCGGCCAAGAACCTCAGAGCAGCGGATGCAGCTACGTCCGAGTTAGAGGGACTGACGGGTGAAGCCCGGCAAAGACAGCAAGATAGGGTTAACGAGCTGGTTCATATTGCAAATAGGCAAAACGAGGAACTGCTCAGGGCTAACCCGGAGAGAGCCGGAGCCTCCAAGATCGTCCATTCGGCGGTGGGTAACCCGGAGAAATCCGCTGGAGCCGCATCGTCCCCTCATGGTGGACCAAGGAGAGAAGAGGTCGTAACCTCGGCCAGACGGAACAAACAGATCGTCCCGTATGACCCGACGCGGGCAGGGAAAGGAAAAGAAGCGCAGAAAAATGATGATCGACGGAGTGTGAGCCGAGGCGAAGCTGGCCGAGGTAACCGCGACCAAGGCAATGCCGGTCAAGGGAATGTTGTCAACGGCAATGCCGGACAGCGAAATTCGGCTAGAGCAGGACAACCACATCAGCGGAACATACCAAGGCAAGAGCACAGTGCCGGCCGAGGTATGCAACAAAAAGGTGCGCCACTAGAGCAAAACCGGTACAACGACGGTGATTTGGAAATGGCAAACACGGGATACCCAAGACTGGACTATCATGTGATAGGGTCGAGATTGGGAAGCAGGGATTTGATGTCGGATGATGCAAGGTTGAAACTGGATCGACTGTATAGGTCGGAACAAATTGAATGCCAAGGTCCACCAGGTCCAACATGTTTTGGACCCCGGATCATGAAAGAGCCACCAGGACCGAACTTTCAGCTGCCCAGGGGCACAAAGACGTATGACTGTAGTACCAAGCCAGAGGATTGGTTGATAAACTATGCTACGGCTGTGAAAATTGCCACTGGCAACTTGAGATGGGCAGTACGATACGTACCCCAGATGTTGGAAGGCCCGGCAAGGGTATGGCTGAACAATTTGCCACCAGGGAGCATCAACTACTGGATAGACTTTGAGGAAATGTTCATCAGCAATTTCTCGAGTACATATCAAAGGCCAAATAGGCCACAGACCCTAGCTATGTGCAAGCAAAGACCTAATGAGACAGACCGGGAGTTCTTGACCCGGTGGTGTACTGTGAGAAACTCGTGTGAGGGCGTGATAGAATCACAGGCCATAGTGTGGTTTGCACAGGGGTGCAGATATGGAAGTGAGCTGTGGATGAAGTTGCAAAGGAAAATGCCAGCTACGTTGGCAGAAATGATCCGGATCGCAGATTCGTATGCGTTGGGTGATCCGACCCAACCAAGGCTTGCGTCAAACGAGTCAAGCGATGAGTACTATCAGAGGGATGGATCCGGATCATCCCGGAGGAATGACTACAGAGGAAAAAGAAGAGATGATAGACCAGATCATCGATATGGTTCGCAACAAGTTGCGGCTGTGAATCAAGATCAGCCCGGAGCAGGGGGTAGCCAGCGCTAGAAAACTGGAGGGCAATGGACTCCCAGGAACGATGGCAAGAAAACTTGGACACCGGAACAAAAGAAGCAGTGGCAAGAAAGGAAAGACCGTCCGAGGTATACTTACGAGTCGATGTTGAACCAGCCGTGTAAGTTTCACACGCCAAATCCGAACAACCCAGCGGGTCATACCATGAGGCAGTGTGAGTGGATGCGCAAGATCGAGCAAGGTGGTTCGGGGAATGCTCAAGCACCCCGGAATGATCAGCCTTGGCAAGAGTTACCCCGGCAGCAACTGCTCTTCGGAGCAAACACGCAACAGCTAATGTTGCCTCCCCCTCCGCCGAGGTATGATAACAATGAGAGGAGGGATGCAGTGCATCAGGTAGAAAATCAGCATCAACCGGATCAGAGGCAATCCGGAAACGAGGGGAGAAACGAGTACAGGGAGCATCACCAGAGCTACTGTGTGTTCACCACAGAAGAAACTGATAGAAAAAGCTTGCAGCATAGGCATATGGAGGTGAATGCAGTAATGCCTGTAGTGACGAGGTATATGCCTTGGTCCGATCAGGAAATCACCTGGAGCATCAGGGATCATCCCAAGCTCATGCCAAGCCATGGTGCGTATGCGTTGGTACTGGATCCTACATTCATTGGACCTAGCATTAACGTAAGATTCTCAAAGGTGTTGATCGACAATGGAAGTAGCATAAATATCATGTATGCGGACACAATGCGCAAGTTGGGTATCTCGGAGAACATGCTCCAGGCCACGAGGACAACTTTCCATGGCATTGTGCCCGGCATTTCTTGTGAGCCCATAGGCAAATTCCGGGTTGACGTGTTGTTCGGCACAAGAGACAACTGCCGAACTGAAAATCTGGAGTTCGAAGTGGTGAACTTAGAAAGCGCCTATCATGCGTTACTCGGAAGGCCAGCCCTGAACAAATTCATGGCAAGCTGTCACATGAGCTACTTGAAGATGAAATTGCCCGGACCAAACGGAGTGATTACCATTGCTGGGGACTTCCGACGTTCCATGGAGTCTGTGTCGGCCGGATCAAACTTAGCCGAGTCGCTTGTGATTGCGCAGGAAAAAAGGAAAATTCAAGAAGTGGAAGCTTTGGCTCAGTCCGTGCAGCAGTATATGCCGGCGCTGAGTAACCCACATGGATCTGTTTCCTTCCAGGCCACAAAAGATACCAAGAAGGTTCCTGTCGATGACATGTTCCCAGAGCGCACCGTAACAATTGGTGCCGGGCTAAGTGCTAAATAGGAAAGCGAGCTCGTCAACTTCCTCCGTAAGAATCGGGACATTTTTGCTTGGTCCACACAGGACTTACAAGGTGTTCCGAGGGAGTTGGCCGAGCACTCTTTAAATGTGAGACCCGGAGCTAAGCCGGTGAAGCAACCACTCCGCCGCTTCGCCGAAGATAGGAGGAAACTCATTGGGGATGAGATAGCCCGGTTGCTAGCCGCAGGATTTATCATGGAAGTTCTTTACCCGGATTGGCTGTCTAATCCGGTGCTGGTGGATAAGAAGAAGGATGACCCGAACGTGGCAGTGGTTTGGCGCATGTGTATTGATTACACGAACCTGAACAAGGCGTGTCCGAAAGATCCATTTCCGCTGCCAAGAATAGATCAGGTCATAGACTCAACTGCTGGATGTGAACTGTTGTCATTCATTGATGCATATTCTGTTTTCCACCAGATACCTCTAAATCCGGATGATCAAATAAAGACTGCGTTTATTACCCCGTATGGGCTTATTGCTATCGCACCATGCTGTTTTGTTTACGTAATGCAGGGGCAACGTACCAGAGATGTATGCAAAAATGTTTGCACGACCAAATAGGTCAAAATGTACAGGTGTACGTGGATGATGTGGTTATCAAGACCAAGGAAAGCAAAACGCTCCTTGACGATATCAGGCAAACGTTTGCGAACCTAAGAAGGTTCCGGATGAAACTTAACCCGGAAAAGTGCACCTTTGGTGTCCCGGCTGGAAAATTGCTCGGCTTTCTTGTTTCCAGCCGAGGTATCGAGGTTAATCCAACCAAAATCCGGGCCATCGAACGAATGGAACTGCCGAAGTGTCTTAATGATGTCCAGAAGTTCACAGGTTGCCTAGCCTCGTTAAGTCGGTTTGTATGTCGGTTGGGAGAAAAGGCATTGCCTCTTTACCAACTCATGAAAAAGTTGGATAAGTTCATTTGGACACCGCATGCCGATGAAGCCTTTACCCACCTGAAGAAGATGTTAGCCACGGCACCAGTACTAGCCTCATCACTATCAAAGGAGCCAATGTTACTCTATGTAGCCGCAACCAACCAAGTTGTAAGTGCAGTGATAGTGGTGGAGCGCGATGAGGAAGGTAAGTCGGTGCAAAGGCCGGTGTATTATTTGAGTGAAGTGTTGTCAGCCTCAAAGCAGAACTACCCACATTATCAAAAAGTGGCATATGGCGTGTACATGGCCGCCAAGAAACTGAAGCACTACTTTGAGGAGCATCCCATCCGGGTCATATGTGAGGCCCCCATATCCGAGATCATGAGTAATAAGGATGCGAGCGGCAGAATTGCAAAATGGGCAATTGAGCTAGCTCCTTATGCACCGCAATATGACAGACAAGAAGCAATCAAATCTCAAGCTGTGGCGGACTTTTCGTGGACTGGGCCGAGGTGCAGTATGAACCACCACTTCCTGATCCAAACTATTGGCGAATGCACTTTGACGGATCAAAAACCAAAACCGGGCTAGGTGCCGGAGTGGTACTCACATCGCCAAAAAAGGACCAGTTGAAATATGTGCTGCAGATCCATTTCACGGCATCGAACAATGTCGCTGAGTATGAAGCACTTGTGCATGGGCTCAAGGTAGCAAAAGAAATAGGCATACGTTGGATGATATGCTTTGGCGACTCGGATTTGGTGGTGCAGCAAGTGTCCGGAGTGTGGGACGCCCTTGATCCAAACATGGCACTATACAGGTTTCATGTGTAGAAGATATCTGGTTACTTTGCGGGATGTGAATTTCATCATGTACCCCGGGTGGAAAATGAGGCTGCCGACATGCTGTCGAAGCTCGGGTCAACCAGACAAGCAATTCCACCGGGTGTAGCGTTAGAGCACCTCAGGAAACCATTGATCAGGCCATCCCCAGAATTCGAGTCAATCTACGTCCAGGAGGACACCGAATCCGGAGCTGTGCCCATGGACGTTGACACAGGAACTGGTGCGCGAAACTCGGGGACTGCCTCGGCAAACCCGGGGACTACTTCGCAAGACCCGGGGACTGTTCAGCGTGATCCCGTTGAAGTTATGTCGGTGGATCAGATGGAGATAGACGAGGATGTGTTCCCCGTGCAACCAATACCGGCTTGGGCACTACCTATATTTCAATTGCTGAAAGATGGAACGTTACCCACTGAGGAGGTGCTTTCCAGGCAAATACAGAGGAGGGCAAATCCCTACACGATCATCAATTCCGAGCTATACAAAAGAAGTGTGACCAATGTCCTCCAGCGGTGTGTTGACCCGGAAGAAGGGCTTGAAATCATCCGAGATATACATCAGGGGGAGTGCGGCCATCATGCCTCATCTCGAGCCTTGGTAGCAAAAGCCTTTCGGCACGGATTCTACTGGCCAAATGCCTTAGAGCAAGCGGAAGATGTGGTGAGAAAATGTAATGGTTGTCAGAGGTACGCTACCAAGACACATATGCCAATGTCGGAACTCAAGACCATCCCAATCACTTGGCCATTTGCCGTATGGTGCTTGGATATGGTTGGCCCGTTCAAACCAGCAAGGGGAAAAATTACTCACATTCTGGTAATGGTGGATAAGTTTACGAAGTGGATTGAGGTAAAGCCTATAAGAAAATGTGATGGGGCTACGGCCGTAACGTTTCTCAAAGATATCATCTTGAGATACGGCTACCCTCACAGTATCATAACTGATAATGGCACGAATTTTGTGGAAGGAGCATTTGCGCGTTTCTGCCGGGATAAGAGGATTCGGCTGGACGTAGCCTCGGTAGCCCACCCCGCATCGAACAGACAAGTGGAAAGATCCAACGAATTAGTATTATCCGGGATAAAACCCAGGCTCATTGAGCCACTGCAAAGATCAGCAGGGTGCTGGATAGAAGAACTACCAGTGGTACTGTAGAGCTTAAGAACAACTCTGAATCGATCAACGGGCTATACGCCATTCTTTCTGGTATATGGGGCAGAAGCTGTATTACCAGCCGACATAGAGCATGATTCGCCTAGGGTCACCCAATACACAGAAGCCGAAGTGCAAGAAGCCCGGCAAAATGATGTTGATCTGCTGGAAGAAGCGAGAGAACTGGCACTGTCCAGATCCGCCATATATCAGCAAAATCTTCGATGCTATCATAGCCGGAAAGTGTGCCCCCGAGTCTTTCGGGAAGGCGATCTGGTGCTCCGGTTGGTACAACGTACTACTAGAATGCATAAATTATCCCCCCCATGGGAAGGGCCATTCATCGTGAGCAAAGCATTGCACAACGATTCTTACTATCTTATAGATGCAAAGCCACAGGAAAAGAACAAGGCGGACAGGTCCGGAGAGGAATCTAAGCGACCATGGAATATAGCTCTACTTCGTCCTTTCTACACTTAACTAAAGAGTGTGTGTATCCGAGTTATCTCATATGTCGGTATGTATATCGGCAATGAGTTTATCAATGGAACGCTGGCACCTCGAGCAGTAACTCGGGGACTGCCTTAAGAATGTTTGTTGTTTTCTGCGCGTCAGCTGGAATAAGTTATTCTACTTAATTCGGATTAGTAGTGTGTGAGCACCCAAAACCCAACTCTTTGACTTGCTGCTGTCCAACAAGAATTGGCTTCATGGCAAGCAAGAGAACAAGTTTGGAATTGCGTAGCACATGAAAAACGACTAAGGAAAAGAATTTATTTGAGGCGACGTTTGTGTTTCGGACTAACCCCGTATTCATTTCCAAGTTGTTATACAGTTTTATTTTTGAGCTAAGTCTAAAAGTTTCCCAGTATTGTTAAAACAATTTTGAAGCTCGGATTCGTAAGTTGTAAAACCGAATCAAGGTAGACGCAATCCGAGCCAAAAGATTGAACGAACAAGAAAAAGGAACTCGGGGACTACGCCCAAGTTACTCCGGCACTAGCACTTAGTACCAAAATATCACATGTGTTTGAAATACAATTCCACCCGGCATACCGGGGATCTCATAAATTTTCAAGTGTTTTTTACTTAAGGAGCAGCATGAGGAAGTTCGGCATCATCGTCGCCCTCTTCGATATCCGAGGCAGTGTCATCTTCGTCCTCACCCGAGTCATCTTCAACGTTCTCAACTTCTTCTTTGCCAGCGACTTCTAGGAAGCTCGGACCCTCAGTCCATTCATGAATGGGGGCATATTCGATGAGGCTGTGGGCGCAAGCCCAGCGCCGAGCTACCCACTCCGGGTCGTCTGTCCATTTGGATCCTGTGCGCAGGCGTGTGAGGAGGCTGAGATCTATCTTCTCATACCACGTCAGAATGTGGTGAAGGATGGTATCAGCTGTGGCACGTCCAGCGGACTCTCTCCAAAGGTCAAGCTGGGTCTCGATTTCCGAAAGCTTTTCAGCGAGATGTGTAACTCTCTCCGGAGCGTCCTCAGCGGGCCAGAAAGTGTTGAAGACTCGGACTGAAACATCAAGGAGATCTTTGCCGTAGTTCTTAATGATTTCCACGCGAGACGACAGGCTGACCAATAGGTCCTCCATGTCAAAGGGAATGCTCTCGCCGTCAGGAGCGATGGGAGTACCCCTTTCTCGGCGGAAATTTGCAACAGCAGCACTTGCAATAGCAGTACCCTCTAGAAAGTGGCCTGGAAAACAAGGCAAATGACGAAGTTGAGAAAACAAGAAGTATGAAGTAACCCGGGGAAAAAGGCAGATAAGGGAAAAGAAATTACGTGAGATGTGGCTGTGAATCCGGGTTAGTTCCTTGGTACAAGCATCACGCCTCTTCCGAAGCTGCTCAAGCTCAGCATTGGCCGACTCAAGTTTGACCTCGGCTTCCTGAAGAAGCTCACGGTCCTTAGCATTTTGGAGTTTGAGGCGCTCGCGTTCTTCGATGAAGTCCTGGCCAACCTTTTTTAGCTCGATTTGGTGCTGCGCCTTCATCTTAGCCATCTCAGCCTTGAGCTTGGCTATCTCATCGTCTTTGGTCCGGAGGAGGGCGAGCTCATCATCTTTCTTCTTTAGCTCGGCTTGGTGTTGCCCTGCTTGTTCGAGAAAATGCAGCATCATATCAGGCATGGGCACACTATCCTCAAGCGATGCTGAAATAGTGTGTTGGCCCGGCAGTGCCGAGGTATGAATGTTTGCCGAGCCAAGGAGGAAAAGCCGATGGAAAGCACGGTAAAGACAGACAAAAAGGACGTACCCTTAATCTACTCCAAGTTCTTCCGCATTATCTTGTTCTCAGCCTCCACCCCAGCTGCGGAAACCGAACAATCAGGTTAGTCCGGCAAAGGAAAATGAAGCAAAACGAAGGAGAGTTAAGGAAGAAATCTACCCCTCTTCTCGTATTCCACAATAAGTGCAGCCTGCTTTGTGCGTAGATTCTTGTGGATATCTAGCAAGCGTTGGAACTCAGCACTCCGGCGGTTGGTGGTCACCTAAAAGGGGATACAGAAACTTAAGTCAGCTTGATGCATATTCGAAGTGTACTAAAATCCGGGCCAAGTGGAACTTAACCCGGCTCTAGGTGTGTGCATATTCGAAGTGTACTAAAATCCGGGCCAAGTGGAACTTAACCCGGCTCTAGGTGTGTGCATATTCGAAGTGTACTAAAATCCGGGCCAAGTGGAACTTAACCCGACTCTAGGTGTGTGCATATTCGAAGTTCTCATGGAGCTACGTTAGTTTTCTAAAAGAGCATCCGGCCGAGTAACAAGTTACTCCCCCGGAGGCTCGGGGACTAATGGTTATTATCTACAACATGTAAGGGGGAAGCGACGTACCTCCATCATTCGCCCAGCGAGGTTAATTGCCTTTGCCGCTGTGTTCATCTGAGCGGAAAACTCGGCAAGGCCGAACTTTTCCGGGAGATCAGAATCCTGAACTATCTCGGCCTTGTTCCAATTCATAACAAATTCCATCAGGCTCGGAGGGTACCATTCACCGGTGGGCATATGGGGCGTCACCAAGCCCTTTTCATGCGCTTCTTTCCTCTCCACCAAGGCAAGGGCGGGGCTGGTGTGCAGAACCAACTGCTGGGCATCGGTTGGCTCGGCAGGCGCGTCCTTTGTTGCTGGCGTTTTCTTGGGGAGCATTGACACAAGGGTGCGCTGCCCAGACTCGACGGCAGTGGGCTTGGCAGTGTCTGGAGTTTTCTTGCCCGTGGCTTGCTGGGTAGAGGAAGCCGTAGCAGCAGTTTTCCCCTTAGAAATTGCCGGGATAGCTCCTTGCCGAGGTTGAGAAGACTTGGAAGATGCAGAGGAACTAGGCGCTGGTACTCTTGCTGCTGGACTTGATGCCGGCGTTGAAGCTTTCGCTGCCGGAGTTGGTGCTGATGCCGAGGTTGGAGTTGGTGCTGGTCTGGTTGCTGGTCTAGTTGCTGGTACTGGAACTGGTGCCGGAGCTGAAGTAGCCTCAGTGGCTGTTGGTTGAGGTGTTGTCGAGGCGGTGGATGTCGTTGCTCCGGCTGGGCCGGTCTCCCCCGCTCCAAGGTTACCCTCCTCTTCCCGAGGTGGAGCTGAACCCGGAGCGGCCACAGAACCCTCCGGAATAGGGCTCAGCGGGCGTGACTCGTCGTCATGACGGGGAGAAGGGCTAGGTCAGAGAGGTGAAGAGATGCTAGATCCACTTTGAGGGACCTCCACCGGAGCCCTGCAAAATCAAATAATGTCAGAAGAAAAATTACGACGAAGTAAGGAAGAACAAGTTACAGAAGAAAAAATGACTTACGCATCCGAGGTTTCGGCCTCCTTGGGTTTCCGAGCCCTTCGTGCTGGGGCCTTGCCTGCTGGTTTGGAGGCAGTCTTGTCCCCGGACTTCTTTCGCCTTTTAACGGGCTGGGAAGGTCCGGAGGAAGAACTTGAAGAAGCCCCGCGTTTCTTCTTCAATGCCAGCGGAACAGGTTCGCCCGTAGCGAGAGGGGGATCCTCGTGGATATGACCGCCAGGGTGAGCTGATGGCGGAAAAGCAAAAGAAAGGGGGACAACCTCAAAAGGTTCAATCACCTCGATATCCGAGTCATCTTCATTATTGGGCCAATCTCTAATAGAAGAGGATTTACCCGTGGGTCGTTTTGTGGCGTCAGTCATGGGGAGGAACATCTCCTGGTCCGGCTCTTCCTCATCCGGAGTCTCCCAATCTAGCGCCCACTTAAGGGTCGGATCGGTGTCGTCCTCAAGGATCTGCTGAAGGAATTGCTGAGGAAAAGAACAAAAAAAGAGTCAAAATGCAACAATAACTGACATGTAATTAGTCCGGGGTAAGTTTGCAACATGAAACTCACCATGGGAGGAAGCTGGTCACGGCAGAAATGCTCAATCCACCATGTCCACTCAGTGGAGAAGTCCTTGTGAGTGGTGAAGAGAGCCTTAACCCGGCGGTAAATCTCCGTGTTGCTCAGCTCGAAGGATGAGGTCCAGTTAGGATCGCGCCCAAAACTCATGTGGCACACCTTGTGGGTACGCTTCTGGAGGGGTGAGATTCGGTTATGCACAAAAGTGATCATGGCATCCTCGTTGCGTAGCCCGAGCTCCTTCAGTTCCGCGAACCTTTTGTTCACTTGGTTGGCCAAGGCTGTGGGCTTCTTGGGGATCTCATCCCACGGATCCGGGTTAGGTGGACCCGGAGTGTAGGGAAGCAACCGGATCAAGTCTTCAGTGCCCGTATTCCGGACATAGAAGAAGGTCCGGGCCCACCCTTTGCAGGACTCTAACCCGGTGACCCGGGGAAAGACGGAAAACCTCCGGGGTGAAATGGAGGCCACTCCGAATTGAGTGAGCCGCTTGTCCTCCGGATCAGCGTGGATGTTGGGAATGACATTGCGATGGAGGCCGAAGAACCGGATCCATAGCTCTTTCGTGGGCCATAGTCCGGCGTAGCCTTCGATCGTAGAAGCAAAGGCAGAGAGAGGTGATGGCGTTCGCTGGAAGGTGGTGCGGCTGGAGTTGGTACGTACCGAGCCAGTCCCGGAAAAAATCACTCACCGGCAAGCCGAAGCCCCATTGGAAATGGGACAAGAACACGACGAACTCGCCCGGATTGGGTGAGGGGGCCAGTTCGTTAGAAGGAAGGCGAGCGGTGACGTCGGTGGGGATGCGTCTGGTCCGGTAGAGCCAGTCCAGGTCGTCCTGGCAGACCCAGGAGCCGGCCCATGCACCGCGGTCCGCCACCGCGGCGTCCTCCTCCATCTCTTGTTCAGCAATGATGAGTTCTTCTTCCGTCATCTGGTCCTCGAGGCCCTCGCTGGAGCTAGAGGTGGCGGGGGACAGAGGCCGAGATTGGCGAGGACCCGTAGCGAGAAATTTGAGTCGCGGAGGTGCGACGGAGAAGCGCGGCGGTGACGCTGCTATTTGGTAGTGCTGGTGGCGGCGCGGTCACGAGGAAGACGGAGAAGAATAGCAACGGGCAGAATGGTGCGGAGGGGGAAAATCCTAAGGGACGCACCCCTCCACTATTTAACCACTCCCACCAAGGGTGAGTGGGATCGTGTCCTGTGGACCGGCCACACGCAGTGGGCGTGTATCACCCGTCCGGACCAATCAGTGGGGAACCACACGGAGGACCACAGGGCGGAGAGAATCCAGTGACGCGACGCACTGATGCGGTAAACAAGGAGGCAGGCATGACGTGACCCGCGCACAGTGATAACTGACAGTTACTGCAGCCGTTACTACGCAGGCCCTTAAAATAAGACGACATAATGATTACCCTTCACATGGGTTAGCGTACGAGAGAAGGAAGCAAGACCCGGATGGAACTGTGGTAACCAGGCCGGCAAGGGAAAACTTGAGATGTGCGAAGGGAACATAAATCCATACAATCAGAGGTAAAGAGGTAACTCGGCAATAGCGACCGGGGCACAAGATTGAACCTGATGTGGCCTCAGCGGCCAAGGCAGCTAAGACCGCACTAGCTTCGGGGACTAATGTTGGGGGGATACCCCCGGGTAGGGTCACGCCGGGGTATAAAGGCCGAGTTAGCCGAGGTTTGGCAAGGCCAAAGCGAATGCTGGCCGGGTCACCTCAAGGCGGGCCGAATCACGGAGTAACCCGGACTAGGGGGGCGTTCGCCTAACTAAGTCTCGACCGGCTTAGGAAGTAAGTCGGAAGTGGATGTTTGCTTGTATGCAGGAACAGGGGTGCCCGGGTCAGCTGTGATCCGCGTCATGATTGGCTTCTAGGAGAAGGAAGGAATCTTGCTGGTCAAAAAGAGGGTCCAGTACGCACTGCGTGAGCGAAGCGGACAAGAGCGGGACCACCGGGTCATGGCCGACAGGGGTGACGAATCCCGTGTCGGCTGACGTGGGTGCCGCAGAGGCTCACGTAGCTAAAGCAAGCATGACGCAGGGGAAAAAGCACCCCGGTCGGCTTACCCCATTGGGAGGAGGCATATTCTTAGGAATATGCCTCCACGTATGCCCTAGGCAGGAACCGAGCCTCCCCTATAAAAGGGGGGCTAGGGCTTCTGTAGGAGGGGTTGGTCTCTCTGCTATTCTGTTTTGGGCTAGGGTTTCAGGTGTGATCTGTGGGTGAGAGTAAGAGAGCTCCTTCTTCCTCCTCTCGCCAATACAGCTCTAGGAGCACTTGTAACCTTGGAAGGAAATCAATACAAACTTCTGTGTGGAGAATCACTTCACTATCCCTCCCTGGATTACCCTAGCGTGTATTAGTCCCCACCTTTATCCTATCCATGGCATCTGCCGTGACACCACCACGACAGTATAAGTGGAAGAAAGGCCTTCATAGAAGGAAGTAGGGATTCAAGTCTCATAAAGATCTTCCAAAAATTATGGTACTTATAGCTTTCAGCTCTCATTGCCCCTATCATAAGCATCTTGAAGTGATTAAGGTTAAAGTGAACAAACTATGGTGTACATGCTTGACGAAGTATAAGTTAGGAATCTCATGTCCCTTGTATACGAGGGCCGCTCCTCATGCTACTCAAGTTTAGTCACCGGTAAGTTCTTGTCATCGTAAGTACATGTGTATCATAGAGAACCGCCAATGGGGTACCCCTTGCCCGATGATACGGAAGAATCCCCATATCAAAATGACAAGGCAAGCAGACAACGAGCATCTCAGCAATCTTCTTATTTACCATGGGAATATGATGCTTTTTTCTCTCTTTCCTCTTTTCATAATCTTTTATTTCTCTTTTTCTCTTTTTTTCTCAATATAGGACTCTTTTTTTATAAGAAGAATGCTTCATAGACAGCTCATTATGGTTACACTGCAGGTTTCCACCATGTCAGCATGGATTAGACCAGCGGCCCAGGCGTTTCTCTAACACATATACATAATACCATGGACTTACAAGCTCCCCTTTCATTTCACACCGACGACATCCATATACAAAAGAGCATGATATCAACTAGGTACAAGTACCAAGTGCAATGTTGAAAGCGTTCCCCATGAAAGCATGGTTCTGCTAATTCCAAACAAATAAGTGCAAGCATAAACAACATAGATGACAAAATGGTTCAAGTTTATTAAGGGCAAGAAAAGTAAAGTGTGCCATCAAGTTCGTGAGAGCTTTAATCACTAGTTTTCTCATAACAAGTTTAATTCGGAAGGTAGACAAAAACCTAAATATACTTGGAATAGCATAAGCTAGTAGGTAGGTATGGTGGACTCTTTGGAATAACTTGGTTTAGGGAGTTGGATGCATGAGTGGAACTCATACTTTGTTGTGGAGGCTAGCAAAAGACTGGGAGCGACAAACTAAGAGAGCAATAATGGCCATAATCATGCAAAGCGACAAAACATCATTGATCAAAGCATAAAGTGATACTACAAGTTGAAAACTAAAGGATCATAAAGGCTATGGTGACTTGAGATACTCATAACATGGTGTGAGCATACGCCAAGTCAACCCAAATAAAGCATCAAAGGAGAATACCACTATACAATGCTTTAATATGCTAAAACAACACATGATTCATCCAAGGCACATTAAGCAATCTCAATTGTTTATAACAAGTCATGCTACAGAAAATAATACTAAGCACAAAGACAAAACAATATCAAGCATGGCATGACAAAGCATAGGCCACAGTCAAAAACAAGCTCTTTTTACCACATAAGTATGAACTTTCCTACTCTTTTCCAAACCAAACCAAACCAAACTATTTGAAAACCAATGTATGAAAGAGGGGGTCCAACCAATTTATTCAGCAAACTAAGAAAACAAAAGCAAACGAAAACCAAAACAAAAATGAAAAAGAAGACGCTCCAAGAACAACACAACTGTGCATGAAACAATAAAAATGAAGCGTTTGGAAGAAACCTGGGATTTTTATTGATGAAGAAGGGGATGCCTTGGGCATCCCCAAGCTTTGACGCTTGTACTTCTTGGATATTTCTTGGGGTGACACACGTGGCATCCGCAAGCTTGAGCTTTAGTCCATCCTTCATCTCATTACTCATTCCTTCTATACACCTGAATTTTTTTCCTTCATACAAAACTTCACACAATCTTTATTAGCAACATTAGTGCACTCAAGATAATAACTCTTTAGGTTCAGTTATAACACCAATAAACTTCCATTAAAGCACTAGCTACTTTAGCACTTCCTTCAAAAAGCTCAATTCCCCAAAAGAACTAAAAAAGGAACCAACAAGAAGCAAATGCAGAAAATGGCAGAAATCTGTCAAAACAGACCAGCAGGTGAAGACGAATTTTTTCGAAGACCTTCTATTGCTCAAATCAAAAAGTGTTGAACTAACTAAAGTTAGATAACAAACTGGGGCAGAAGCACAAAACTTCACGCCTCAAAAAGACGTTCAGAGATTTTACACAAATTTTTACGGTGAAGCACAGAAATCTGTTTCGGGACAGCAACTTTCCCAATCATTACTTCTCTCTCATTAGAGGTTACTCTTGGCACAAAAAGCAAATAAAAAGGATAAGGAGAGGTTATTACAGAGGTAATAACTTCCAAGACTCATCTAAAACTTTTGGGTTATCTCCCAATAAGTACTTTTCTTTAGGGCCTTTAAGTTAGGCATGATAATTTGAGAAGATGCTCACATAAGAAATATGAATTTAAGTAAAAGAGAGCATCAAGAAGCAAATTCAAAACACATTTAAGTCTAACCCACTTCCTATGCATAGGAATCTTGTAAAGAAACAAGTCATGAAAGCACAAAGAAACAATCATAGGAAAGCAAAACAAGTGTAACTTCAAGACTTTCAACATAAAGAGGGGAAACTTAATATTATTGAGATGCATAAAACCGTGTTTCCCTCTCTCACAATAACTTTCAATAACATCATGAATAAACTTAACAATATAACTATCACATAAAACATTCTTATCATGAGCCACATGCATAAAATAATTATTACTCTCCCTATAAGCATAGTCATTCTTATTAATCGTAGTGGGAGCAAATTCAACAAAATAGCTATCATTATTATTCTCATCACCATAATCATCAAATATAGGAGGCATATTGTAATCATAATTAATTTTCTCCTCAATAGTGGGTGGACTGAAAATATCATATTCATCATTGTAATCATCATATATTGGAGGTTTTGTATCATCATAAGTAATAGAATAGCTATCTTCCAAAGCTGGGGAACTAAAAAGATCATTTTCATAAAAACTAGTTTCCCCAAGCTTAGACTTTTCCATAGCATTAGCAATAATGGTGTCCAAAGAATTCATACTAACAACATTGCTATTAGCATGCAAAAAAAGTTCCGTAGGTTTTTAATTTTTTCTTCAAACACTTCATGTCCTAACTCAAGATAAATACTATAAAGCTCTCTAATTTTATTGTTGTTTTCCATTAAGCCTAACTAGTGAAAACAAGAAACAAAAAGTCAAAACTACAGAATCTAAAGGAAATAACTTAGAGCACTCACACAGGAGGATGTGAGTACCTTTTACCTTACCTCCCTGGCAACGGCGCCAGAAAATAGCTTGATGTCTACGCACTTCTATTCTTGTAGACAGTTGTTGGGCCTCCAAGTGCAGAGGTTTGTAGAACAGCAGCAAGTTTTCCTTTAAGTGGATCACCCAAGGTTTATCGAACTCAGGGAGGAAGTGGTCAAAGGTATCCCTTCTCAAGCAACTCTGCAATCAAGATATAAGAAGTCTCTTGTGTCCCCAATACACCCAATACACTTGTTAGGTGTATAGGTGCACTAGTTCGGCGAAGAGATAGTGAAATACAAGTGGTATAGGTAATTATAAGTGGTAACGGTGATAGAAAATAGCTTGATGGCGTGGAAGAGACTAAAGGCAAACTGAAATAAAGATGGAAGCAAGCAAACATGTAACAGATCTAATTGCAAACGGTGTTTCAATGCTAAGAAACAAGGCCTAGGGATCATACTTTCACTAGTGAACACTCTCATATAAATATATCATCTTCATGATACTACGCTGAACTACTCTCCGGTTGGACACTCTAATCCATGGTAGGGCTATAACAGCACACCTCAAAGTAAGTCTTTCCACATCTAGATAACTCCACACTGTCACCTTGAGTACTAGATGAGTCCAACAAACACCACAATTTCATAAAGACATCCAACTCCAAATATAACTCATAACAAGTATTTGTAATCTCTAGCCTAAGTGCCACCATGGTGTGCACGCTGTCACTTTCACACACATGGGGAGAGCAGAGATGTAATAAAGCACTTGAGTAGCAAGGTAGATCTACTTGATTACAAAGCTCATGACCACAACAAGATCATGCATAGAGAGAGAGATGAACACATAGCTACCGGTAGAACCCTTAGCCTCGAGAGAGAACTACTCCCTCCTCGTCATGGGAATCAGCAATGGTGATGGAGATGGTGGTGGAGATCGATGGAGATGGCTCCAGGGGCACTTCCCCGTCCCGGCAGGGTGCCGAAATAGAGACTTTCTGTCCCCCGCATCTCCCCTTCAGTGGCGGCGGCGCTGCGAAACTTTTCGTGGCTGGAGGCTTGACGATCTAGGGTTTTTGCCTCAGGAGGAATATATAGGCGAAGGAGGCAAGGTCGGTGGCCAGCCAGGGGGCCCACACCATGCCCTGGCGCGGCCTAGGCTGGCCTGCGCCAAGGGGGGGTGTGGCCACCCTGTGGCCCCTCTCCGACTCTCCTTCTGGCTCCGTGAGTCTTCTGGGAAAATAGTAACTTTGGCTTTTGTCCCGTTCAATTCCGAGAATATTCATTTTCTGACTTCCTGGAACCAAAAACAGCAGAAAACATGCAACTGGCACTATGGCATCTTGTTAATAGGTTAGTCCAAGAAATCATATGAAAAGTACTCCAAAGTATGGACAAAACACAAGAAAGTAGATAAAACCAAGCATGTAACATCAAAAATTATAGATACATTTGCAATGTATCAGGGAGGACCTCGTGGGTTGTGAGTTCTCCACCTTCACACCGTCGTCGTGTGATCTATGATCCGACATCTACTTCTTCCGCTGCTCTGCTGGATTGGAGCCTGGGAGACACCACCTACACTGGACATGTGTAGTACTTCAGAGGCACCACAATTGGGGTGCTTGGAGCTGCTCGACTTCATCAACATACGCCTTCCCACGTAAGGCGTGCCTCGGTCTTCAAGGGTATGAATACCGTCTCTCTCTTTCCGTTGCTTATGTCTACATAGTATAGATCCTGGTATTAGTGTTCGCATAGTTAGATTTTTTTGTTTTCTGCTACAGAACCCTACAAGGAGATACACACCATTGTTCATCACTTCCACCATCCATCCACTAGCCATAACCATTACTTTGTACTTTAGATCTCCTCATGATTTGGCGACCATTGTAAGAATATTTGATTTCAATCTAAGTATTTGCATGATGTTTTCTATCTTCGATCTATTTGTTATGAGTGAGTAGTCCTCACGGGCTATGGGTTGGGGAGAAACCTCGCAGCAATTATGTGCATCTAGATCATGAGAGAATTGTATTTTGTTTGAGATTGTGATTTGTATCTTTTGTTTTTTCGTCTCCTGTCTCAATTTGTGGACTTGTAGGTACCCAATATCCCATATATTGATAAAGGCTTGAGGTGAGATACTTGGCTAGCGGCGATCTCATAGAAACCTCAGTGACAAAAAGGGTAGTACGGTCTTCGCTTAGCGCCCCATTCAGGATCAACAACAACATCACCGCTTAAAGCTTTGATATGTGTTTTGCACTTAATAATTGTTTGTAACCCGTGGCTTCAGTGTACTCTCGGTTGGATTAAAAGTCTATTGCTATGCCCGCTGCATCACAGGGGCTCTAGAATATTAGGATGTGTTGTCCACAAGAGATTATCTCGATTCAAACATTATACATGACTACACTTATTATTATATTTTATCCCATTTGATGTGCAACTGCAGGTGGATCTTCAAACCTGGCCTATCTCCATCCATTGATTCAAACCCATATAAAGTAAACTAGATTGGTCCGGTCAACTAAGGTAAAACGAATAAACAAAGTCTTGTAGACGTGTCCTTTTTATTACCTTTTAGCAGTGCTTTCTGAGGTTCGATTAAACCTAGGTCTTCTAGGAAAAAAGCTATTATACTACATCCGTGAATCCGGATCGAAGGTATCAATACCACTAATTTCTTGCCTCGCTAATGCTAACCCCTCCCAATTTATCGCCTCGAAGGGATCTAATTTACCGTCTCGATGAACCAGCGTAGTCCCAAGCCGCGAGGATTTATATCTAAAAAAGTCGCGAGCATTAGGGTGATGAGAAGGTAGAGTGCCGCCATCAGATCAGTAGGAATCACCCCGCCTCGATGTGGTAAAGCATCCGCCGTGATCTATGCTCGCCAAACATATTTACGACTGCTTTGATGATGCTAGCACCTACAAGGATGATAGCAGCAACAACAGTCTAGCAGCGGACGGTAGGGCAACGAAAGCAGCGCATGCATGGAGGAGAACTACGACAAGTGCCTGTACAAGGGATGCAGATGGATGGTGTGGTGCGCCGTCAACGATGACATTGAGGTCTGCAAGGACGTCAAAATTATGAGGAGATGGAATAACAAGGTATCAATTTAAGTTTTCTTTGCTTCTTGATTTTCTTCCTGTAAAATTTTGTCTCTAAAGGTAATTTTTTTGAACATCTGTGAACAAGGGGAGCAATCCATCTCTGAATTACCGGTTCTTGATTCCCAAAATTCTATTGCGTGTGATTGCTTCGTGATCATGCAAGATGACTTGCACAATCCTCTTTTGTTGAGTTGTTTGAAGTCGATCAGTGGGGTTGTTAGGATATTTAGTTGATAATTTTTGCATGGAAGTGTTTAAACTGGATAGAGTTGTGATGTATAATGGCGTAGATAGACTAGGCAAGGTTTGGGGATCTTAAGTAGGAATTATAATATTGATTTGTATAAGAACCATGTCATTTTCGAATTTTTAGTAATTAGCTTTTGTGATTACTTTGTTAAACTGGTGTTTAGGAATCTCAGAGAAACACTGCTATTTGGCCGATTGATAATATTGGTGTGAGAAGTATTATTCTATATTACAAATATATCTTTATCTAGAGTGTCAAATAAATTGGTTGCCTTTTATCCCTTTTTTGTAGACATGGAGATGAGCATCCCGTTGTAGCACCCAACCGTGGTCAACTCTCGACCCTCGAACATCTCCACTGCTATCTCGAACAATGAATCCTACCCCTGTCTAGGCGATGCGGTAAAAGCGGCATCAACATCAGCTTCAGATCATCCCTTATAGCTTTGGCCCATCATTGTTGTGAATTTCCTTCCTCTTGTCAGATAGATAACAATTATGTATTCACTAGCAGACTTGTTGGCTTCGAATGAACTTCATCTAAAGAAATTCTCCCAGCACCACAACATAGATAAGATTGATCACAACTTCCGCTTCTTTAAACATCGAATGCACCATCTCTGTGGCGTTGGACATAATATGTACATCCTCAAGATTCATAGCTCTAGCATTGTATTGTCATGTAGGCAGTATGTTTAGTACCTCAATGCAATATGTACATCTCCAGTGGCCATTGCTATCACTGGTGTTGTATTGTCCTGTTGGTAATATGTTTCATACCTCATTATGCAAAGTAGATGCAATCTAGTATTCTTTTATCTGCGTATCTGACAAGCACTATTGCCATATATTTTTTCTAATAAATTTCATTTTATAATATTCAAAATAGTGAAACTTCAAATTGTTTTGGACATTTTTTATGTAATGGTGCTCTTAAGCACATGTGTTGTTTCCAACATTATTGATTAGGTAATGTGCTATGTGCTTTAAAGAAGTCCTATAGCTATTCTAAGTTGGCATTCCACATTATGCAAGAGATAGAGGAAGACCGTTTATACGATGCTGGATAGATTACCATGGTGTCATTGCACTTTGCACAAGTTAAAAAATTATATGATGTTTTATGATCTTTTGCTACCAGTGAACATTATTACTTATTTAAACTGACGCTACTTTTAGTAGTATCGTCATGGTTTCTTGACCATGATTATGTATATTGAGGCCTCGATGGATGTGGATCCATTGTGTCCACGTATGGTTTAGTGTAACATGAGAAATCAGATCGCGTAATTGTATATGAGTGTGGATTATGGGTGTTGATTGCAAAGCCAAAGGAAGCAACGGAGAATATCATCATCTCTTATGTTTGGAATGAGGAGACACTCTTAGAGAATGTAGCCGAGGGGTAAACCGTGACTATTGTAGCCGGAAGAGAAGTAGGAGAAAGATTTTGTTCCATATCACTTGCTATATTTTTGGAAAACATCAAAAGATTGCTATGTGTATCCACAAAATAAATGATTCGTTGTCAATATATCTTCTATGTAGTAATGCACGTATATTTAGCTGGCTCGATATTAAGGCGAGAGATACACAACACGCACGATTTGTACGAGCAGAGGGATAACCCAGTTTAAATAGCCAAATGTGGGTGTGGAATGCAAGATCATAATAACCGATAAAGAAAGCACACACACGCTGAATATTTTGACCAATGCTCTCTATATTTCTTTATGTTATTCCGTAGCAACTCCGAAGTCACGTTTATGGGGGCAACGGCAATTTGCTAGAGTTGGAAAAAACATTAGCGCATAGACAAGTGACATATTGTTCGAGTCAGAAGACGATAGGTATAATGGCAATGTTATTGGAATAAGGTGATTACTAAGCAGACTACTAAGGCTATGTTCGGTTAATCCACCTCTAGGGTGGATTGGACGGGAGTAGAGGATATTTTAACTTAGATGGGATTTAAACCGCATCAATCCATGTCAAACCAGGTCAATTTCAGGAAAACCGAACGAGGCCTAATTGATTTTTAACAGACTGTAGCAAAGCACATGCAATCAACTGGTAAGACATATAAATAGAAGTTTGCACGGATAAAAAAGTTCCATTTCTATAGGTTGTTCCGCCAGAAAAAATGCTGTTCCTCTCGTGTTTCTTCAGGAAACATACACGGAAAGGGACAGCCAAGTTTACTTGGTCAGTTGGCCGTTTATATGGCCGGGAACAAGCAGCCAAATCTATTGCTGCTATTTCTGGCTGTGCAACAGTCTTGCAGCTCGAGGCGCGGCTCGGGCCCGCCCAATCGAGTGTAATCGTTTCGTTTGCTTAGCCTAGTACCCTTTCTCACCTCTCCGTGTGGCGTACGCGGCTGTCCCCGTCCGCGTGGCCACCTTGTTTTTCCTCAACCCACTTCCCCCTTCGTCTCCCCAACCAGAAACCTAAACAGAATCCCAACCCACCCCACCGCACCCGCAACCAATCCCACCGGGACGCCAGCCAGCCAGCAGACTCCTCCCGGATCAGCAGCCCCCCTCAATCTCGACTCCTCCGCCGCCCTCCGCCGGCACGAATCCCGGTAAGCGCCCGCTCCCGCCTCTCGCTAGATCCGCAACCCGCTCCCTGGTTCGCGGCGCCCATCGATCTCTCCCTCCCTTCGCGTCAGTCCGTCGCGGTTAGGCAGGCGGCCGGTCTCTCGTCGGATCGCGGCCGTGGGGCGAGCTGCTTCCGGTTCCACGCCGCGGCTGGATTACTTGCGCCGATTACGATTCTAGTCGCCGAATCACAGCTGACGATAGTTGTCATCTCCTTCGTTTTTCGTGAATAGAATACTAACTGGGCGTCCAACTGGTTTCCTTCCTCGTGGGTTCTGTACCTATCTACGCTGGCTCTAGTGGCAATTTGATTGTCATATTTAGCTGCGCTAGTCACGCTGCGAACGCTCTGCTAGATGTTCAGAGCTTCTGTCTTCCTTCAATTGCACTGTGAATGAATGAGGATAACCTTTTTATTCTCCCTCGTCGCAGGTTTCGAGTCCCTGTCAGAGGCGCCACAATGTTCAACAGGTTATTCGGGAAGCCCAAGGAGCAGGCCAACGCCGGCGCCTTGGCCACATTGGATAAATTAAACGAGGTGAGCTCTGCTGCCGACTCTTCATTTTTTTTTGAATACCTGCTACTGCTGCTTCTGTGAGATGCCTCTGTTCTGCTCCTCGTCCTGTTGATCTGGTTAGTTTGCATCATTAAGATGTTGACGAATGCACAGTTTTTCTTTTCTCTTGCTGCCATTTTGGATTGGGCTGGCAGGTTCGATCAACTAGCTCTTCAGTTTTCTATCTAGGATTTCTCCAAATAAATAGTACTATATGAGCAACTTAATAGTGTGTAGGAATTCTCATTTGATGTCAGATTCGTCAAGTATATTGCACGTGCTACCATTGTATGATCCGTGATGCCTTTCCTTCCTCTTTTATTGTGCCTCCGTTCTGAAGCTATAAACGTCAATCTCTTTGCCTATTAAGGAGGGACAAGGTTCTGATCCACCGAAGAATTATCTTAAGAGTTGCAGATTTTGACACTTTTTTTGTGCCTGTGCTACGAAATATTAAAAGTTCTAAATTGTTCTTTATGTATTTAGACTCTCGATATGCTTGAGAAGAAAGAGAAAGTGTTGGAGAAAAAGGCGGCTGGTGAGCTTGAGAAGGCCAAGGATTTCTCAAAAGCAAAGAATAAAAGAGGTACGGTTAATCACCATACCCTCTTCCTCCTTGTTTGTTGATTAGAGGCACTATGCATTTATGAAACATCTGATACGTGAATCAAATTGAGAAATTCTTTTATACACAGCCACACAGTCAATTTAAAAAACATTCATCCCATTTTTTAATCTATTTTGATTTATGTTCTTTGGTGCTTGTTGCACTGGATCAACAATTATGCTTGAATCTGAAACATATTTGCTGTGTTCTCATTGTTAAGATCATCTATATTTTGGTATTACTGCAATGTCTTACACGTAAGATGCATCTGTACACTGTTTATTTTCAGTTTAGCAAATATTACCTTAGAACATCATATGTCTTTCCTTTTACCTAATGTGGAATGTAGCAATACAGAACTGCACAATTGTGTATTAATTGAATCACTGTTTTTCATCAGCTGCTATTCAATCATTGAAGAGGAAAAAAATGTATGAGCAGCAAATTGAGCAGCTTGGGAATTTTCAGTTGAGAATTCATGATCAGGTTGCCTCCTAGCTCCAACTTTGCATATATTTTCTTCTTGTTGCATGCCATATATCTTTACAATCTCGATCATGTTATATAGATGATTATGTTAGAAGCTGCCAAAGCTACGACAGAGACTGTTGATGCATTGAGGACTGGAGCTAAAGCTATGAAAGCAATGCAAAAAGCAACGTGAGTGTTGCTAGGCTATTTTACTTTCAGATTTCAGATTTGCCCCACTAATATTTCCTGACTATTTTCCTTGTCACTGCAGAAATATCGACGACGTCGATAAAACTATGGATGAAATTAATGAACAGACCGAAAACATGAAACAAATACAGGATGCTTTGTCAGCTCCTATTGGAGCATCTGCTGATTTTGATGAGGTAACTCCCTAGCCATTTATGCTTTATAATCTTATTAAGGTTGAGACTTTCTTCTCCTCTAATGCACTTCATACCGACTGCACTGTAATTTTGACAGGATGAACTGGAAGCGGAGCTGGAAGAATTGGAGGGAGCAGAGTTGGAATCTCAACTACTGGAGCCTGTTGCAGCTGCACCTTATCATCAGGTGCAGGTCCCAGACAACAGGCAACCAGTTCGCCCTGCTCCAAAGAAAGCATCAGCTGAGGAGGATGAGCTTGCTGCACTGCAAGCTGAAATGGCATTGTGATCAGGTCATTGATTTATCCTGTGTTTGGTATTTCTGTAATGTATTATCCACTTCCATTCATGTGACTGTTATTAACCGCTTGCTGAGTTTGGTAAATGAGTCACAGATATCTTAATCTTCTGCATATATACAGTCAATAACGAACTGCATATTATGCACCATAAAAGATTAATCCATGTAATCTCCACTAGAATTTTGCGGGTGTATTCATTGTTAGGACATATATTATGTACAGTAACAGATTAGTCATGTTATTTTATCCATTAGTTTTTACGGTTCTTAATCAGCAAAATTCTGTTTTTTGGGGGCGAAATGAATAGAGATCTTAGGACGATAGGTATGCTCGGTAACCTCTGTTACTAAATGGCTTCTTTACTTTCTTAGTTACTACTAGTATTCCCTTTGTTGTCTTTTTATCTCTGGCTTTGGCTTTGACATTCTCCCCAATGAACTCCTGTGACTGCTAGCTTCTCGGCAAATGATTGCAAAATTTATTAGAAGTACAATGATCTGGAAGTGCTTTTTTTGATCAAATACCTTGCATCTATTTTTGTGCTCAAATTTATAAAATGTGAACCGGCAACTAGCCCCTTGAAGAGCTCGGTAGCAGATCAACCACTTGGAATCCAATCCGTGTTCAGAAGGTTATAAGTGTTTCAGCGTTGAGAGGTCCTTTTTCTGATATTGGGCTCAGCTGCACCAATGAAAATAAATGCATACACTGAGGATAAGCAGACAAGTATGCTACAAGCTTGCCAAAATCATATCTTTTAACATTGAGAACACATGTTATTTGCTGTTATAAAATGAGGAAATGGAGAGGAGATTCGTTGGTGTATTATATATTACTTGCATATGTGGATCTCAAAGACGTTAATGTGGTGAGTTTTCTTTGGTCAAGCTGAACCTTGGTTCAGCAAAACATTTCTCTCCAGCATTCTTGATGTTGCTGTTTGAGTTGGTTTGCTAGTCTCATCGCATTGTGTTCTATCCAGTTGTGATTTCTGTCTAGACTAAAACCTCCTCTCCTCGTGAGTGGATAGCCTTCTTTTCTTCTTCTAGTTGTGGTTATGTACTCTGTCTTCGCACCTTGCCATCTCCACCTGATTCTGGTCCTCCTAACTTCCATCATTTGTCAAACACCTCCAAGACTTGCTGTTTCTGTGAGGAATAAGACAGAGGAAGGTACATTTTTGAATCGAAGGCAGCTGTGTTAGCTCAGCATGCATGCACTATGTGAGCTAAGTCTGCTAGATTCATTGCATGGGAGCATACTCGTCTGTCACTGATAGTCACCACGTCATGTCCGTCAGCAAGTTATGTTGGGGAACTTCAGAACTGAGAACCGATTCTGCAAATCGAGGCGAATTTTGGGGAGCTCAGGATGTAATTTTCGAGTTCAGGGAGCTAACTGATGCAGCTGTACAAATTCTTAAGTTTACCTCCCTCAAAAAAACTATCTTAAGTTTACTGAACTAAAACTGGAAATCTTGTTTTACCCAGGTTTCGTGCTGACCCTTCTTCTTTTATGCTACCTATAAAGGAAGCTAGAACTGTATTTATGAAATCAGACATCATAAATCTTTTCTTGGAATGAACTTGTTTGTTATTATCAGCTTGGCAAAATTTGTTTATTGTCAAGACAACTTAACATTTAAAGTGTTGTGGTAATTTCATCATGCAGACTCACCATTTCATATGTGCTCCTTATGCTTTGTGTTCATATTTTTTTGCATGTGTTCTGTGTTAACGCTAATTGAAAACCTGCAGGTTTCCAGTGAAGAGGTAAAATGTACAAATGATTGCCTGTATGCTACGTGGTCGCAAGCGAGTCTAGCTGTGTGTATAATCTTGGGTGGGAGATATTGGTGATCGAGGCAGGAAAAGGCTGCTCTCCACTCCAGTGTTTATTTTGCTTAGACAGAGTTTTCAGCTATGTGGCTCGGTCAGCTCCATCCATGTTGTCGTGCTATGCTCATTGTTGTCGCACACTATTTTGCATTGAAATTGTATGGTGCCATGTAAAACAAGTTTCAACACATAAATCCCAGGCTTCAAAATTGGTGCGTTGGTGGGGCAGTTCGTTCCTTATACGTCAACGCTTTGTGTCTTTGGCGCCAATGTCGTTGCACAAGATATACTACTACCTCCGTCTCAAAATAGATGTTGGATGTTTGTCTAAATTTAGATGTAACTATATACTACCTTGAGTACTTATTTTCAGGAAAAACTGGTTTGCTTGGTTAATATGAGAAAACCTAACCAAGACCCAATCCTGTGCTGTTTGCTAGGAGTTGGTCATGACATTAGCAGATGCTCTAAGAAGATATTACAGTTTGCTCCTGTCAAGAATAGTGTTGAAGCTGTTACTGCAAAGCAATATATGCCAAAAGAATATAAGTTTAGATTACAAATCTAGGACGGTGGTTAGTATTTAACTTGCTGTCACCGTATCTTTTCAAGCCTATGTGAGGACAATGAGCGTGACACCTGGCCATGTCAAAACTATGTCACCATGACATTCATTCCTTTTCGGGGGTTGAATCTGATCCCAATACTTTGGTGAATTCACTGCAAAACCAACATGAAAACAGATAAAATTCGAACAAATAGGTAAGATTAATAACAAGGTAGGTAAATTAACTTCCAACTTAATGTACGCTTATTAGAGCACCATGGTGATCTCGTCCTGCTACCAGGCCACAACCTAGGTTATACAATGGGTGGCATCCGCCGGGTTTGGGACCGGGTCCGCCCCCCCATACCCGCTCCATATAGTTAGTCGGGTCTTATTTTTTACCAGACCTGTGTCCTGGCCGGGTTTGAGCCCTGACGAGTACACACTTTGTTCCCATGTCCCGCGCGCGAGGTGGCATGTAACACCCCAAAAAATATTAATCGAGATTATCAAGTTCTAATTACCCAAGTTTAGGGTTAACAAAAACTTTTATTATTAAATTTAATATGAGTGTATGTGTGAATTGTATTAGTGTATGAATAAGTGCAATTGCCATGTTTGATTGCTACAAATGATAAGGAATGGTTTAAAGATGAATACTACATCATCTAGGCTAAATACAAACAAAATCCAAAGAAAAAAATTCAAATATGAATCATATGATCAAATGGTCATTTTGACCAAAATTAACCACTAGACCACTTTGGGTGTTTCTAGTAAAAGATTTCTAATATAAACTTTTCCAGTTCTTTTCACCCCTTGCTAGACCAAGTAAAAGTAAACCCAAGCCCACTTTACAAATTAACAGAAACAAATTCCAAATCTATTTAAAGGACAATTCAAAATTGAATCAAGTGTATGTACTAAGATCACCACTTTTCAAAAACCACTCAAATCAATTCACCTTGGCAAACCCAAGCAACCATAGACACTCAAGCATGTGAAAAACACACTCACCAAATTTCATTCAAAAAATTCAAATCTTAATCTCATGCGGCCATTTGGTCGAGCACCTTGCAGACACAGATAAATCACTGCCTAACTTCTACTATTTTGAGCAGTGATCAATCGCCACTAGTGTCCCATTTCTCTCCCATGTCTCCCCCAGTGTCTAGCAGCGCAGTGGACAGCTCCCCCTTTGCCGTTTGCGCCAGTGCAACGCCGCCCGAGCTCACCACGCCGGTCGACCAAGAACCCCTCGCCACAGACCGCGCCGCCCTCTCCCACGACGCCCAGGAGACAGGCGCCACACCACCGCCACCCTCTGTCCACCCCTCGACCGCAGGCAAGCCGTGGACCGGCCGTGATCACCGTGCCCACCTCCCTGTCTGCCATGCCGAGAGCACGCCAGAGCGTCGCAGCCGACACGCGCACACACACGCCGCGCCTTGCCCTCTCCGCACGTGCCCACACTCACCGTGACCCTAGCTACCCCCCAGACATGCCCGTTCGCCGTCGCGTGGACCGTAGCCACTGTGCACCGTCTCGAACGCTGCCGTTTCCGCCCAGAGCACTGATCGCTCCCGACCATTCTCGACCGTCTCTTCCCGCGCCATCACGCGCACGACGACCGCCCTGAAGCACCGCATCGACCCCTACCCTCAGCCATGCCTATAGCCCCCTGTACAGACGTCGCCGACGAGCCCGAGCCATCCCGCTCTGTCCCTCTCACTATTGTATAAATAGAGGCCACCCCAGCTCCAATTCGCCACACCATTCCACTCTCCTCTCCCTCAGACACCTCTCACACCTCTCCCCGGAGCAAGGCGAGCACCACATCGTCGGAATTTCACCAGAGCCCGCCACTATAGAGGAGAAGAGGAACCAGAGCTAGGAGCCGCCCTAGGAGCCATCGCGACCACCATTCAAACCGCCGTCGTCTACAACGTTGTTCACCCCCATCGCCGACCTTAGATGGAGCCCAGGTGAGCCCCCACATATCCCTACCGTCGTGTTAGGCTTCGTTCCTCGCTAGAGCTATTCACCAGACACGACGAACCACAGCTGTAGATCCTAGTCTAATCGCACGACCCAGATTAAAAGATGCCGTTTCAGTTTAGATGAGCCACTGACCAGTGGGGCCGTCCTGTCAGCATCCCACTGCGCCAATGCAGTGTAGTTGGGCCGGCCTAGTTAGTTTCCCACATAGAGCCCGTCGATTCAAATAGATTTTTCTCATTTTAGTTAAATCTAGATTATATCAGTAGATTAAAAAATCAATTCAAAGTGATTCACTGAACCAAATTGCATGATTCCAATTTTGTTAGAAAGGTATTAAATATCCAAGTCCGTTGGATTCAAACCATTTGAAATTATGGATCACCTATACCAAAAATAACAAGACAGAGGATTTTCCAACTTCAAACATTTTTCAAAAATCAACCATAAATGCTTTTGAGTTGATTCCAACTCTCAAAAATCACATTTGACAAAATCTATCTGAATATGTAAAATTATTTAGGTTTATATGCAGTGACATGTGACTATTACTAAAAGAATGCCATATAGGCATTTCTAGTCACTTTAATTGTACTAAATAGTAATTTTAAACTTTATAAAATATGACCAACACTTTAAATCACATTCCCAAATATTAGAATATGTGGTGATGACATGTGTCAACAATAATTACTTTTCCAAAATAAGATAAATAAAATTAGGTCTTTATTTCATGTGATGTTTGTGATGATGCTAGATCATCAAGTGTGAGCCTTGGTGTGCTAAATAGAAGTAGTTAAGTATTGTTTGGTGATTGTGTACCTCGTATTCATTTATAGACGATAGTACCGATCCGGGATACGAGGAGGAGGAGTACTACCAAGAAGAAGAAGAGAACTTCAACCACTACACAACTCAAGACAAGCTAGAACTATGCAAGCTAACACTTGCAAACTTGATAACCTATGCAAGATGCATTAGGCATGCTTTGGTTATACAACTTTGATTATACCAATCCCAAGTTTTACTTGCAAGCTTTATTATTTTACTTTTACCAAAGTTCTTTGCCTTTAGTTAGTAAATTGTGAGTATTGGAAAAATAGGATAGATACCATAAAGAGTATAAAACTAGGCCTAAGTAGTTATACTTAGATGCCATCAAAAGCATAAAACTAGATTTGGATAGTTACATTTGATTAGCACCCCTTAATAGTGACACCCTCATTGCTAGTTGCTAGTGCTAAACTACTACTGATCACTTAGATGGGAATACTTGGAGAAAATGATTATGAAAACCTTGGAATGATGATTCATTCTATTGAAATGTTTTGACATGTGTTGAGAAACACAAAAGGAGTTGATGATGAAAATGTTGAGGCATGAGCCGTAGCCCTTTATAAAAACTGATGGTTGGGTTCGGATGCGATACCATTCCAATTTACCGTACAACCACAGTACCTGAATTGGGTAGGGCTTAACTGAAAGTTTATATGCCTTAGTATGGGTTCCCTCGCGGAAAGAGGTTGAGTTGAGGCTACCTCGTGAGTGTGAATGTCCACCTATGCAGTTCCCAGGATGGCAGATGGCCATGGCTCAGAGGCCAAGCTCATAGGGGAGGTTCCTATACTAGAGTTTGTAATTGAAAGGTTAGGATTGATTATCTGCATACTAAGTATGATGATTCAGGGTTATCCCTGACGGATGTATTGAATTTTTTGGTGAAAGTGTACCACCTCTGCAGAGTTTCAAACTATTCGAATAGCCGCGTCTACGGTCATGGATAGTTGGAGTGGCCATACTGTTCCGTTGTCAGATGTTTTCAAAATGACTTGTGAATTAAACTATGACCTTGACTTGACCACATCAGGGTTGTGGATATGAAAACTAGGTTCCCACTTAGGTGATGTAGAAAATTAAATTATTTTTCTTTACTTTTGAACTCAGTATAAAATAAACCTCCCTTTTTGCAAATAAACTTAGAGCTTAAGGTTCCTACTAGATCTACCTTACTTGTTAGTGATAGTTTGCGAGAACTTAAAGAGTACTCATGGCTTTGTCCCTGGCTATTCCCGTGGCCAGACTATGAGGATGACTACCAAGAAGATGGATAGCAGGAGGTCTATGACAACTAGGATCATCTCCCATCGCCCGCATTGCCTGTGACCCTTAAGATGGAGCCCTAGTACGTTTATTTTTCGCTGCTTTGATTGTATTAAGACTGGATCATGAGATCCTTTATTTGTAAGACCTTTATTATGGTTTATAATGGATGATGTACTGTGGTACCAATTCTATTATGTCTCGCAAAAATGGTAATCCTGGGATTGCGATGTGTGGCATAACAGGCATCTAAGATTAAAAATTCAGGTGTTGACATGGCGGCACACAAGGTGAAAGTGGCACAACAGCCGTGAGGCGGCGACGTAGCAACGCGCTAGGTGGTGACGCGACACAAAGAGAGGTGGGGAGGGTCTACGGGTATGGGTTTGGCACCCCTAGACCCGCCCCGTTTGACCTAACAGGTCTAACTTTTTCTACCAAATCCGCCCCATTTAAAGCGGGTACCCATCGGGTTTGCGGGTTTCGGGGCCCCATTGCCATCCAGATGTTATAGGGTTAGTGGCTCCGTAGCCACGACAATAGTAAGTTCATATACTTTCCTTTCCAAAGTACATGATCTTATGCCATTTTGAGTACTTGATGGTGTGACATCAATCTTGGAAAGGTTTGTAGGATGTGATGTTGATGTGGTCTAGGTTATAGGGCCAATGGCACCGTAGACACCACAATCGGAAGTTCACATGCTTTCCTTTCCAAAGTACATGAACTCCGCCATTTTGAGTACTTGATGGAGGCAACGTCGACTTGGAAGGGTTTGTAGGATGTGATGTTGATGTGGTGAATAGATGGGGAGCACCACCGGGATGACATTGGTCGCAAGGGGGAGGATGTCTATCACTATGGCGAGGGTACCGTTGAAATATATCACTAGTCTTTCTCCAACAGTTCTTCTCACATGATGAGCTTATAGGACATGGGGTTCATAAACAGCCACAACCATTTTAGATTTAGTAGTATGTTAGTTAGGTCTTGAACTTCATACCACTTGGCTCTGGTACCATATTGTAACTTGAGACCACTTGACTATGATACCCTATTGAACTGATGTACTCACAAATTGAGGAGATGATTCTATAAGACAAAGGACCATGTTACAACAATGTGGTTCTGTGCACGTCACCAGGTATTACAAAATCATCCCTCAAACACATGGTGCTATAGATTAAAATCATCGACACATGCAACATAGAACATAGCACAAAGAGAATAGAGATATGATCCTACAAACCAAGGGACATGACAAGAAAAAATTATTTGTTCATAATGTAGGAGATATGCCCTAGATGCAAATAATAAAGGGTGTTTATTATCATATCTCAGTTAGTTCATAATAGTTTTATGCCATGCTATAACTATATCAAGTGGAAACATTGGTACACGAGTGATATGTAAACAAACCAAGCCCCTAGTAGCCTCTATTCAACTAGTTCATTGGTCCACTGATGATCAAGGTTTCCTGATTATGTGCATTTATGTCAATTGGTCATGTCATTAGTGAATGATGTGATGGACACGCTTATCCAACATAAGTGTTGCAACACGATCAAGTCACAAAGTTCATCGTTGTGATAATTAGGAAACAAAGTGACCTTCTCTTTATACCGTGAGATAATATCTAATCACTATCACCTGAGGCTGCCTTGACTACATCAATCATTAGACCGTGACATGCTAATCATAAAGGTGTCTATCAGGTATTCTGAAGGGATAGTCTAATGCATATGTATCGAGATTGGGATTTGTTCTGCCACGTGACGAGAAGATACACTACGCCCACTCGGTGAGATTGTATCCAAGAAGTTGCAGCGTATGACTGGGTCACGCGGACAGAATATCACGGAAACGAGTTAAGTAGCACTTGTAGGCAACGAGATTAAACTAGGTATTCTGATACCGACGATTAGATCTCAGACAAGTCATGTTTCGAAGTAACAAAATGAATTAGACTCAAAGTTTATGGTTCAAACAACATATAATAGTGGAATGCATATGGGTCATTATGGGCATCCAGGTCCGATGATGATCATTGGTCAGAGAAGGGTCTCGATCATGTTTGTGATGTCTCGAACCATGGGTAATACACTTAGGGTTCGATGAAGCTTAAAGATAGTTTTGGATTCACCGAGATCACCCTAGTAAAGAGCAGAGAAAACCGAAAGTGTTCCATGCGAGTCAGAAGGATATTTAGAGTGATTTGAAAGGAGTTTCAGATCATATAAGATTAAATAATATGTAATTAGTACTAATTAATGGGATTAATATTAAAATAATATTTAAATTTAATTTTTAGGGGGCAACCCACCTTAAATGGGACAACTGTCAAAGGGAGAGGCCCATGTGGGGCCGCTGCCCCAAAGAGGAAGAAGAGGGGGGAGGGTGTTGGGCAACGCACAAAGCCAGGCTAAAAACAAAAAACTTTTTTTCTCCGGCTAGGAATCCGGTGAGCCACCCCAAAGATCTGGCCAAGGTCAAAGGCAATATCTCGTACCTCTCGACGCGCACATGTGGAAGCTGAGGAAGCGCGTCACGGTGGTGCCGTACATTCCCCTCGTCTCGTCCGGCTTCGGCGAACTGCTTGATCTTGGGACCACCTCATCACCGGTTCCATGCTCCTCCTCCCCCCGCCTCCGAATTCACTGCCAACCGCCACCAACGAGCACCGTAGTTGTGGTGCCTCTACTGTCTCACACATGTACAAGGTGGAACAACAACAAGTGAGATGTAGTATTGGTATTGCTGCCTCGGGACAGGAAGGTGGACTTTACAAGTCTAGCAAAACCCTAGGAAGCAGCACTGGATTGTCTTGTCCACCGCCACCCACCTTCCTTTATATAGGCGAGTAGGTGAGGGCACACAACACTTGTGTCCCTCAGTCCTAAAACCCTAGCACTAGTCAAAGTGGGTCCAACCAATTGACACGTGTCCCTGTCCGAACAAGTCCAACTTGCCGGCTTGTGATAGTCGGATCAACATGTTCCTAGTTCCACTCTCTTAAGTGTCCGATCCCACATGCTTATGGTAAGCTGGACATAACTCAGTAATCATTCAGACAGAGAAGTAGCTTAGTGACTTTCCGACTAGAGCTGATAATCGGTAGCGGCCTCTAGTAAGACTTGCCGACTCCCGGTTTACTCAAGTGCCCTCAATGTGATGATCTGTCTGAGTCCCTTTGCCTCACGATATTTGTGATAAACCGTAGGGGAGATCCCGTCATCCTAGTGCCGATTTAACTCTCTTCTCATTGTAGTCATAACTGATTCCCTCTGGCTTCACTAAGTCGGACTACCTCGATCAATACTTGATTGAGTAGCGCATGGCCATGCTTCTGAATCATATCACATGAGAGGGCCTAGAGAATATCTCTCCGATATGGAGGGGCAAATTCCGTCTTGGCTGATCCATGTTGACATAGGTACGATTACTCGGGTGCTTATGATTCGTTACCCTGGCTGCATAAAGGCTCACGACCCATGAAGATTCAAGATGATGGCCCAAAGAAGCATCCAATAAAAGCCTTAGTTGTATTAGGAAAGGAAATATGAACCGACGTTATGTTGGTGTTGTAATCATACATATGTAACCTATATGTATACAGCTTTGAGACCCAACCTATTATATATATGACAGGAGAAGCCTATAAGGAGGTACCGAAAAACTCCCAAGTAATCTGCAATAGTGTTGTTCATCAAGTAATCATGCGACTTCGACTCTCTTGTTTGCCTAACATCCGAAGAAATCCCCGGCGTTCTCTTTTCCGCAAAACCCTAAGTCCATCACCATGGGCATTGAGGTTACCCCTCGTCCAATGGCGTCGTCTATGGGAAACCTGAACACTAGATTCATGGATTCGGCAGACCCCTTTTCATCAAGCAACAATCCAACGGAAGCAGCACCATGCCGCCCACCCCTATTTCGGTACCCTCCGATTTTTATGGCGGATCCAATCTCATTATCAGAAGTTTCCACTTTCAAGTAGAGGATCCCAAAAAACCACACCTCTCGGCTCCGATCTTATCGGGACCGTCGATTGAAAAATCTGCACCTAAGGAGATAACTACGTTACCCGTCGGATCATCCGCCGAAGCCACACTGCAGGTGGAAGAAGCCAACGAAAACAATCAAAACATAGCAGATCTAGGGGACCTTGATGGTCTCTATGACGATCTCTCCCTTGGGTCAAGCCACCAGTCAACCATACCACGAGGATCAAGCTTGGAAAACACGAAACCTGAAGAAATTAGAGAAAGTATCGACTTTGAAAATTAGAAAGGACGAGATCTTCCCAGAACAGAAACCACTAGACTTCACTAGTCCCCTAGACAGTGTCTCCTCGGGATCTAACGACGACGTCACTAGGCCATACATAACACGTCACCAAGTGTGTGTAATCATCGGGGATCCTTCAACACAACACGACTCTAATGGTAACCCTATTCTTAACCCCGATGATATTCTATTGGATGACAATGCAGGAAATCACAGTAACAAAGGGAACCACGGAAACGAAGGAGACCCTACGGACAATAGCATAATACAAGGAGGAGGGGAACCACGCGGAGGCGAGAGGCGAACTCTCCGATTACCAGCTACAACATGGCAAAATGCAAGGGAAGCAATTTTGGGCACAGTCCCAATGACAACCGATGCCACACATTATGATTTACTAGCATATCAATACCTGCTTCATCACAAGAAGAGAGACTTGCTAAGGATTCTAAGGCAACTCGACGGAAGAAAAGGCTAGCCAACGAATCCAGCCTAAGATGGGCACAATTAAATTCTACTAGAGGACCAGGAAGCGTAACTGGGGGAGCACCGCCAAGAAGGGGAACATCTCGATTGTAGAACATCCCCGAAGCCGAAAGAAACGAATTGATTCAAGACCTCGATCTATCGTTTATGTCAGTAGATCAAGCAGGGAACATCAAAGCAAAAACGGCCTAGGCAACAATTGTGGCTGCACAAACGTATCTAATCACAACTCAACCCGCACTCGATGATCCCCGTGAGGCTCTTCATCGCTCGATTTTAATGAACCTTGGCATGGTAGGAGCATATCTTGCACAAGCAGGAAAGGGAATCACACCCCAACCCGACAGATCCCCATGTCATTACAGCAGCCCTCGACATGTGGGGCACACCCAAAGGTCGCGGTCACCAGATCGAAGCGTGGCTAGTAGATTACTTGGCCACCGTCAAGCTATAGGGCGGCTCCACGGCCACCACGATGCAAAGCTTGTAGCTGGACTTAACCGGCGCTACATGGTCATGGATCAGACAACTACCTAAAGATTCAATTAGTAGTTGGAATGATCTTGAAGATAAGTTCATCCGACACTTTCACTCCACATTTAAACGACCCAAATCTCTAGAGCAATTACGGGCGTGCAAACAGAAACATGGAGAACCAATAAGAGCCTTCATTCAGCGATGGAACATTATTAAGAACTCAATCGAAGCCATATCCGACGAAAGGGCCATTGACGCCTTCAATGACGACCTCCACCGCCGAGAGTTCATAGAAGAACTAGGACGGGTCAAACCCAAAACAATCTCACAGCTAATGGACATAGCAAATCGTTGGGCTGATGGAGAGGATGCACTGCATAACAAACGAAGACATTCAATCAAAGAAGACAACGATAAACGCAGCAATGATAGAAGACGAAGGAACAACGACGGACACACGGGACCAAGTTATGTCGTAGCTAGTTTCTCGGGAGAGGGAAATCACAGGAATGGTGATTACAACAACGGGCACCGCAATAGCAGGGCCGATGTCGGAGGAGGCCAATCAATGCAGTAGTATCAGCAAAGAGCTCGGGACCCACCTATGTCCGCAATGCAAATGCTAGAATGACCCTGTAATATGCACTTTTATGTCGACTCAGCGGGCAAAAGACGATCCAACCATCTCATGAAAGACTGTCGAACATTTTTGAAGATGCAAGAGCTATGCTACGCAAAGGCAACCGAAGCAGCAAACCAAGGATACACCACTACGCCTGGCACGTTAGCCATCGGCGCACCACCACCACCGGCACACTAGCTAGCAGGACAACCGCAAAACACAACAGATCATGGTAGTGAATACCCTAGGTCAAATGGAGCAATGTCAATGATTCAGAAAGGGCGCCCATCTAACAGGATCCATAAGCTAATTATAAGACAAGTCAACATGGCCAAGATGGCTGCACCAGCCACACCTGAGTATCTTCATTGGTCAGAACAAGAAATCACATTCAATAGAGCTGATCACCCACTTCGAGTACCACGACCGGGTCATTTGGCCTTGATAGTTGAAGCGCAAGTAGGAGGATTCGACATGAGCAAAGTTTTCATGGATGCAGGAAGTAGTATAAATTTGATCTACGTGAAAACAATGAGAGAAATGAACTACTCTTTGGAAAATCTAGCACCAACAGAAATATCCTTCCACGACATAGTACTAGGTAAAGCCGAAATTCCCTTAGGTAAAATATTTCTTGACCTTCTTTGGATCCAAAGAAAATTTCAGGCGAGAAAAGATCGAGTTCGAAGTCATGGACTGGCCATCACAATATCATGCGATCCTAGGATGCCTAGCTTTTGCACGATTCATGGCAGTCTCGCATCATGCATATCTAGTTATGAAAATGCCAGGGCCCAAGGGAATCATAACAGTAAAGGGAAGCTTCACACGATCCGACAATTGCGATCGGGAGTTCAATAAAATTTCGGAATCTTTCGGGATGGAAACTAAGTTTGAGTAGCTAAAATGTCAACAACCGCAAAACCTCTGGCAATAGCGCGTGTCAACCCTGATCAGGGTTTTGACACCGAGAAAGATACAAAGAAATTACAGATCCATCCTACCGAACCGAAGAAGACGACATTTGTGTCCTCCAATCTTGGTCCCGCATAGGAAAGCGCGCTCATTGAGTTCCTCTATGAGCACTCGGAGATCTTCGCATGGCTACCTCTGAAATGCCGGGAATTCCCAAGGAAATCGCAGAGCATGCATTAAACTTGGATCCAAAGGCAAAGCCAGTAAAACAGTCACTACGTCGCTTCATAGAGCCAAAACGTAAGGCCATTGGAAAGGAGCTTCATCGCCTTACTGATACCAAATTCATCAAAGAACTAAAAAAACAGAGTGGGTTGCAAACCCAGTAGTACAAAAGAGTTACAGATGTGCATTGACTTCACTGCGCTGAACCAGCATTGTCCCAAGGATCACTTCCCACTACCACAGATCGATCAAATAATTGATGCAACCGCAGGGTGCGAACGTCTTTCCTTCCTGGACGCGTATTTAGGATACCACCAGATTCGGATGAAGGAGGAAGATCAGGATAAGACAACATTTATCACGACCTATGGTGTATTCTTCTATACAACAATGCCCTTTGGCCTCAAAAACGTCGGGGCAACATATCGGCGGATGATGCAGAATTGCTTAGGAAACCAAATCGGCACAAACGTGCATGTATATATTTACGATGTTATAGTTACAACAAAGAAAGGGTCTTCACTTATCAAGTATCTCCAAGAAACATTTGAAAACCTCGACAAATTTTGCATCAAACTTAACCCAACGAAGTGCTCCTTTAGAGTCCCAGCAGGGAAACTCCTCGGATATCTCGTATCAGCAAGAGGAATCAAAGCCAATCCAGAGAAAATACAGGTGATTCTAACAATGAAAAAAGCAACGAACCTTCGGGGCATACAATAGCTGGCTGGGCGAGTCACAACACACTCGTTTAGGAGAAAAAGCACTACCATTCTACGCCCTCATGAGGAAATGAGATAAATTCGAGTGGACGAAAGAAGATCAACGTGTCTTTGAAGATCTCAAAAGGATACTTTTGACATCTCCCATCATCGTGTCTCTGTGAGAGAAAGAGTCATTACTTCTTTACATTGCCGCCATAAATCAGATGGTCAGCACAGTTCTGGTCATGGAACGACCCGAAGAAGAGAAAACCCATGGTGTTCAGAGGCCGGTTTATTTCTTGAGCGAGGTCCTCTCGCCATCCAAACAAAGGTACCTGCATTATCAGAAACTAGCGTATGGAGTGTTTATGACAACACGGAAGTTACGCCATTATTTTTCGAAACACCCGATCATAGTGGTCAACAAAGCACCTCTATCCAATATCCTCAATAATCCAGAGGCAACTGGACGTGTCTCTATATGGGGCATTGAGCTTTCCCCTCGAGATATCACATACGAGAAGCGTAAAGCAATTAAATCCCAAGTTCTGCCTGATTTTATCACTGAATGGATTGAACTACAATGCGCAGGCCCACATGACCTTTCTAATGCATGGACAATGTACTTTGATGGATCAAAAAGAACAGAAGAAGCAAGGGCAGGAGTCATACTAGTATCACCACAAGGCGATAAAATGCGATATATACTTCGGATGAGCTTCGCAAACGCGTCCAATAACGAAGCTGAGTATGAGGCCTTGTTGCATGGTGTGCGTATGGCTAAAGCTTGCGGTGCAACTCGCCTCAAAATATTTGGTGATTCTAATCTTGTAGCACAGCAAGCAATGAACAAGTGCGACGCTATCAACGATAACATGGTTGCCTACCATGATTTGTATAGCATTATGGAGGCTCAATTTGACGGATGCGAAGTATCACACATAGGAAGAGCAAGCAATGAAGAAGCCGACAATCTAGCAAACATCGGGTCCTTATGCCTGCCAGTGCCACCCGGTTTTTTTGGGAGGAAATAACTGAGCGTCCTATTAAGTCCAAAAGAGTTTCCGAGGTCATAGCGACCAAGGCAAGAAAAAATATTAAGTCACAAAAGGACTCGGGGGCTCCACCAGCTAGCATGAGTATAGAGGAAGTCATCGAAGAAGAACTAGAAGTTGATGAGGTCATGATAATAGAGCCTACATGGATGTAGCCATACATAGCCTATATGAACCGGGGAGAGCTACCCGAAGATGTGATAGAAGCTCGGCGAATCACTCGAAGATCAAAAGCCTTTAGAATCATCAAAGGAGAGTTGTACAAAAGAAGTATTTTGGGTGTGCTACAGCGATGTGTCACAACCGATGAAGGCAAAATTATACTCAAGGATATACATGAAGTAGTATGTGGCCATCACACTAGCAGTCGAGCAATTGCCGCCAAAGCATCTAGGGCAAGATTCTATTGGTTCACAGCAGTACAAGATGCAAAGGATATAGTCAGAACATGCGGGGCATGTTAGCGATTCACAACAAAGCCTGGTGCACCCGCCACTGAGTTAAACCCCATACCTCTTGCTTGGCCTTTCTCTCAGTGGGGGCTCGATATGGTGGGTAAACTTCACAAATCATCTCTAGGAGGACACGTCTTTCTGCTAGTAGGAGTCGACAAATTTACTAAATGGATTGAAGCAATGCCTATCACCAGCCAGGACAGAACTTCGGTTGTGAATTTTATCAAATCAATAGTATTCTGGTTCAGCGTGCCAAACAACATCGTCACTGATAATGTAACTAATTTTACTTCCAATGAGTTTAAGGAATACCGTGAGGATATGGGTATCAAAGTAAGCTATGCCTCAGTAGCCCACCCGCAAACCAATGGGCAAGTGGAAAAAGCCAATGGGCTAGTAACTGCTGGCCTCAAGAAGATATTACTAGCACCACTCGACAGGGCAAAAGGAGCATGGGTTGATGAGTTACCATCTGTTTTGTGGAGCTTGCGTACTACTACAAATAATTCGACAGAAGAAACACCCTTCTTTTTGGTCCACGATATTGAAGCCATCCTTCTAGTCGAAGTATCACATGAATCTCCACGAGTAGCTACATATGATGAAGAGGCATCAAGAGAAGCACTTGAAGACGATGTTGACGCAATTGATGAAGCCCGAGACACCGCCCTACAAAGAGCTACTATATATCATCAAAACTTGCACAACTACCATAGTCGACGGCTGCGTCCTAGGTCCTTCGTTGTAGGGGACCTAGTTCTTCGCCTCAAACTAGACGACCACCGTAAATTGGAGTCGTCTTGGGAAGGACCTTACATTGTTACAGAAGTCATTCCAAGAGGAGCATATCGGCTACAAGACAAGAAGACACGAGTCAAATACTCCAATCTGGGGAACGTTGCATAACTACGACACTTTTACGCTTAATAATTTATGTTTTCTCACAATATTGATTACAATAAGGCCTATGGCCCGGCTTCTTAGCCAGAGTATTTAGGCCAACGGCCAGGCGTCAATCTGTCAAATAATGTATCGTCAGCTTCGGCATATAAATAAAAGACAAGTTCTTCATACTTTGAGTCTTTATTTATACCCTTTTTGCCAATGAAATAGGGGATCTCTATTTCTATATAAACATTTTTCTGATAAAACTAACAACAATTATGAGCCTATGTCCAGATACAGGCATCCAATCATAGCGTCGGGGGCTACTCCCATCGTGAGCACTGGCGCGCACCCAATACGAATCAAATTATGCATACAAAATGAAGACAATCATCACCTTAACCTATGAGTTTTAATTTGGTGTATCCTCAAAAGTTACTCCCATCGGGAGATTCTATAAATTATTGAAACAAAAAGTCTAATAAAATTCAGAAGTTCCAGCAGCCAAACAAGGTAGTTGATAAATTTTTTACAAAAATCTCGGATCGCACCCGATGCGACAAAACTCTGAATGCCGTGTCCAAGACTTGAAGGTAAGGTCCTAGGATTCGTCCTGTGTGGCCTGGTAATCACACAAGAATGCGCTTTGCTAGTAAAATATTCGTATCAACGATATGATAAAAAATCTCGACGAACGCGTTGGGTACCCGATAAAATAGAAGTGGAGTTCAGTATTCGTTAAGACCTTAGTGGCTAGAACTGAATTACGCCAGTTATAATTCCGAGTTCACGCCTGGGGACTTGAATTTGATGTAGGTCAACATTGTTTTTTCCCAGGAGCAATTAACTGATTCCCGATTCATCGGATGCATCAGGCTTATTGTATCAAATCCCTATCGAAAGGATATTGTTTTCTCCTTGTGTTTTGGTGTTGATGACAATTTCATTTGTTAACTGTATGTCCAAGTTGCAGGGTTTATCTACGGACGTGTTTGTTGGTGGACTTCTCTATAGAATAAGCTTGAAGACGGTGGTGTTTATTTACACTTTCTCTTCTTTTGTGTTTTAGGCTACCGTACTATCAAGAGGGGGTCCAGCTTGGAAGGTTGTGGGGAATCACCATTTCATGCACAGACCATATTAGCACATCCATAGCCTTCCCATTTTTCCTGTGAGAGAGAGTTCCCCGAGGTGTTCAAGTGTTTTTCTGCCCTGACCGGTAGTACCGGCCAGGCGGCGGTAGTACTGCCCAATGGTGTTTTTGGGGCTGATCGAACGAAACTCCTGACAAAAGTTCCGGTCCTAATTCTGGCAAACTAGTTTTCGGCTCAGTAATACTTTTGTATCCTTTTGCCTATTTGTCGGAATTAGCACCGAAACTTGTATCGGTTGTACCGGCCAGATCCTGCACTATCCAGCCCCAGTCCGCTTGAGCAGTAGTACCGCTCCCGTCCTGGTGGTACCGGTCAGCCCCTGGCGACACGGTTCTTCTGGTCCCAGTTCCGGACCAAGTTCCGACAACTATGCATTTTGGCTCAGAATGTTCTCTACCTCGAAATGCCTATTTGTCGGTAGTTGGACCGGAACTAGGGCCGGTAGTTCCGATCAGTTCGTGGGGGCCCGCTGACTTGTCAACCCGACCGTTATGTGGGCATCTTCGAACCATTGGAGGTCTGCTCGTCGGAACTACCGGCCAGCCACCGGTAGTACCGGTGGTGTCCGAGCGGGGCAGATTCTGCCCGTTTGAAGGAGGTCTATTTAAGGCCCTCTTCTTTCTCCTCTTGCCTTATCTCTTCGTTTTCTCTCTCGTCCAATAATACAAGAGCTTGTCTTGCCTAGATCTCTCTCCCTACCCACTCAAACCTCTTGACCTTTTGAGGATTGGGAGCTAGATCTACTCATCCACCGAAGGAATCGTGATTCCCCCACCCATGCTTAGTGGATCTTGTTACTCTTGGGTTCTTAGAACCCTAGACGGTGTAGGGCATCCTCAGAGCTGGGGTAATTGTTGTGAAGCTTTGTGGTGTCTGATACGTTGCAAACGTATCTATAATTTTTTGATGTTCCATGCTTTGTTTATATCTACTTTCTTATGTTTTGTCCACACTTTGGAGTACTTTTTATACACTTTCTTGGACTAACCTATTAACAAGATGCCACGGTGCCAGCTGCCTGTTTTCTGCTGTTTTTGGTTCTAGGAAAGTCAGAAAATGAATATTCTCGGAATTGGACGGGACAAAAGCCAAAGTCAATATTTCACCGAGGGGGACACGGAGCCAGAATACGAGATAGAGAGGGGCCAGTGGCCGCCCACACCACCTGGCTACGTGGCCAGGCCTGGCCTGCGCCAGGGGGTGGTGTGGCCGCCTAGGGCACCCCCTCGGCCTCCCCTTTCGCCTATAAGATGCCTCCGATACAGAAACCCTAAGTACCCGATCAAAATTCCACGAAAGAGTCTGTAGCTGCCGTCATCTACATCCCTAGATCGGGAGGGATCTAAAGCTCTTCCGGGCACCCTATCGGAGGGGAGAATTCACCCTGGAGGCCTTCTTCATCACCGTGCAAGCCTCCAGTGTGATGCGTGAGTAGTTCATCCTTGGACTACGAGTCCATGTAGTAGCTAGATGGTTGGTTCTTCTCCTTTGTGCTACCATGTTTAGATCTTGTGAGCTCTGTTCATGATCAAGATCATCTATTTGTAATCCTACATGTTGTGTTTGTGGGGATCCGATGGATATTGAGATGCTATTTCAGATTGATTATTGATTCTATCATGAGATTATTAATCATTTGTTTTCAGCAAAACTGGTGAGATTGACAACCTCACTGTAAGTTGGGGGCAAAGTTCTGTGGTTGTGTTGTACATGATTCCAAGTTGGAAATAACACCTTGGAGGTGTTTCCTTGCTCCTACTGGTTCGATAACCTTGGTTTCATAACTGAGGGAAAACTTGCTGCTGTGCTCATCATACCTTCCTCTTGGGGTTCCCCAACGAGCTCGATATATTTTGGGCCAACAAGCTTCTTTTTCTGGTGCTATTGCCGAGGACTAAAGAAGAAGAAGCTCCCACGTCAACAATGTGCCATCAGTGTTGTTGAGGGCCTCCAATTGAGTTGTGGAATCTCCCCTCAACTTTGTTGTAAAGGTTTCGGTTGGTGCCTTCAAGGTCACCGGTTAGTGGATTGTGAGGCCACCTTTGTGGTGGTGCTCACTGGAGAAGAATGTGAGGCCTTTGTGGCGCTCAGGTGACCTTGTGTGGCCCCGACACCTCTCCAAAATAGACGTAGCTTACTTGGAAATGAACTACGGGAATTACATCTCCGTGACCCCTCGCTAGTTCTTTCGTTCCACTCCTTTATTACTTGCATTTACCGTCTTGCTTACTTGTTATATTGCTTGTCATATAGGCTAGTCATCTAGCTGCATCTCTAGTGAATTTTACTTTGTTCAAAGTCTAAAATTGCAAGAAAAGAATAAAAATTGGTAGTCTCCTATTCACCCCCCTCTAGTCGACCAAAGTTGGGCCGTTCAATTGGTATTAGAGCCTCGGCTCTTACTTCGGGTTTAACTGCCTAAGAGACAATGGCCGACGAAGATGGGAGTGTGGGTGCAACCACCAAGAACTTGGCCTCCATGGATGACCTCAATCGATTGGAGACATCCATGATGACCAAGTTTGAGGAAATGATGACCCTCTTGCAATCCCTTAAGCCTAGCCCCATGCAAGAAACCCCTCATGATGCATCTCCTACCGCCGAAGCCCCTCCTGCTCCCGTTCAAGTGGTCACCCCCGGGGTGAATCCCGCGGCTACCCCAAAGCACATGGGCTTATTCTTTGTGTCTCAAACCACCAAGCTCCCAAGCGAGAGCACTGAGGGGCTAGGTGACTCCTCCTCCAAAGGGGAAGATGAGGGAAAGGACTACTCGGCGGTACCACCACCGTTGAAGTACACTCCGAACCTACCTATTCCCATGCCACATATCATACCTCAAGGAGCACCTCCCATGCTAGATACTTCTAACTTTGCCAATTGGCAATATCTAATGCAATCTCACATTTCCAGCTCTTCTATTGAATTGATGAGGATTATATAAGAAGGCCTTTCCCCATATGATGCAAAGAATTTGACTCGAGCCGAGGTCGTGGACAAGCAGCTCAATGCCACCGCTTTGGGCATGATCCAAAAGGCATTGACGCCCAAGGACTTTGCTCACATTCACCAATTCTCCACCGCCAAAGAAGTTTGGGACCAACTCACTGAGTTGTATATTGGGAATGCTAGCATTCAAAGCTCCAAGTTTGATGAAGTTAACAATGAGTTCGATGGCTTTGCAATGCAAGATGATGAGACACCCAAAGACATGTATCGTCGTCTCAAGGCTCTTTGTTGTACTATGAGGGACCTTGGTGCTACCTATGTTGATGACAAGTTCATGAAGAGGAAGTTTGTTCAAGCCCTTCTTCCCTTTGAGGAACAAAAACTAAACTCCATCAAGGGGAGAAGTAATTACCACATCATGTCCTCTCAAGATGTGTTGAGTGAAGTTATTGCCATGACCATTGCCAAGAATAATGCGGAGTTCGCTCGTGCTCGTGCTTATGGGTCTCAAAAGTTAAACCTAGCCTTGAAGGCTCAAGTGGTGGAAGTTGATGAAGACGATGACTCTAGCGAGTGGTCTCAAGAGGACATCAAATATGCCTTCAATGAGCACTTGGATCTTGCATCAATGGCCTTTTGGAACGAACCGAGCATGAAGTCAAGGTCAAGGGACAACCCAAGATTCAACTCAACCATGAAGGCTCCAAAGGCAAGATCTTGCTACAATTGCAACGACAAGAGTCACTTTGTAGCTCAATGCCCCTTCGAGAATAGAGAAGACAATGGAGGCTGTCTCATTCGCAAGAGCAAGCCAAGACCTCCTCACCCCTTGAACAAGAACTTCCACAACAAGAACTCTCCTAACAAGGAGAGGGCAATGGTAGTCCATGAAGAGTACTTCTCAGGCGTGGATGATGATGATGAGAGTGAAGGTCAAGGTGGAGAGATCGTGGGAGTTGCCGCTATTGCTACTTCTTCTACCCCACGGGTATCTCTCTTTGACTCACCAAATGAGAACATCACCAACCGGAACCAAAAGTGTCTCATGGCCAAGGCTACCGAGGTAACACCCCCTTCCAAGTCTCCTGCAAATGAACTTCCTTTGCATGATCTAGATGGTCTAGAGGTTAATAAAGAGATGGTAAGCATGTGTGAATCCATGAAGCATCTAGATGATGAAACTATAATGTGCTTTGAAACTCTTGTAAACCAACTTGACCATGCTAGGGAAACGCTAGATGAGAAGGAAGAAGTTATTGACATGCTAGGTAAAAATGAGAGAGAGGCCACCGATGAGATTGCCTCTCTATCTCAATCCCTTGAAGATGAAGATAACATGAGAATAACTCTTGAGGAAAGTGTAGCTAAACTTGTAGATGACCATAATGCCTTCATAACGCAACTTGTTAAAGAACGATATCATGCCATTGCTTCATTGAATGTCCTTAAAAAATGAAAAGGTTGAGTTTGGGGTTAGTCATGAATGCCTTAAGGACTTTGAGAAACTCAAGGAGGATCATCATGCCTTGGAGAGTAAATTCTCAAGTCTCTTTGAGACTCATGAGCGACTTCAAACTCAATTGAATAATGAACATTCAAAGTCTTCTGCTACGCATATTGTACATTTCCCTTGTTCTTCTAACCCTTGTTGCAAGCATGTGAATCTTGTTGAGGAAAACAAGATGTTGAAATATCAACTTGCAAAAGGGCAAGTTGACAAAAAGAAGAATAACAAGAGGAGGAAAAAGAAAAATAAGAAGAGCAAGAGTTTTGCTCAAGTATCCTGACATGCTTCTACCTTTGTGCAAAGTGATAACTTTGCCGGGAAGAACAACCCTTCTTACATTCTTTGCAAATATTTTGATGGTCATGTTTATGCAAAGTAGATTGGCACATATTACACACATGATTATCATTGGACCATTTGGGTACCTAAGACCCTTGTGACTAATAAAAGGGGACCCATTGCAAAATGGGTACCTAAAACCAAATCTTGATTTTCTTGTAGGACTTTGCTTCCGGTGGTGCAAAATGGGTGCTTGATAGTGGAGCTACAAGCCATATGACCGGAAGCAAGTCTATCATGTCGGAGATTAGGCCTAATTTTTCCAATACTATGGTCTCCTACGGCGGTAAAACAAGCTCACATGTATTGGGTTTTGGTAAGGTGGTAGTAACCCCAGATGTATCCTTTTCATGCTTGTCAAAACCCTTGGTTACAATCTCCTTTCCATTCATGCTCTTGCTATTATGGGTCTTTCCTCCTTCTTTAATGAGCACTCTGTGGTCCTCATGTGGAGCAAGTCTCTCATGGTGGCTTTCGTTGGATACGCAGAGTATGACTTGTATGTAATGGATTTCTCCAGAAAGCCCTCTACACATGCTATATGTATCTATGCGAAATACGATGTGGGATGGTTGTGGCATCACTGCCTAGCCCATGTAAACATGAAGGCTTTGCAAAGTCACTACACAGGGGGGCCATATACTTGGACTAAAAGACATTTCCTTTGCCAAAGATTGTGTGTGCAGGGCTTGTATTAAAGGAAAGATGCATGAGAAGCCTCACAAGGTCCTCAATCAAATTACTATCGAACGGTGCTTGGAGCTTCTTCACATGGATCTATTTGGGCCTCCCTCTCATGATAGTCTTGGGGGAAGAAGTATTGTTTGGTGGTTGTTGATGACTTCTCGAGATATACTTGGGTTTACTTCTTCAAGTTCAAAAGCGAGACTCAACAAACTGTCATAGACTTTACCAATCAAGTTCAACGGAAACACAATGCTACCATCCTCACCATTCGTAGTGACAATGGCACCAAGTTCAAGAACTACGTTGGATGAGTTTCTTAGTGATGAGGGGATCAAGCATCAATATTCAACTCCTTACACCCCTCAACAAAATGGTGTTGCTGAAAGAAAGAATCGTACCTTGATGGATGCGGCCCAGACCATGTTGGCGGAATTCAAGTCTACATATAAATTTTGGGCCGAAGCCATATCGACCGCTTGCCATGCAACCAATCGACTCTACCTACGCAAGAACAAGAACATGACTCCATATGAACTTCTCACCGGGCGCAAGCCAAATGTCAAGTACTTCTGGGTGTTTGGTTGTAGATGTTTCATTCTCAAGAAAGGTGTTCACTTGTAAAAGTTTGAGTCTAGGGCTCAAGAAGGGATTTTCATTAGGCACTCAAATCAATCCGATGCCTACAGAGTCTGCAACAAAGCAACAGGAAGAGTTGAAGAATCTAGCAATGTAGAGTTTGATGAAGATCATGAGTCTCTTGTGAGGCAAGATGGTGTTCGTGATCCAAGTGATGAAATTCCTCCCCAAGACATAAGAATAATGGGTGTGGGATTCTTCCACCCCATTGAGGATCCCCTTATGGACGAAGGAGAAGGACCAAGCTCCACTCAAGCGGAGCTTTCACTCTCACAAGACCATCTTGCACCTCAAGGTCAACTTATTGCTCTCAAGGTTCTCCAAGCTCTTCTCAAGATCTTAATGTCCATGACTCTCCAAGCTCAAGTTTACCTCAAGTCGATCAAGCCCTACCTCACCAAGATACTGAAGCTCCTCAAGTCAATGATGATCAAGGCCGAGTTGAAGAATGTTAAGCTAACAATGACCAAGGCCAAGCTAATGTCTCTCCTACGGTTGATGTTGATGAAGATAGTGATCAAGTTCGTGCATATAGTCAAGGCGGGGACTCGAACCATGGTGATGACCAAGTGGTTGCTCAAGAATCTTGTCTTGAGACCCAAGCCCGCCGTCAAGCATACCGTCTCTCCAAGCTCATCAAAGATGGCCATATCCTTGATAATGTTTATGGAGATTTCAATAGGGGCTCCACTACTTGGAGACAACTAACCTCTTTTAGTTCACATCATGCTTTTATTTCTCATGTTGAGCCCCAAAAGGTCTTCGAAGCTATTGACGATGATGATTGGCTTGATGCTATGAATGAAGAACTCCACAACTTCAAGAGGAACAAGCTATGGAAACTTGTGAAGAGACCAAAAGATTGTCAAAATGTGATTGGTACCAAGTGGATCTTCAAGAACAAGAGGGATGCCAATGGTATAGTTGTCCGCAACAAAGCAAGGTTAGTTGCCCAAGGGTACTCACAAGTTGAGGGCATAGACTATGGTGAAACTTATGCTCCTTTTGCTCGAATAGAATCCATTCGCATGCTTCTTTCTTATGCTACCCATCATAAATTTAAATTGCAACAAATGGATGTCAAGTGTGCTTTTCTTAATGGTCCCTTAAAGGAATTGGTGTATGTCAAGCAACCTCCGGGCTTTGAAGACCCCCTCTTCCTGGACCATATCTACAAACTCGATAAGGCACTATATGGTCTCAAAAAAGCCCCACGTGCGTGGTATGAGTGCCTTAGAGAGCTTTTGTTAGACCGTGGTTTCGAAGTAGGCCTCATTGATCCCACTCTTTTTACTCAGGAAGTTGGAGGAAACTTGTTCATCTTCCAAATCTATGTTGATGATATTATCTTTGGGTCTACTAACCAAGCGTTTAATGAGGATTTTGCTAAGCTCATGACCGACCGCTTTGAGATGTCTATGATGGGGGAGTTGGAATTCTTTCTGGGTTTTGAAGTCAAGCAATTGAGGAAGGGAACCTTCATCAACCAAGCTAAATATGTCCAAGATATGCTCAAGAAGTTCAACCTTGATCAAGTAAATGGAGTCAAAACTCCCATGCCTACAAAGGTTAATCTTGATCTCGATCCCAAGGGTAAGGATGTGGATCAAAAGCTTTATCGCTCGATGATTGGTTCTTTGCTCTATCTTTGTGCATTTTGATCGGATATTATGTTGAGTGTGGGTATGTGTGCAAGATTCCAAGCCGCACCAAAGGAAAGCCACATGGTGGCGGTCAAGAGAATCTTTCGATATTTGGTTCATACCCCTAACTTTGGGCTATGGTACCCCAAGGGAGCTAGCTTTGACCTCATTGGTTACACAGATTCGGATTGGGCAGGAGACAAAATGGAAAGGAAGTCAACCTCCGGTGCTTGTCAAATTTTTAGGATATATTTGGTGTGTTGGTCCTCGAAGAAGCAAAACCGCGTGTCAATGTCCACCGCCGAAGCTGAGTACATCTCCGCCGCAAGTTGTTGTGCTCAATTACTATGGATGAAACAAACCTTGAAGGATCTTGGACTTTCTTTCAACAAGGTGCCCCTTCTTTGTGACAATGAGAGTGCCATTGCTATTGCTCACAACCCGGTGCAACACAACAAGACCAAGCACATTGACATTCGTCATCATTTCATTCGGGATCATGTTGCAAAAGGAGACATTTCATTAGAGTATGTTCCTACCAAGGCCAATCTTGCAGATCTTTTTACGAAGCCACTTGATGAAGCAAGGTTCTAGGAGTTGAGGCATGAACTAAATATCATAGATTCGAGCAATGTGGTTTGAGTATCTTGCACACCTACACGGGTCTCCAAGAATATCTTGTTTGGATGTACGCATGGATTTAGGGGGAGTGTAGTTCCTCACATGAACCAACACTCTCCCTATTATGCACATATTAATGTATTCATTCTCTATGGTCTCTCAAGGAGACAAAATGATCTTAAATGATGAGTTTTGGTAATGAACCCAAGATACATCTTCGCGTGTCAAGCCAAATATACTCATATATGGTGGCCTACGCCACCGACATTGTGTGTTCGTTTTTTGCCTTTTATTTATGTTTTTCCCCTTGTATTCGATGTTTTGGGTGTTGTTTTTCGTTTTTGGATCTTATTTTTGGCTTTTCATAGTTTGTGTCATCTATCCCAAGCCTTTGCTCCTCCCCTTAACCCTCTCTTTCTTGCACAAGGTCTTTTCTTTGCCAGTCAAATCCGGACAGTTTTTCTAGGTGTCACCGGTAGTTCTGGTCGTTGGTCGGTACTACCGCTCTGGACCTAACTTCACAGAAGTTACGATTGGGCCGGTACTACCGCACCATCCTGAACTACTCGTGTCACTGGTAGTTCTGGCCCTTGGCCGGTACTACCGGTCGAGCGAGGGTCCTTTAAGTTACGGGCAAGGGGGCCACGGGGTCTTCTTCCCCACTTGCCCCTGACCCCCACTTACAAACTTGCACACCCAAGAAGCTCTCCACGGTGGCAACGCCGGCACCACCAATTCTGGCCGTCCCTCTTTAGATCTGCTCCATAGGATTCTTCCCTACCTCGATATCTCGCCATGGACCCCGATATTTGCTCCTCTCACCCTCCATTCATGGAGATCTAGCCATTATTGTGCTTGAGTAGGACATGCCATGTCTAGGGCTCTTCTTTGGCTAGAACTGCTTTGGGAGATCTTGGTAGGGCTAGAATTCATTTGTAGATCAGATTTCCCCAATACATTGACTAGATTCCAACTTTTGGTGCATCTAGATCCTCAGATCTATGATTCTCAGTCAAATTGCTCTGCTCGTGCCCTGACTGGTACTACCGGTGAGGCTCGGCCGGTACTTCCGGTAGGGTTCTCTCCATTGGTACTACCGGTGGGGGCTCGACCGGTACTTTCGGTGCGCTCCACTCCACCGGTAGTTCCGGCAGCCAGGCGGAACTTCCTGTGCACCAAATTTTGGTTTTTGCCTCCACATTCTATCAATCTAGTCTAGCCTGGTTGTTTTTCTTTGACCTTGTGCACTTATCCTCCCTTCCCTCCCTTCTATTTGCTTTCTTCTCAGGGCAAGGTGGTTCTCGTGGTAAATCCAAGCGGTCTCGTGCTCCCTCTCGTGGTCCTTCCAAGATTGATGAAGATGATCTTGAGGTCTTGCGCCCTCCTAGTCAGGCCGCTCGTCAGAGAGCTGCCGCTGAGCGCCGTGCTGTTGCTGCTAAAGGGAAGAGACCTGTTCTGGCCAGCCAAAAGAAGACCACCTCTGGTCCCGATTCAAGCAAGAAGAAGATCTCATCCTAGCCTCAGCTTGCATATGAAGAGTTTCGCAAGATTGATACCTACATTATTCCTCATGATCGTCTGGCTTAGGACCCATTCTTCCACACCAAGCGCCAGGAAGAGATCTATTCTGAGGTATATGCTTCCAAGAAGAAGAATGTGGTTGCCCCCCAGAAGCACATCAACATGGCCAAGATGGAGAGCAACCCCGAGTACTTTAGTGAAGCTCTCAACATGTGCAGGCGGTTTGGGACCATCAAGATTATGGAACACCGTGAGAACTATGATGAGAGGGCCATTGCTCAGTTCTACTCCACCCTCTACTTTGATACTGATGCCAATGATAGAACTACGAAGTTGATGACTCAAAACAGGTATCTGACTGCAAAATGGTCCGAGTTTGCTACTCTTCTTGGCTACCCTATTTTGGAAGGCCATCGCGCAAATGGATGGTGTGTTCATAGGGGGAAGGCCTGTGACCCTGAAGTTCTAGAGCCCTTGTACATTGAGGGCTGAGGCGTCAATGGGAATGTTGCCCATCTCCTTCCCACCTATAACATCATGCGCAAGGTCTATCAGAACACCATTGCTCCCAAGGCTGGTAACTTCGATCAGCTTCATGCTTTCCAGATTGATCTCATGTATCAGACTTACCGCCACAGAAACTCTCATGAGCGCATAAATGTTATGGATTATCTATTTGAGGAGATTTGGTCCGCACTGATGGAGAAGAGGTCCTGTTCCTATGCTCCATACATCCAGACCCTCATCAATGCCAAATGGCGAGAGGCCACAGGTTCACATTTTCCTTAGGATGCTCTCACTATTCATGAGGAGAAGACCTTCCGTGTGATGAAGCATCATAAACCTCGTTCTCAGGCTGAAAAGGAAGCTACTGACACTCCAGGCCATGCTAGTGATGGGGACCGTGCTGAGGATTCTCCTCCACCCCGACTTGTGAGACAGCCATCTTGGGCCAAGAAGCTGCTGAAGAAGGTTAAGAAGACATTCTGTTTCGTTCAGGACCACGAGTATCAGTCATATGTTGCTCAGAGGCACAGTGTCCGGAGGGAGAAGGCCATCATGAGGAAACTTGATATTGAGGTATCTCCCGAGTCCAGCTCCATTACCGCGCCCAAGGATCAGTGGGTCAACATGCATTGTAGGTGGACTAATAGTGATGACGATCCCGAGGTCACCGGTCCATTTCCACCCGCTTGGAACAATGCCTCTTGGGACCCCGAGCCTCCTCCTCCGTTCGTTGGTGGGTGGGGGCGCTTAATTTGTCTACTTTGTCCCTTTTTGGCATCTTGATGCCAAAGGGGGAGAAAGTGTTCTGGTAGGGCTTCGGGATTTGCATGGGTTGTGTCATGAGCTTGCTCTTTCTTTGATCCTTTTATGCTCGTGCACACTTTTCTTCCGTTATGTATGCTTGTGGACCTCTGTCATTTATATGTCTATGGACCTCATGTATGTTGGCAACTATGTTGGTGAGACTATGTGTTAAGATATCTATGTGATGTTCTTATGGTTGGCTGTTGTGGGCTAAGTTATCTTATGGTGGTATATTCGCTTATCCAAATATTTTCTCACCACAATGGTATTGGTGCAAGGTATGAGTCTCTCTCTTGCATTTACTTCCTTGCACCCTTGTTAGTTTGTCTAGAGAGGGGGAGCTCTCCTTTGTGTGCTTGTTTCTTCCAGAAATTCTTGTTCCTATGTCCTACACACATCTAGGGGGAGCTTCTCATTCCTCTTATTGCCTACGGTTTCTCCTTATTGTTATCCTTTATGCAAATCTTGTGAGGTTATCATCAAGCACCAAAAAGGGGGAGACTGAAAGGATATTGTTTTCTCCTTGTGTTTTTTTTGTTGATTAGAACTTCATTTGTGGTTTAACTATATGTCCAAGTTGCAGGGTTTATCTACGGACATGTTTGTTGGTGGACTTATCTCTAGAAGAAGCTTGAAGACGGTGCCGTTTATTTACACTTTCTCTTGTTTTGTGTTTTAGGCTACCGTACTATCACGAGGGGGTCCACCTTGGAAGGTTGTGGGAAATCACCATTCATGCACAAACCATATCAGCACATCCACATCCTTCCCAGTTTTCCTATGAGAGAGAGTGAGGACCCACAAGTATAGGGGGTGTATCGCAGTATTTTCGAGGGAAGTGAAACCCAATTTATTGATTCCACACAAGGGGAGCCAAAGAATATTTATAAGCCTTAAAAATTGAGTTGTCAATTCAGCTGCACCTGGAAACAATCTTGCTCACAGCAGTTTATCAGTAGCAACAGTTTTGTAGTAGGAATAGTAAAGTAACAGCAGTAGTAAAGCAAAGACAGTAGTGACAATAGCAGTAAACTGTGGGATTCGAGTGCGGTAGGCATAGGGATGGATGGACGGGCGTTGCATGGACAAGACAATTCAAATAGCAATCAGAACATAGGGCAATTGCAGATAAATAAGATAAAGCATTCAAGTACTAGACAATCCTAGGCATGTGTTCCATATATAGTCATACGTGCTCGCAATGAGAACTTGCACACCATCTTTTGTCCTGCCAGCCCGTTTACAGCGGGGCCTCTAGGGAACTACTGGCAATTAAGGTGCTCCTTTTAATAGACCACCGGAGCAAAGCATTAACACTCCGTGAACACATGTGATCCTCACATCAAAGCCATTCCCTTCCGGTTATCCCGATTTCTGTCACTTCGGGGCCATAGGTTCCAGACAACAACGTGTGTATACAACTTGCAGATAAGACCAAAAACAATACTATCATAATGAATCAATAACATGTTCAGATCTGAAATCATGGCACTCGGGCCCTAGTGACAAGCATTAAGCACAACAAGTTGCAACAAAGTCATAAAGTACCAATAGAAGATACTAGGCACCATGCCCTAACAATCTGATGCCATTACATGAACGATCTCATCCAATCCCTGCCATCCCCATAGCCTACAGCGGGGGATTACTCACTCATAGATGGGGGAAACATGGATGGTCGATGGAGAAGCGATGGTGAATATCGATGGAGATGGCTCTGGGGGCACTTCCCCATCCCGTCAGGGTGCCGGAACAGAGACTTTCTGTCCCCCGAATCTCCCCTTCGGTGGCGGCGGCACAGCGGAACTTTTCGTGGAAAAACGTTGAACCCCCCAAAGTTTTTAGGTCAGGAGGCTTCTTATAGGCGAAGAGGGAGACCGAGGGGGTGCCTAGGGCCACCACACCATGCCCTGGCGCGGCCAGGCCTAGCCCGCGCCTGGGGGGTTGTGGCCAGCCCCTGGCCCTCCTCCGTCTCGTATTCTGGTTCCTGGAGTCTTCTAGAAAAATAGGCACTTTGGCTTTTGTCCCATCCAATTCTGAGAATATTCATTTTCTGACTTTCCTAGAACCAAAAACAGCAGAAAACAGGCAGCTGGCACTGTGGCTCTTGTTAATAGGTCAGTCCAAGAAATCATATGAAAAGTACTCCAAAGTGTGGACAAAACACAAGAAAGTGGATAAAACCAAGCATGGAGCATCAAAAATTATAGATACATTTGCAATGTATCAACATCCCCAAGCTTAACTCCTGCTCGTCCTCGAGTAGGTAAGTGATAAAAAGAAAGAATAATTTTTGAGGTGACATGCACCATCAAAGACTTGATCAAAGTATTTGTAAAACATTCAAAGCTGGGATCATAGTACTTCAATCATATCATGAAAGACAAAGTTCTAGCAATAAGACAAAGAAACTATGATGCAACATGAAAAGGCACAAACAAAAGATTCATGCATAACAATGCTTTGCAAGACGTTTGTTTGTTTCACATAGAGAAAACATAGCATAGTGGCACTCAGCTTGTCCCTCATAGAGTAGCAAACATAAATGCATAGGACACCTTCGTGGTTTACAAGAGTGACTAGATACAAATAGTTTGAAAACAAGCAATATCAAGGTATGCATCAATCAACAAGTCTTGGGACAATGCACATAGAACTAAGAATGGCCACTATTCTCTCAAGAAAGTGCTCAAAGAATATGTGGAGACTCAACAAGTAAAAGAAAAGGTTTTGAAAAGTTGGAAAGGCTTCCAAATGCTAAAAGTATGGTACTCATTAGCTTTGAGCTCTCATTGCCCCTATCATAAGCATCTTTAAGTGGTTAAGGTTAAAGTGACACAACTAAGAGGATATGCTTGACAATTTATAAATCGAAGTCTCATGCCCCTTACTTACGAACACCGATCCTTATGCTACTCAACTTCAGTCACGAGTAAGCTCTTGTCATTGTAAGTATACGTATCATAGAGAACCGCCAACGGGGTACCCCTTGCACATGATACATGAGCTATCCCATAATCAAAATGACAAGGCAAGCAGACAATGAGCATCTCAGCGATCTTTTTATTTACTATGTGCATAGATTTTTATTGAGGATGCTTCATAGAATGCTCATTATGGTTATGCTGCAAGTTTCCACCATGATTAGGCATGGCTTAGGCTAGCGGCCTAGGCGTTTCTCTAACATACATACAAACTCCATGATCTTACAAGTTCCACTTTTATTTCACACCACCGGGATCCATAAGCAAAAGAACATGATATCAACGAGGTACTAAGTACCAGTGCAATGTTGAAAGCGTTCCCCATGATACATGGTTCTGCTAACTTCAACTTATAAAGCGCAAGCATATACGCAACAAAGAAGGATGCAATGGTTCAGGTTTATTAAATGCAAGAAAATAAAGTGTGCCATCAAGTTCGTGAGAGCTTTACTAACTAACTTCTTCATAACAAGCAAACATTTTATTCGGAAGAAAACAAGGCATATTGAATATGCACAGAAGTAGAAAATGATGCTAATAGGTAGGTATGGTGGACGCTTTGGCAATATTTGGTTTAGGGAGTTGGAAACATGAGTAAAACACTCAGTGCAAGTGAAGGCTAGCAATAGTAAGGGAGCGACAAACGAGAGAGCAATAATGGCCATAATCATGCAGAGCGACAAAACATCATTGATCAAAGCATAAAGTGATACTACAAGTTGAAAACTAAAGGATCATAAAGGCTTATGGTGACTTGAGATAGTCATAACATGGTGTGAGCATGTGCCAACTCAACCCAAATAAAGCATCAAAGGAGAATACCACAATTCTATGCTTTAATATGCTAAAACAACGCATGATTCATCCAAGGGACAATAAGCAATCTCAATTGTTTATAACAAGTCATGCTATAGAAAATAATACTAAGCATAAATCCAAAACAATATCAAGCATGGCATGACAAAGCATAGGCAACAGTCAAAAACAAGCTCTCTTTACCACTTAAGCATGAGCTTTCCTACTCTTTTCCAATCCAAACCAGACTATTTGAACACCAATGCATGAAAGAAGGGGTCCAACCAATTTATTCAGAAAACTAAGCAAACAAAACCAAACGAAAAGCAAAAACAAAAACAAAAAGGAAAAAGAAGACGCTCCAAGAACAACACAACTGTGCATGAAACAATCAAAATGAAGCGTTTGGAAGAAACCTGAGATTTTTATTGATGAAGAAGGGGATGCCTTGGGCATCCCCAAGCTTTGACGCTTGTATTTCTTGGATATTTCTTGTGGTGACACGCGTGGCATCCCCAAGCTTGAGCTTTAGTCCTTCCTTCATCTCATTACTCATTCCTTCCATATACCTGAAATTTTTCCTTCATACAAAACTTCACACAATCTTTATTAGCAATATTAGTGCACTCAAGATAAATAAGTCTTAAGTTTCAGTTATAACACTAAATAAATTTCCAATAAAACACTAGCTACTGTAGTACTTCCCTCAAAAAGCTCAATTCCACAAAAGAACTCAAAGAGGACCCAACAAGAAGCAAAGGCAAATAATGGCAGAAATCTGTCAAAACAGACCAGCAGGTAAAGACGAATTTTTTCGAAGACCTTCTGTTGCTCAAATCGAAAAGTGTTGAACTAAATAAAGTTAGATAACAACCTGGGTCAGAAGAAAAAAAATTCACGCCTCAAAAAGACGTTCAGAGATTTTACACGAATTTTTACGGTGAAGCACAGAAATCTGTTTCGGGACAGCAACTTTCCTAATCATTACTTCCCTCTCATTAGAGGTTACTCTTGGCACAAAAAGCAAATAAAAAGGATAAGGAGTGGTTATTATTGAAGTAATAACTTCCAAGACTCATCTAAAACTTTTGTGTTATCTCCCAATAAGTACTTTTCTTTAACGCCTTTAAGTTAGGCATAAGCAAAAACTAAAATGGATAGAATAGAAGTAAGCGGAGATAATCATGGTGAAAACATTGTTTTGTTCAATGAAATCCTTTTGTTAACAAGGTTGATCAGGTCTTGTTACCAAAACAATTCCATATGAGACAAAACTTTGTATCCCACTAATGATTATGTTACCTCAACCTTGATAGCAATGGTCTCAATCATAATAGTTTCAAATTTTTCTCTTCGTATGGGACAATATATTTCTCCAACTTGAATGCCCTCAACATGTTCAATTGAATTCAAACCATAAGTCCTTTAAATCTTCTTGAGGAAATAGACAATGTGTTCATTGAAGGTCACCATCCCTTGATTACAATTAATAACAGCTCCTGCAGTATTGAAGAAAAGGTCTCACAAGAATAATAGACATATTATCATCTTTAGGCATAAAAGTTTGAGAGGATGCTCTCATAAGAAATATGAAGTGAAGTAAAAGAGAGCATCAAGAAGCAAATCCAAAACACATTTAAGTCTAACCCACTCCCTATGCATAGGAATCGTGTATGCAAATAAATTCACAAAGAACAAAGAGACAAGCATAGGAAGATAAAACAAGAGTAACTTCAGCACATAGAGAGGTGTTTCAATACCATGAAAACTTCTACAACCATATTTTTCTCTCTCATAATAATTTTCAGTAGCCTCATGAATAAACTCAACAATATAACTATCACATAAAGCATGCTTTTCATGACCTACAAGCACTAGAGCTATATCATAAACATCTTCAAAAGAATCCTCAGGAACATAACATTCATCCTCCTTTAGTAAGCATGGAGGACAATCAAATAATGTAAGGGATAAAGAGTTACTCTCATTAGAAGGTAGGCATGGGTAGCTAATCCATTCTTCCTCCTTTTGTTCATCACTCTCCTCCTCTTTTTCATCTAATGAGATTTCAGGTTCATCAATTTCTTCTTCCATAGGATCCTGCAAGGCATTAGTCTCTTCCATTTGTGGAGAGCATCTATTAAAATATTCAAGGATATAGCCATTTTCATCCTTGTAATTATCAAAGCAACATTTAAGTATACCATAAACCTCATAATTATAAGGTGAATCATCAATATTTTCAAGCAAACTAGCAAGTTCAAAAGCACCCTTCCAAGCAATAAATTCTTCAATTTGTTCCGCATCATAAAAGTCATAAATTCCTTTAGCATAAGAAGATGTGGTATCATTATCATTATACTCACATGGAAAAGGGAGGTGTTTATACCTTTTTCTGCAACAAGAGTCATCACAACAATAAGTAACATTATAAGTAGAGCACATGTTTCTAGCAATGGTATACAATCTATCAATTTGTTCCCATAAGTGTTTCCCGTTTTGTGACAAGCAGTGTTCCTTATAATAATATTTTTGATCTTCTCTGAACCCACCTTGCCAATAAGCTTCAGTTTCAAAGAAACCAACCATTGCCAACAAGCATGATAAAGCAAGACAATAACAGACCAACAAAAATAACAACTAGAGTAGGAACTAATTTTTTTTGTATTTTTGATAAAGAAACAAGAAAACAAGGCGAGAATAAACTTAGCTTGAACAATAGTGATTCCAAGTGGACTTGATAAATAAAGCTATGCTCCCTGGCAACGGCGCCAGAAAATAGTCTTGATGACCCACAAGTATAGGGGGTGTATCACAGTATTTTCGAGGGAAGTGAAACCCAATTTATTGATTTGACACAAGGGGAGCCAAAGAATATTTATAAGCCTTAACAACTGAGTTGTCAATTCAGCTGCACCTAGAAACAATCTTGCTCACAGCAGTTTATCAGTAGCAACAGTTTTGTAGTAGGAATAGTAAAGTAACAGCAGTAGTAAAGCAAAGACAGTAGTGACAATAGCAGTAAACTGTGGGATTCGAGTGTGGTAGGCATAGGGATGGATGGACGGGCGTTGCATGGGCAAGACAATTCAAATAGCAATCAGAACATAGGGCAATTGCAGATAAATAAGATAAAGCATCCAAGTACTAGACAATCCTAGGCATGTGTTCCATATATAGTCATACGTGCTCGCAATGAGAACTTGCACAACATCTTTTGTCCCGCCAGCCCGTTTGCAGCGGGGCCTCTAGGGAACTACTGGAAATTAAGGTGCTCCTTTTAATAGAGCACCAGAGCAAAGCATTAACACTCCGTGAACACATGTGATCCTCACATCAAAGCCATTCCCTTCTGGTTATCCCGATTTCTGTCACTTCGAGGCCATAGGTTCCGGACAACAACGTGTGTATACAACTTGCAGATAAGACCAAAATCAATACTATCATAATGAATCAATAACATGTTCAGATCTGAAATCATGGCACTCGGGCCCTAGTGACAAGCATTAAGCACAACAAGTTGTAACAAAGTCATAAAGTACTAATAGAAGATACTAGGCACCATGCCCTAACAGTCTGATGCCATTACATGAACAATCTCATCCAATCCCTACCATCCCCATAGCCTACAGCGGGGGATTACTCACTCATAGATGGGGGAAACATGGATGGTCGATGGAGAAGCGATGGTGAAGATCGATGGAGATGGCTCCGGGGGCACTTCCCCGTCCCGGCAGGGTGCCGGAACAGAGACTTTCTGTCCCCCGAATCTCCCCTTCGACGGCAGCGCAGCGGAACTTTTCGTGGAAAAACATCGACCCCCCCCCCCCCCGAAGTTTTTAGGTCAGGAGGCTTCTTATAGGCGAAGAGGGAGACCGAGGGGGTGCCTGGGGCCACCACACCATGCCCTGGCGCGGCCAGGCCTAGCCCGCGCCTGGGGGGGGGGGGGAGGGGGTGGCCAGCCCCTGGCCCTCCTCCGTCTCGTATTCTGGCTCCTGGAGTCTTCTGGAAAAATAGGCACTTTGGCTTTTGTCCCGTCCAATTCCGAGAATGTTCATTTTCTGACTTTCCTGGAACCAAAAACAGCAGAAAACAGGCAGCTGACACTGTGGCTCTTGTTAATAGGTTAGTCCAAGAAATCATATGAAAAGTACTCCAAAGTGTGGACAAAACACAAGAAAGTGGATAAAGCCAAGCATGGAGCCTCAAAAATTAGCACCGGATCGAGCGGACAAAACACAAGGGTGTTTTTGGGCCAGATCGAGCGGAACTTCCGATAGAAGTTCCGGTCCTAATTCCGGAAAACCAGTTTTCGGCTCAGTAATACTTCTATAGCCTCTTTCCTATTTGTCGGAATTAGCACCGGAACTTGGATCGGTTGTACTGGCCAGATCCTGCACTGTCCAGCCCCAGTCCCCTTGAGCGGTAGTACCGCTCCTGTCCCAGTAGTATCGGTCAGCCCCTAGCGACACGATTCTTCTGGTCCCAGTTCTGGCCCAAGTTCCGGCAACTATGCATTTTGGCTCAGAATGTTCTCTGCCTCAAAATGCCTATTTGCCGGTAGTTGGACCGGAACTAGGGCCGGTAGTTCCGGTCAGTTCGTGGGGGCTCGCTGACTGGTCAACTCGACCGTTCCGTGGGCATCTTCGAGCAATTCGAGCTCCGCTTGTCGGAACTACCGGCCAGCCACCGGTAGTACCGGTGGTGTTGGGGCGGGGCAGATTCTGCCCGTTTGAAGGAGGCCTATTTAAGGCCCTCTTCTTCCTCCTCTTGCCTTATCTCTTCGTTTTCTCTCTCCTTCATTAATACAAGAGCTTTTCTTGCCTAGATCTCTCTCCCTACCCACTCAAACCTCTTGATCTTTTGAGGATTGGGAGAGGTGACCTAGATCTACTCATCCACCGAAGGAATCGTGATTTCCCCCACCCATCCTTAGTGGATCTTGTTACTCTTGGATTCTTGGAACCCTAGACGGTGTAGGGCATCCTTAGAGCTGGGGCAATTGTTGTGAAGCTTTGTTGTGTCGTTGAGGGCCTCCAGTTGAGTTGTGGAGTCTCCCCACAACCTTGTTGTAAAGGTTTCGGTTGGCGCCTTAAAGGTCACCGGTTAGAGGATTGTGAGGCCACCTTTGTGGTGGTGCTCACCGGAGAAGAAGGTGAGGCCTTTGTGGCACTCGAGTGACCTTGTGTGGCCCCGACACCTCTCCAACATAGACGTAGCTTCCTTGGAAGTGAACTACGGGAATTACATCTCCGTGTCCCCTCGCCGGTTCAATCATTACACTCCTTTATTACTTGCATTTACCGGCTTGCTTACTTGTTATATTGCATGTCGTATAGGCTATTAATCTAGCTGCATCTCTAGTGAATTTTACTTTGTGCAAAGCCTAAAATTGCAAGAAAAGAATAAAAATTGGTAGTCTCCGATTCACCCCCTCTAGTCGACCAAAGTTGGGCCTTTCACCTATAAAACTGAAAACAATAGAAACAATGCAAAGAAAGGAAAAACTGAAAGTATCTTCCAGACTCAACTAGAATCTACGGTTTGGGTAGAGTCTCAGAGGCTACTGACATAGGTACGATTACTCGGGTGCTTATGATTCGTTATCCTGGCTGCATAAAGGCTCACGACCCATGAAGATTCAATATGATGGCCTAAAGAAGCAACCAATAAGAGCCTTAGTTGTATTAGGAAAGGAAATATGAACCGACGTTATGTTGGTGTTGTAATCATACATATGTGACCTATCTGTATACGGCTTTGAGACCTGGCCTATTATATATAAGATGGGAGAAGCCTATGAGGAGGTACCGAAAAACTCCCAAGCGATCTGTAATAGTGATGTTCATCAAGTAATGAGGCGACTTCGACTCCCTTGTTTGCCTGCCATCTGATGAAATCCCCTGCGTTCTCTTTTCCGCAAAACCCTAAGTCCATCACCATGGGCATTGCCGAGGTTACCCCTCGCCACACGTCATGCATCTTGCTTCGAAGTCGGCCCAAGGCCACCCATATGACTCCCATTTACTATGAGCGATAGATGGAGTCAAAGCCGGTTTTTCCACAACTCAGATCGTGCGATCCCCTTAGGTCTAAGGATTCCTTTGTGTTAGTTGGAGCGTATGACAATGTTCTCACATCCTACTAACCTTTGGATTGGTTCGGCTACCATACCTCTTCCGACTAGCCAATGCAAGGTGGATAACATCTTCCAACATGTGAACTATTGTCATCTTTTGACTTACAAATTAGTCTTGGTAGTGGGTTTCCCTCCCAACATCAAACGACTAAGGACAATCTGCTAGATCTAGATACAAGTATATGGTTCCACAACTGCAACAATTGCAGTGACATATACAACTAGCTCTAAGCGGGATTCCGGATTACAAATACAAGGCAGAATGTGAGCCTCTAGGGCATCATTCCTAACAGTCTCCCACTTGCACTAGAGTTGAACACTCAGGCATCTCCATGCCTTTGGCATCTCATGCCCATCGCTCTAACATGTGCCTCAAACTTAGGTTGTGGAAGCGGCTTGGTCAACGGGTCTGCAATATTTGCATCTGTGTTTACCTTGCATAGCTTAATTTCTCTGTGATGGATAAATTGCCGAACCAGACAAAATTTCCTGAGTATCTGCTTGTTCTTTTGGTGTGCCCGTGGCTCCTTAGCTTGTGCAATAGCACCAATATTGTCACTGTACAAGTCTAATGGACTGGGCGAGCCCAGAACCACCCCAAGTTGAATTAAAAAATTCTAATCCAAACCCCTTCTTTTGCCGCCTCTGAGGCAGCAACATACTCAGCTTCCATAGTAGAATCGGCCACCGATTCTTGCTTGGAACTTTTTTAGCTCACTGCACCTCCATTTACTATGAACACATAGCCAGATTGCAAGCACGAGTCATCCATGTTGGTATGAAAGCTAACATCTGTGTAACCCTTTACACCTAGCTCTTCCTCACCGCCATAGACTAGGAATTCATCTTGAGTACATCTCAAGTACTTAAAGATATTCTTTACTGCTATCTAGTGGATTTCGCCAGGATCTAGCTGATATCAGCTCATTACACTTAGAGCATAGGAAATATCCGGCCTAGTACCTATCATCGCATACATGATCGACCCTAACGTCGAAGCATAAGGGATCCTCTCCATCCGACTTTGCTCATTAGCCGATGATGGGCATTGAGTCTTACTAAGTCGATTCCATGGCCATCGGTAAGAACACCTTCTTAGCCAAATCCATATTGAACTTCTTCAATATCTTATCCAGATATGTACTCTGACTCAAACCTATGAGTCTCCGAGATCTATCTCTATAGATCTTAATTCCCAGTATAAATGCCACCTCACCCAAGTCCTTCATTTGTAAAAACCTTTCCAAAGAGTTATTGTTTTTTGCAACATTGGAATGTTGTTTCCGACTATCAATATGTCATCTACATACAGCAGCAGAAAAACAATTAAGATTTCACTAAACTTCCTGTATACATAAGAATCTTGTTCGCTTTTGATGAAGCTAAACGATTTGACCACTTCATCGAAACGAATATTCCAACTCCCACTTGCCTGCTTCAATCCATAGATGGATTTATGAAGCTTGCAAACTTTGTTTGGACTAGCCGGATCAACAAAACCCTTGAGTTGATCATATACACGTTCCCGATTAAATTTACGTTAAGGAAAGCCGTTTTGACATCCATCTGCCATATCTCCCAATCGAAATATGCAGCTAGTGCTAACATGATCCTCACTGAATTAAGCATCACTACTAGCGAGAAAGTCTCATCATAGTCAACTCCTTAAATTTTTTGGAACCCTTTCGCGACAAGCCGTGCTTTATAGATAGAGATATTTCCATCTTGGTCAGTTTTCCTCTTAAATACCCATTTGCTCTCGATGGATCTTGCACCATTTGGCAGATCAACCAAGTTCCAAACTTGATTGTCATCCATGGACTTTAACTCAGATCTCATGGATCCAAGCCATGATGCATAATCAGTACTTCCCATCGCATCCTGATAAGTAGTTGACTTATCACCGTCCAACATAAGTATGTCTCCACGCAATCTTGCTGATCTTCGTGGCTCTAGTGCATTTGCCGACTTAGGCACAACGTTCAGATCAACCTCCAAGGTTTCCGACTTGTAATGAGTCAGTGAATCCCAAATCCCTTTGAGATGCACCCTATTCCCACTATCTTTCTGGCTTAGAAACTCTTTCTCTAGAAAGACACTGTTTTGAGCGATAAACACTTTGCCCTCTTCTCGGTTGTAGAAATAGTAACCCAAAGTTTCCTTAGGGTAGCCCATGAAAACTACCTTATCCGACTTGGGTATGAGCTTGTCAGATTGTAATTTCTTGACAAAAGCTTCACATCCAAAATCTTGAGAAAAGTTAAGGCCAACTTCTTGCCCCTCCACATCTCATGTGGTGTCTTTCCTACTAATTTAGATGGTACTTTGTTTAGTGTTATCGCTGCTGTCTCTAGAAAAAAACCTAGAATGATAAAGGTAGATCCGTCTTACTCATCATCGACCTTACCATGTATAACAAGGCTAGTTTGTGCCTTTCCGACACACCATTTCTCTGAGGCGGTCCCAACAGGGTGAGCTATGGAACTATTCCACAACTCTTAAGATGGTCAGCAAACTCAGGGCTCATATATTCGCCTCGACGATCTGATCGTAGAAACTTAATATTCTTGTCGAGTTGGTTTTGCACTTCACTCTGAAACTCTTCTTTTCAAAGGTTTCTGACTTGGATTTCATCAGGTAGACATAGCCATATCTACTGAAATCATCAGTGAATTTGATAAAATAGTCATAACCACCTCTGGCTGTCATGCTCATTGGACCACATACATCACTATGTATCATTTCCAGCAAGTCAGACGCCATATCACAACTCTTTGCAAAAGGTGTCTTTGTCATCTTTCCCAACAAACATGATTCCCATGTTTCGAACGGCTCGAAGTCGGACGAATCTAGGAGTCCATCACCATGGAGCTTCTACATGCGTTTGTAGCTGATATGACCAAGGTGGCAATGCCATAGATAAGTAGGACTAAGATCATTCAACTTAAACCTTTTAGCATTCATAGACTGATTTACGTTCAAGGTTAAGCAAAAAAAGTCCGGCCTGGACAAATGTATAGCCATGAAACACATTATTATAATAAAAGGAACAACCATTGTTATTAATATTCGACTCATAACCCTACTCCATCAAACATGAGGTAGCAATGATGTTTTGGCTTACTATAGGAACATAGTAACACTTATTTAGTTCTAGTTCAAATCCTGAAGGTAACAGGAGTTGCATCGTCCCTACGTCTAACACATCAACTATTGCTTTGTTTCCACCTATGATGTCAATCTCCCCTCTCGCCACGCTCCTATGCCTTACTAGTACCTGCATCGAGTTTCACACATGAACAACCAATTCGGTATCGTATACTGATACCTTCGATCCGGATTCATGGATGTAGTATAATAGCTTTTTCCCTAGAAGACCTAGGTTTAATCAAACTTTGGAAAGCACTGCTAAAAGGTAATAAGAAAGGACACGTCTACAAGACTTTGTTTGTTTGCTTTACCTTAGTTGACCGGGCCAATGTAGTTTACTTTATATTGGGGTTGAATCAATGGATGGAGATAGGTCAGGGTTGAAGATCCACCTTCAGCTGCACATCATATGGGTTGAAAGATAATAAGAAGCATAGTCATGTATAGTGTTTGTATTGAGATAATCTTTTGTGGGCAACACATCCTAATATTCTAGAGCTCCCGTGATGCAGTGGGCATAACAATATACTTTTAATCCAACCGAGAACACACCGAAGCCACGGGTTGCAAACGATTATTAAGTGTAAACACAGACTAAAGCTTGAAGTGGTGATGTTGTTGTTGATCCTGAATGGGGTGCTAAGCGAAGACCGTAATTCCCTTTATGGCACTGAGTTTCCTATGAGATTGCCGCTAGCCAAGTATCTCACTTCAAGCCTTTATCAATGTATGGGATCTTGGGTACCTACAAGTCCATAGATCGAGGCGAGAGACGAAGAAACAAAAGATACAAATCATGAATCCAAACAAAATACAATTCTCCCATGATCTAGATGCACATAATTGTTGCGAGGTTTCTCTCCAACCCGCAGCCCGTGAGGACTACTCACTCATAACAAATAGATCGGAGATAGAAAACATCATGCAAATACTTAGATTGAAATCAAATATTCTTACAATGGTCGCCATATCACAAGGAGATATAAAAGTACAAAGCACTAGCTATGTCTAGTGGAGGGATGGATGGTGGAAGTGATGAACAATGGTGTGGATCTCCTTTGGGGGTGTTGTGATGCAATCTGAGAATGGCGGCTCTCTAGCCGGCGGCTGGAGCCTCAAAATATATAGGCGTCTTCACGAAAGTTGTAGGATTTGACGAGATGAAGCTGTCGCCACCTGGTACGGATGGACCGCACCCGTACCAGTGGTCATTAAGCGCACTGACACCTTGGTTGGCTTCTCCAATTACTTGGCCGTGTGTACTTCCTCAAAATCCTTCATCATGACTCCTTATTTCGCCTTAAAAATAGTGATTTCCCCCACAACATAAATCAAAGAGGGGATTTGCATATCTTCGCAATTATTAGTCATTACTGACAAGGTTGAGAGTTTATTTGGCAGTTTCTTGACCAAAAATAACGTTTAAATGCAGTGGAAGATGGAAAAAATCAGAGCCACCAACTTCCCCAAAGCTCAAACCTTGATCGTCCTCGATCAAGAAGAACCAAAAGAACTATAAGGAATTCAACGTTTAAACTTGAAACAATGAGAATAGGAGTTCACTTACAGTAGGTAGTCGTATGTGCTCAACACTTCATTCATTTGCGAAGCTTATCAAAGTTAGAGAGATGACAAGAATACTATACAAGCTTCGGTAAGTCAAGATAATTAAAGTAAAGTTTAATATAAGTATAAATAACTAGAAGTGTAGCAATCAATCCAATTCCTCTAATTTACTCTCAGCTTGCCAAGGAACACTAAGATGTTTAAATAGCATAATTGAGTAAGAGAGTTTCATGTCCCAAGTAGTATAACAATGAAGTGTCTTATTTACACCCACATCAATATATCAAGTCAATCTAAAACACTTCTAATCCAATTATTGTCTTTCAAGAAAAATCGTAAAGTAATAATGAGACCATGCCAAGGACTTGTTATGGGGATCCTCATAGATATCTTTCTTTCATTCTTTCTTTTTCATCTCATTTTCAAGGATCACTGTTTTTTCTTTTTGCTAGTATTTGCACAACCTTTGAGAGTACCAATACTTTTGCCCATACATTGACACGGATGCCAATCATGTCATCAACTCATAGCCGAAATCCGGGGTTATACTGTAGATCGTTCAAAACTAGCGGAGTTGTTGGCAACCCAAAGGTGTGGGTGAGAGACATAGAACAAAGTTGTCTCGCATCTTTTTCTCTCTCTTTTTTGAGCTAGAACCACAGTTTGATCCACAAGGTTAGCTTTAGCATGCGTCACAATTACCACTAGACTTTATTTCAATAAAACAATTCCTTTCATGAGTGTTGTCGAGACTGTCAAAATATCTATGGGGTTAAGTATAATCAAGGGTATACTCTCAAGACAATCATTCATCAAGCAAGTCGTAAACTTCAGAATTTTTCTTGTTGTACTTGTTTGGCATTATTATTTCCAAGTCAAGACTCAGTTAACTAAAAGAACTAGAGCAAGAGCTTTGGCAACTAATCATCATACTAATATAAAGCCTTACTCTAACAATATTAAATTACTTCTCACTAGCATGCATCTTAGCAAATCAACCAACTAAGATAAACAATTCAAACTTCATAAGTGGGAGACATAGGACATAACTCTCATAAGTAACTTCCTGATCCTCTTCCTTATAGGGACGTGTTCCTTCAAAACTCAAACACGATTGCTCTCGAAATGATATCAAAGCAAAGAGGCAAAGTATGAATCCACGTTGATGAAAAAAGGATAAACAGATTTTTTTTGTATTTTTGAGGATAGGGATTAAAGAATAGAAAAGAACTTGCGGCCAAGCAAGGGCTAAAAGAAAAACAAAAGAAAACAAATAAACTAAAACGAAAGCAAAGGAAAGAAGCAAAGTGTTGGAACAGGCCAACACGAGTGTTTCAATGCTCACAAGGAGCTGGAGTACAACCTTGTTATTACACAAGTAAATTTGCTGGGGAACACATCCCCAAGCTCAGGCTTTTGCAAGCCCCTTTGTTGCTCATTGTGGTGGTGGTGGATAATCTCATGTGTTCCATTGGTTGCTCCAATCACGGAACTAGGTGGCGAGGCTTGCAGCAGCATCTTGAAGGTTGATGGAGAGGTTGTTCATGGTGTGAATGTTTCCTTCAAGTGCATATATATCTTCATAGGTGGTGTAGTAGTTTGGTGGCTGCACATCATGTTCGAGTCTTTCTTGTTCTACTTCTGCATCTTCTCCTCCTCCCACGGGTATTTCTTGTTGGGGTTGACTAGCCTCGACCTGTGCGTCATAACGCAAACGTCCATCCTTGATAGAGAATAAACCGTTAGGCAAAGGAGCAGGGATCAAGTGATCCGCTCCAAGTATATTGAAGAAATATCTACCATGATTTTTAGAAATCATACCACATGCTCTTAGAGTAGATGGACCAAGATGGTTACCTACAATCAACGGTTGGAAGTTACCTAGGTTGATGTGAAGTGCGCGTGAAAGAACGTTCACAATTCCTCCTCCACATATGGGTCCTCGAGATTGAAGAGCTTGATGCTTAAGATAAAACATAAGTAAAGCGCCCGAATTTGGCGTTGAATTACAATTGATAAGTGCAGCTTTGGCGAGGATCAACATGTCCACCTCATTAACTCTAGTAAACTCACCACGTGCCTGCAATGTGTTAGCAATAACATAGTACAAATATTGAATGGCAGGATGATCAATTTGGTTCCCCTTGGATGTGTGTCCACGAATTATCATCAAGTTAAAGTATTGTGAAGGGGAAGGATCTAAAACAAAGGTAGTTGTGCGTACATCGGTGGCATTGTTGGTAAACTCAAAGCATTGAGCCCATTGGCTGAGTGTTAAAATATACTCACAGTTCATAAGGCAGAATTTGATTCGATCAACTCCAAGCCTTTGTTCCCCGGAACAACCATAAGGATCCACTGTGTGTGTCAAGGTGCTGAAGAACTCAAGTGTCAAGCGGCGGTATGTCACAACATCCTGAAAGACAAAATTGTACAAACCAGCATTGTTGCAAAGTAAATCGAAATCAGCACGGATGCCAAGTTGGTTCAGGGTATAGGGACATGCCCACTTGGTGGACTTGATCTCTCGAATCTTGAGATGATCGAAACGGGTAAGATGGAACTCCTCGGTGAACTCGATGCCGAGTGACTCGAGGGTTAATGTATCAATAGATGGCATGGAGGACTCCGTAGCCATCTCATGTGCATGACTCCTCGTGTTCATCTAATAAATAAAAACAAGACAAATTAAATAAAATTGCTAATATTTTTTGGGTCCAATAGAAACATAGCATAATTGATTCTCTACACTAACTACAAAAGAAAGATCCTCTAAAAACAATGCTAAACATACTTAGTACCAAGATTGAATCTAGAACAAGACCTATGTCTAGATTGACAATGATGAATGATTAAGCCAAGCTTTTGCACAAATAAGTTGGGGATCAGAGAAGAATCATACCTTAGATCGAGTGAGTGCAAAGAATCGAAGAAAGATTGAGTAAAATTGAAGATCCAATGGAGGTGGTTTTGAAGTTTGGAGGAATAAGAAAGAGAAAATAGATGAATTGGAATTTTTAGGTTACCTCCTCGGGAAGATTATGGCATTCGCGTACTCGGTACGGGAGGGTGGTACGGCCGGAGCCCGCTCGTATCGGGTGTCTTACCTTAGGGGCGATGACTGCTCCCAGGTGGTGCACTCGGTACGGTCATGCGGTACTCGCGCACCCCATATTGCTGGTCATTATCGTTGCGGTGACTTTGCCTGAAATCTGATGTTTTGCTCGGGGTACGGTATGGGCGCGCGGTATGGGCGCGTCCGGCCGTACCAGTGGTCGTTATCGCCACTGATTCCTTCGGCAATCATCAAATTTCTACCCCCTTTGCCTTGAGGTGGTACGGGCGCACGGTACGGGCCACTCCAGCCGTACCAGTTGTCGTTAACGACACTGTGAACTACAATAAACTCAAGAATTTGATTAGTAGCTCCGTGCGCCTTTGCACATCTTATCAAAAAGGTTAGATAGTAGCAAAAACACTAAGTAATGATGTAGCAATACTTCTTAGGCCACGTGTTAGTAAAATATAATATAGAGGATCACCCTATTTCTTCTCCTTTTTTCCATAGGTCTTCTCGAACACTCTTTATTAAAAACAAAAACAAAACGAAAACTAACATGAAAATAAAACACAGTAAAAACTTAGAGAAAATTTATTTCACATGGGTTGCCTCCCATGAAGCGCTTATAGTTAAGGTCAATTAGCTTGACCTTGATGGCAATCACTTAGGTTTGGAGAGTGGAATTCCCACTCCAAAATAGTTTTATTTTAAAGTAATCACACCATCATCGTCATTAGGCTTGGCCTTCTTTTTGCTAGGGAAGTGGACTACAAACGAAACTCTAGATGGTAGCTATATCCTTACATTCCCTTCATGTAAATTAATCAAAGCTTTAATAGTTCTTAGGAATGGCCTACCTAGAACTATAGGTGCTATGGGATCTTCAGGCATGTCCACAATAACTAGATCAATAAGAGTGGGACTTCCTTTAATTTCAACAACTATATTTTGTTTGATCCCAACATCTTGTTTATAAGTAGAATCAGCTAGATGGAGTCTTAATTCAGTTGTAACAAATGGCCCCAAGTGTAATTTATCGAATAGGATTTTGGAAATTGTTGAGACACTTGCACCAAGATCACAAAGTGCGGATATCTCATTAACTCCCAACTTAATTTTAATAGTGGGCTCAAATATATCATCTAGCTTAGCTAGAAGCTTATCAGCTAGTCTTTTAGACTCCATCTCTAAATCACGAACCTTAGATGCTACTTGTTGTATAAATTGTTGGTACATAGCATCATTACCTTGTACTATACTTGGGTTCTTAACGGTGATCATCTTCAATAGATATTTCATGGTATATTCCGGTGTTGGCACGTTACTATAATCCAGATCTTCAGGCTTTTCATCTTTTGTCACCACCCTCATCATTTTGAGGTCCTCTACCGGATTTGGCTCGGGTTTTCCAGTGAACTTTGCTAGTATGAGAGCTTGGCTCTCGGCCACTTTACCCAGCTGAGCCACCATGGTCTTTGTCCTTTCCTATAGAGCTGATGACCCACAAGTATAGGGGGTGTATCGCAATATTTTCGAGGAAAGTGAAACCCAATTTATTGATTCGACACAAGGGGAGCCAAAGAATATTAATAAGCCTTAACAACTGAGTTGTCAATTCAGCTGCACCTGGAAACAATCTTGCTCACAGCAGTTTATCAGGAGCAACAGTTTTATAGTAGGAATAGCAAAGTAGCAGCAGTAGTAAAGTAAAGACAGCAGTAACAATAGTAGTAAATAATAGGATTCAAGTGCGGTAGGCATAGGAATGGATGGACGGGCGTTGCATGGACGAGACAATTCACATAGCAATCAGAACATAGGGCAATTGCAGATAAATAATATAAAGCATACACGTACTAGATAATCCATGTGTTCCATATATAGTCATACGTGCTCGCAATGAGAACTTGCACAACATCTTTTGTCCTGCCAGCCCGTTTGCAGCGGGGCCTCAAGGGAACTACTGGCAATTAAGGTGCTCCTTTTAATAGAGCACCGGAGCAAAGCATTAACACTCTATGAACACACGTGATCCTCACATTAAAGCCATTCCCTCCGGTTATCCCGATTTCTATCACTTCGGGGCCATTTGTTCCGGACAACAACATGTGTATACAACTTGCAGATAAGACCAAAAACAATACTATCATAAAGAAACAATAACATGTTCAGATCTGAAATCATTGCACTCGAGCCCTAGTGACAAGCATTAAGCACAACAAGTCGCAACAAAGTCATAAAGCACTAACAAAAGATACTATGCACCATGCCCTAACAATCTGATGCCATTACATGAACGATCTTATCCAATCCCTACCATCCCCATAGCCTACAGCGGGGGATTACTCACTCATAGATGAGGGAAACATGTATGGTCGATAGAGAAGCGATGGTGATGATGATGGCGATGATCTCCTCCAATTCCCCGTCCCGGCAGGGTGCCAGAACGGAGTTTCTGGTGCTGTTTCGTGGAATCTGGTGGTGGCGGTGGAGCGGAACTCCTTCTGGAAAAACGTCGAACCCCCCGGAGTTTTTAGGTCAGAAGGCTTCTTATAGGCGAAGAGGGAGACCGAGGGGGTGCCTGGGGGGCCCACACCACCCCCTAGCACGGCCTGGCCTGGCCCGCGCCACTAGGTGGTGTGGCCACCCCCTAGCTCTTCTCCGTCTCGTATTCTGGCTCCGTGAGTCTTCCAGAAAATAAGCACTTTGGCTTTTGTCCCGTCCAATTCCGAGAATATTCATTTTCTGACTTTCCTGGAACCAAAAACAGCAGAAAACAGGCAGCTGGCACTGTAGCTCTTGTTAATAGGTTAGTCCAAGAAATCATATGAAAAGTACTCCAAAGTGTGGACAAAACACAAGAAAGTGGATAAAACCAAGCATGGAGCATCAAAAATTATAGATACATTTGCTATGTATCAAGATCCTGCACATCATTTCTAATTGCAACGGCCTAGTTAGATAATCTTCCTAAACTACTTTCATGGTTCTCCGTAATAGCATATTGTTTTGTTCAGTTTGAGCTTGCATAAATGTTCTAACAGTTTGCTCAAACGGGAGATTGCCATGATTTGCTCCATTAGTATTATCATAATTATTATACGGAGCTCATGCAGGATTAGAATGATATTTTTGAACATTAGAACCATAATTATTTTACCATGCAGGATTAAAAGGAGTGTGAGCTATAAAATTAACATCATTGACATTGGTAGGGGTAGCATTAACTTGGGTATCTTCCTTACCCTTTACTAAGCTAAGCAACTTATCTACCTTAGATGTAAGATCCTCATTGTTTACCTCGGTAATTGAACTTACTCTCTTCGAGGTTCTTTCTACATGCCATTGGGCATGTTTATTTTACATATCATCAAGTAACTTCTTTGCAACACTTACGTGTTTTCCCATGATCTTTCCTCCTGCTGCTGTATCTAGCATAGACTTAAACATTGGGTTAAGACCATTATAAAATAAATGTAATATAAGCCATTCCTCCATCCCACGATTAGGAAAGTTCATTACGGCTTCTTTCATCCCTTGCGGCGCACGTGCTAGTGGCTCACGGTCTTCTTGTCTAAAGCTTGTGATATTGGATCTTAGCTGCATAGTCTTAGCTGGGGGAAAATTAGTCATAAACAAAATTAGCGCATTCCTCCCAAGATTTAATAGTGCCCTTTGGTAGAGCTAGCAACCAATCCTTAGACTTTCCTCTAAGAGAGAAAGGGAATAATCTTAGCTTAAGAACATTTGGATCTACGTCTTTAATACACATCATGTTAGAAACCTCAGTAAAAGTATTTAAGTGCAATCTCGAATCCTCAGAAGATGAACCCCCAAATTGGTTTTGTTGAACCAAACTTAAAAGGTTAGGTTTTATCTCATAAGTTTCCGCATCAACTGCGGGTTGAGTGATGGGTGCACAAATAAAATCATCGGTGGGAGTATCATACTCCCCTAATCTCTTTTGAGCCATGTCTCTTATCTTTTTGGTAATTTTAAGTAATGAAAACAAATAACAAGTAACTATTTTTTTGGTTTTCAAATAGATAACAAGAAAGTAAACTAATAATAAGAATTAAACTACAACTAAAAATAAAACTAAAAACAAGGTCTCTAATGACCTCACTAGGACAGCGAAATTCCTTCCTCGACAACGGCGCTAGAAAAAGGGTTGATACCTTCGATCCGGATTCACGGATGTAGTATAATAGCTTTTTTCCCTAGAAGACCTAGGTTTAATCGAACCTTAGAAAGCACTTCTAAAAGGTAATAAGAAAGGACACATCTATAAGACTTTGTTTTTTCATTTTACCTTAGTTGACTGGACCAATCTAGTTTACTTTATAATGGGGTTGAATCAATGGATGGAGATAGGCCAAGGTTGAAGATCCACCTACAGCTGCACATAAAATGGGATGAAAGATAATAATAAGCATAGTCATGTATAGTGTTTATATTGAGATAATATTTCATGGGCAACACATCCTAATATTCTAGAGCCCCCGTGATGTAGCGGGCATAGAAATAGACTTTTAATCCAATCGAGAACACACCAAAGCCACAGGTTGCAAACGATTATTAAGTGTAAACATAGATTAAAGCTTTAAGTGGTGATGTTGTTGTTGATCCCGAATGGGGCGCTAAGTGAAGACCGTACTTCCCTTTCTATCATTGAGTTTCCTATGAGATCGCCGCTAGGCAAGTATCTCACCTCAAGCCTTTATCAATCTATGGGATCTTGGGTACCTACAAGTCCACAGATCGAGGCGAGAGACGAAGAAACAAAATATACAAATCACGAATCCAAACAAAATACAATTCTCCCATGATCTAGATGCACATAATTTCTGCGAGGTTTCTCTCCAACCCACAACCCGAGAGGACTACTCACTCATAACAAATAGATCGGAGATAGAAAACATCATACAAATACTTAGATTGAAATCAAATATTCTTACAATGGTTGCCAAATCACAAGGATATCTAAAAGTACAAAGCAATGGCTATGTCTAGTGGAGGGATGGATGGTGGAAGTGATGAACAATGGATGAACTGTGGATGAACAATGGTGTGGATCTCCTTTGGGGGTGTTGTGATGCAATCTGAGAATGGCGGCTCTCTGGCCGGTGGCTGGAGTCTCAAAATATATAGGCATCTTCACAAAAGTTGTAGGGTTTGACGAGACGAAGCCGTCGCCACCTGGTATGGGCGGGCATTACAGGCGATCGCACCCGTATACCCAGGTGTTGCTAGGAGTGTCGTCAAGATAAATGTATATAACATTTACAGCAAGTGTACGTGAGTCGAAAGTCATACTTCCACTTTTGGCTTTATCTGCCTTGTACTTGTTGTAGTTCCTCTTCTAGTGACCCTCTCCCTTATAGTAAAATCATGTTGTACCCGGAGGTTTTGCCGGCTTTCCAGTCACTGAGCCAACACTGGGAGTTGGATCTAGTGTGACATCTCCCTTTGGCTTGTCTTTCTGAGACCAAGATTTCTTCGTGATCTTGGAAGCGTTCTACACCATTAGCACTTGATTGGTGTCGCCTCTCTGTAAGTTGGCCTTTGTTGTCTTGAGCATCCCTTGGAGTTTCGCCAGTTTATTATCCATACCATGCATATGGTAGTTCGAAATGAATGGGCCATAAGCAATAGGAAGAGAATTTAGGAGAATGTTGGTAGCGAACTCTTCGCTCAAGGGAAAACCTAGACGATCCAAGGACTACACATATCCGACCATCTTGATCATGTGCGGTCCCAGTGGATCTCCTTCTTTCAGCTTGCACCCAAGCAACGCTCTGGAGATATTGTACCTCTCTGTCCTAGCATGCGTCTCAAACATGCTCTTGATGGCAATGATCATATCATATGCCTCAACATTCTTGAACTGCTACTACAGTTCCTGCTCCATGGCGAGTGTTGTCTACGCACTTTTATTCTTGTAGACAGTTGTTGGGCCTCCAAGTGCAGAGGTTTGTAGAACAGCAACAAGTTTTCCCTTAAGTGGATCACCCAAGGTTTATCGAACTCAGGGAGGAAGTGGTCAAAGGTATTCCCTCTCAAGCAACCCTGCAATCAAGATACAAGAAGTCTCTTGTGTCCCCAACACACCCAATACACTTGTCAGGTGTATAGGTGCACTAGTTCGGTGAAGAGATAGTGAAATACAAGTGGTATGGATAATTATAAGTGGTAACGGTGATAGAAAATAACTTGATGGTGTGGAAAAGACTAAAGGAAAACTGAAATAAAGATGGAAGAAAGCAAACATGTAATAGATCTAGTAGCAAACGGTGTTTCAGTGCTTAGAAAACAGGCCTAGGGATCATACTTTCACTAGTGAACACTCTCATACAGATATATTCCTCTTTATGATACTAAGCTGAACTACTCTCCGGTTGGACACTCTAATCGTTGGTAGGGCTATAACAGCACTCCTCAAAGTAAGCCTTTCCCATCTAGAAAACCCCACACTGTCACCTTGAGCACTAGATGAGTCCAACAAACACCACAATTTCATAAAGACATCCAACTCCAAATATAACTCATAACAAGTATTTGTAATCTCTAGCCTAAGTGCCACCATGGTGTGCACGCTGTCACTTACACACACATGGGGAGAGCAGAGATCTAATAAAGCACTTGAGTAGCAAGGTAGATCTATAGATTACAAGCTCATGATCTCAATAAGATCATGCATAGAGAGAGATGAACACATAGCTACCGGTAGAACCCTTAGCCTCGAGAAAAAACTACTCCCTCCTCATCATGGGAATCAGCAATGGTGATGGAGATGGTGGTGGAGATCGATGGAGATGGCTCCGGGGGCACTTCCCCGTCCCGGCAGGGTGCCAGAACAGAGACTTTCTGTCCCCCGAATCTCCCCTTCGGTGGCGGTGGCGCTGTGGAACTTTTCGTGGATTTCTGATTGACGATTTAGGGTTTTGGCTCCGGAAGGCTTCTTATAGGCCAGAGGGCAAGGTCGGTGGGTGGCCAGGGGGCCTACACCATGCCCTGGCGCAGCCTAGGTGGACCCGCGCCTAGGGGTAGTGTGGCCACCCTATGGCCCCTCTCCGACTCTCCTTCTGGCTCCGTGAGTCTTTCGGGAAAATAGTAACTTTGGCTTTTGTCCCGTCCAATTCCGAGAATATTCATTTTCTGACTTCCTAGAACCAAAAACAGAAGAAAGCAGGCAACTGGCACTGTGGCATCTTGTTAATAGGTTAGTCCAAGAAATCATATGAAAAGTACTCCAAAGTTGGAACAAAACACAAGAAAGTGGATAAAACCAAGCATGGAACATCAAAAATTATAGATACATTTGCAATGTATGAGCTAGCATGAGGCAGCTAACTTCCATCAACTCATCCTTAAGTTGGCGAAAAGCGGTTCTTACAACATTAGGTCTCGTCTAGAATCAGATTGTCTAGGACACGCTCCTTCTTCTCTTGCTTGAGAAAGATTCTCAAGTTATGTACCAGTTGGTAAAGTTTGTTCCATTCAGCTTGTCCTTTTCAAGGATCATACACACCACAAAACTAGAAATCTGAACGGTCCTAGTAGGTGTCATCTACAAACGGAAGATGCAAAACACTTAAGACAATGTATCTATAACAGGAGAAGGTGGATTAAACTCTTTAATCGTGCACACTCCCACTAAGACTGATATCCCTCCGACAGTCGATAGGGATTTAGGATCCCGATCAGTTATCCGACTAGTGAGCCTTTGCGTCACTACTAGCCGGAGAACCTTCCGAGTAGGCAACACCTTTCCAATCAGATCTCTATCTGATTTGTGTTGGATTGTCCGACAACCCTCCTTACCCTGAAGCCCACAACTATTGTGATAGCTCCGTCTAGCTACCAAGTGCCCTGTAGAGAGAGTCTGAATCTCTCACACTTTATCGAAGATAATTGGCAGTGCCCCAACAATATGAGCCCACTAACTAAAAATGTCCGAATTATGGGGTTGTAGCAAATGGCACGGTAATCCGTCTAGATCTTCTTTGAGGGGAAAAAGAAGCAAATGGAACTGCAAGTCGGAACCTTTCCGGCTCACACTAGCTAACTTTTAGCTGTAACTTTTGACAGGGTACACCTATCCTATTCTTTCCCAACAATTAAAGAAAATTTAGTGGTTGATCATGGACGTCAGCCACGTGATCTCCCGCTCAGATCTGGACCAGTTCTGACCAACTTCTTGGCCAAGACAAACCAGATATTGCCACTGCCCTAGATCAAAACAGATCAAAAAGGCAAAACAAAAACAATGAAAAAGAACCAATCTTTCCCATTAGCGCATCTCATGCGCAAGAACTAGGACAAAAACCTAGAGCCGATGCTCTGATACCACTATTGGACAACGCGCAGAGCCAGGCTGAAAACAAATTTTTTTTTGCTCTGGCTAGGACTCCGGCGAGCCACCCCAAGATCCAGCCAAGGTCAAAGGCAATAGCTGATACCTCTCGACGTGTAGGTGTGGAAGCTAAGGAAGCACGTCATGGTGGTGTCGTACATTCCCCTCATCTCGTCCGGCTCTAGTGAACTACTCGATATTGGGACCACCTCGTTGCCGGCTCTATGATCCTCCTCCTTCCGCCTCGGACTTCACCACCCAACACCTCCGATGAGCACCGCAGGTGTGGTGCCTCTGTTGTTTCACACACGTACAAAGTGGAATAGCAGCAAGTGAGATGCTAGTCTTGGTCTTGCTATCGCGGGATAGGAAGGTGGAATTTCCAAGTCTAGTGAAACCCTAGGAAGCATCACTGGATTATCTTGTCCGCCCCCACCCACCTTCCTTTATATAGGAGAGTAGGTGAGGGAACACAACACTTGTGTTCCTCGGTCCTAAACCCTATCCCTAGTCAAAGTGGGTCCAACCCATTAACATGTGTCCCTGTCCGAACAAGTCCAACTTGCCGGCTTGTGATAGTCGGACCAACATCCTCCTAATTCCACTCTCTTAAGTGTGTGATCTAGTAGGCTTATGGTAAGATGGACACAAGTCAGTAATCATTCTATCGGAGTAATAGCTTAGTGACTTTCTGACTAGAGTCGATAATCGGTAGTGGCCTCTAGTAAGACTTGCCGACTCCCGGTTTATGCAAGTGCCCTCAATGTGACGATCTGTCCGAGTCCCTTTGCCGCATGATATTGGTGATAAACTTGAGGGGAGATTCCGTCATCCTAGTGTCGTTTTAACTCTCTTATCATTGTAGTGATAACTAATTCTCTCTGGCTTCACTAAGTCGGACTACCTCGATCAACACTTGATTGAGTAGCGTATGGCCATGCTTCTGAATCATATCACATGAGAGGGCCCAGAGAATATCTCTCTGAGATGGAGGGTAAAATTTTGTCTTGGCTAATCCACGTCACGTAGCTTTCTTTGAAGTCGGCCCAAGACCATCCTTATGACTCCCGGTTATGGCGAGCATTAGATGGAGTCAAAACCGGCTTTCCACAACTCGAATCGTGCGATCCCCTTAGGTCTGAGGATTCCATTGTATTAGTCAGAGCGTATGACAGTGTGCTCACGTCCTACTGACCTTTGGATAGGTTCGGCTATCGTACCTCTTTTGACTAGCCAATGCAAGGCGGGTAACATCTCCATGCTCATGACACGTGAAACATTGTCATCTTCTGACTTACACATTAGTCTCGACAGTGGGTTTCCCTCCCAACCTCAAACGACTAAGGACAAACTGGCTAGAGCTAGATACAAGTATATGATTCCACAGCTACAACAGTTGCAGTGACATATACAACTAGCTCTAAGCCAGATTTTGGGTTACAAATACGGGGCGGAATGTGAGCCTCTAGGGCATCATTCCGAATAGAGGGTGGCTAGTGCTTGCGCGCGGGGTGGGGCCCACCCTAGCCGTCATCGCCTCCCATGTGCTAGGGTGCCCCTCCCCCCTATATAAGAAGGGGACACATGGTGGGGGGGAGGGGCATGGGTGCACACTATCCCAAGGCCTAGAAGCCTGAGTCTCTCTCTCTCTCTCTCTCTCTCGTTGGCTTCCACGCCCGTGGTTCCAACAAGAACTGTGCAGGTGGAAGACGAATTCAACACCGGTACACCGTCATGCTGCTAGTTCCCCGATCCAAAAGATGTACTTCTGCAATCTCGGCTGGATCGGAGAAGCCGGAGTCGTCGTTGAGCACCGAATATGTGCGAAACCACGGAGGTGCTGCCAGTTGTGGCACCTGGACATCGTGCGGGGATCAACGTGACCTTGAGGTCGGCTATGTCGTTCGACTACTTCATCCATTTTCATCGTGAATGTTAACGCTTTCAGTCTACAAGGTCATGTCACCGCAACCTTTCCGTTACAACATTAACTCATAGATAGATCTTGGAAATGGCGTACGTCAGTCATGAAAAGTTATTGTTTTCTGCTGTGAACCCCTTCACATATCACCAGGTTCCACAGGAACATCCCTTCAGCTAAAAGTGCTGCAGAGTAATCATTTGGCAATAAAATAGTGTCTCATATTTGGTGTTGTGTGTCCAATATCAATCATAACATGGCCGCATATATGCAACCCATTGGGATCTTGCACACAAAGTGTGACTTAATCATAGGCCTATGATGATACCATGAATAGTGCAGAAATAACCAAATTTTGTATCGACAAAACCCTAAACAATGCATCTAGTTAGATCGAGCTAATTAAAACCCTAAATCAAAGCAACATATAGGTAGATCCTCTAATTACCAAGGCCATGGACATAGCGAAGAACAACAACGACGAGAATCGTTCATATCGACTAAGTGTAGCCCTAGCACTCATAATCTACCATGCATGTCATGAGTAATTACAAAACTACACTCCTACAAGCAAATCTATGACAAACAATCATTTCTGTTTCGATTGAGCACTTACCGCCATTGACTGAGGTCGGGAGTAGAGGTTGAAGCATGGAAGAATGCATCGTCGGGGCCGATGAATCGAGAGACCGTGCGACGTGGTTCTCTTCGGTCTTCCGCATCTGCGTCCAACCGGTGCTCTTCAATCTACTGGTGGGAGAGGCACCGCCAATGGTGAAAGGAGAGAGACTAGAGGGTGGGTTTGAAAGGGGCGAGTGAGAGGCGAGAGTGAGCGGTAAGGTGATGCATGGCGCGCATTCTCGATGCATCGCGCCGTCTCCAGCTCTTCCCGCACGTGCAGCCGCGTGGCGACTTCGGGCTTACCCGGGCCTATCCCCGCACCGACGGCCGATTCAAGCGTTCCTATCAAATTTTGGCATGCTTGGAGACTTGTGCAATGCAAGGCCAACTCAATGAGCGTGGAAACTTTCGCAAAAAGAAAAAAACGAGCGTGGAACCAGACACACGAAATTCTTTCAGCTAGAGCCGAATAAAGCTTTGCGCGAGCAACCAAACACATCCTAACTTGTTGTCTACAATCAAAATAGGGCCTTTTGAAGATCTTGTCGAAATAAAGGAAAGCTGATAGTGAAGACTAGTCGTAAATTAGACTCCCATATTGATATTGCACACCTTACACTACGGGAAACAGATCTTTGCCATGTGGAAAATCCACACGGCAACATAGGAAATCCACACGGCAAAGGCTTTGCCGGGTGACAGCACACGGCAAAACGCGCACGGCAAAGAAAGGCATGGCAAAGGATCTTTGCCGTGAGCTCTGGGGAAAACGCACGGCAAAGTACTTTACCGTGTGCTTTTCCAATTACATGGCAAAGTAAAGTACTTGACGATGGCAGACGGACTAACGACGCCGTCCTCGTCAGTTCGCCGTGTGGCGTGGCTTCGCCGTGTGCCCGCCGTATCCTCTTTGCTGTGTGCTCTAGTGCAACGCACGGAAAAATAGTTTTTCATTGCCGTGTGGCTCATATTTGCCGTGTGTCTTCCCGATCACTTCTGTAAGTGTTATCGCATGCGTGTGAAGACGGTGACACCCGGAGCTAGCCATTGCATCTATGGACCATCTACCACACTTTTGTAAACATGGCATGGCCATGCAAGTTTAGGTGGGATTTCGGTGCTCCGGTGCCCGTCTCCCATCGAAACCCTAGTCTCGGCGGGTCCGGGGGATCTACCCCCTAGCTCTCTCCGTACGTGGTTCCGCCAATGTACTTTTTTGTTTGTTTAGGCATGTTTAGTCCATATCTACATAGAAAACCAAGTTTGGGCCCAATATTCCACCGGTTGCCCCATGTTGGACCCCTTCTGGGAGGTTTCCAGCGACACGTCTAGCACTTCTCTAAGTGTTATCGCATGCGTGTGAACACGGTGACACCTGGAGCTAGCCATTGCATCTATGGACCATCTACCACACTTTTGTAAACATCGCTTGGCCACATGCAAGTTTAGGTGGGATTTCGGTGCTCTGGTGCCCGTCTCCCATCGAAACCCTAGTCTCGGTGGGCCCGGGATCTACCCCCTAGCTCTCTCTCTCCGTATGAGGTTCCGCCAATATGGTCCAGCACTTCTCTAAGTCTAAGTGTTATTGCCTCTATGGACCATATACAACACTTGTAAACATGTCATGGCCACATGCAAGTTTTGGTGGGATTTCGACGTCCGTCTCCTATCGAAATAAAATGGTGGAAGAGGACAGTAGGCAAAAAACAAAAAAGGTCCTTTGCCGTGTGTCTAGTCCTAACGCACCGCGGCCACGAACACATGGCAAAGCCATTTAAAAATTCGCGCGGGATAAATTCACGGGCAGAAAAATTATAAGGCGCGGAAAATTCGCGCGTAAAAAAAAGTAGAAATTCGAAATTTTACCGTGCGTTTGACGGTGATACACGGCAAAGGGACAAGGATGTGGGCCCTCGTTGCTAGTCTGCCGTGCGCCTTTTCTTTGCCGTGTGGTTTACTACTTCTTTGCCGTGGGCCGTGATTTGCCATGCGTCTTTGTCTAGGTTTGCCGTGTGTTTTGTCATTGCCGTGTGTCATGTAGAGTTTTGCCGTGCGTCACATGTATCCCGTGCGTTTGTCAGAAGGACACACGGCGCAGGCACACGGCGAAGGCCTGGCACACGACAACGTCTTGTTTTCCCGTAGTGTTACCTAGTTCTATATATACATTTCCCGTATACACGCAGTCGAACATGTACACCCACATGGCCACATTTGAAGACACAATTTAACGCCACGCCTGGAATAATGACCTAATAATGAATTAAAATCCTTCATTCAATCATACATAGGCACCGATCAGATGGTCGTCGAAGGGAGAAGTGTGTAGTCAGAACTGGATGTTTGACGAGTAGGTGGTGTCGCCCTTCCAGCCAGCCGGGATGACATTGTTAGCCACGAGCGTCTTCCCCGACTCGCTGGTGACGCGCAGAGATAGCGGCCCCCGCAGCGCGTCGTTGGTGTCACGGCGCCAGACGGATCCCCAGGAGCGGTACATGGGCTCCCAGCGCCCCGTGGGGCGGCCGTTCCTGGAGCGCATGAGGTCCATCCTCACCACGGTGCCGTCCCGGTTGGCGTACTTCACCAGCACCGGGAGGTAGTTGGGGTTGGCGCCCGGCTGTATGTTGAAGGTGAGCTTCATTCCCCGGAAGTTGCAGGGCACCCTCCTGAACTGCATGTCGATGATGCCCGCGTGACGGAGCTGGTCGTTCCGGCCCGGCATCGCCAGCGCGCCGAACGCCGTGCCGCTCAGGTCGAAGTGGTACTTGGCCACCGGGTAGTAGTTCATGTCCGTGATCACCACTGTCTTGGCCTGGCCGGAGCAGGCGGGGTTGTTGGCTCGCGTGCACCGTATCTGGTAGCAGGTGCCACAGCCGGCGCCGCCCAGGAAGAGGGGCTCGTTGCCGCAGGACGTCATGGCGGAGAAAGGGTACGTGTTCACGTTCTTGAAGCCGCAAGCACCACCTGCAATTGCAAATACATCGGCCTTATTACTCCTGAGTTGGCAGTCGGTACCGCGTGATGCAAGAACGACATTGCGCCGCCATCGTCGGATATGAGCTCACGTACCGTTGTCGTCGGGGCCGGCGCCGGTGGGCTGGCCGTACCAGGTGGCCTTGGCGGGGAGCCAACCGGAGCTGTAGGATCTAGCGGCAGAGGTGCCGTAGTCGACTGAAGAACGGACGAACGGGACGAGCATGGAGACGAGTGCGACCAGCGCGACGGCATTGGTGGTGGCACCGGCCATATTGGCAGTACGGCTTGATTAGACTACGATTTGTACTTGCTGGACTCCTGTTTGTGTCTTGATGGCTGGGCGGGGTGACATTTATAGGCAAGCGAAGAGGAAGAAATGAGGTGAGAACGACGAGTAGGCGCCAGTTACACCCGACGACGACGAATGGCGTGTTTAGAGCTGCAAGGGTAACATGGCTACATACGGAGGGAATCAGGGAGGAATGGAGGCTCCGGTTTAAGCGCGTGCACCTATAAAATCACATCTTCAACGACAATGTGAACAAATCACATTCTGGAAGTGATCATAGAGAAACCGCTAATGATTTGGGTACACAAGCGATTATTGCAAATTTTCTTAGAGCAAGTACAATAATGTCCAGTCAGCGGACTATAAGACTTAAAATAGTATATTTGTGCTTAGTTGGATGAGAGAGAAGAGGAGAGAGAAGAGGAGTGGGTGCTTAGTTAAGAGCCAGTTGCAGCACGTGCTCCTAGGCACTATGTGAGAGTGAAAAGTGGGTCATACATTAATAAAATAGTATATTTTTACCTCTAACTATTATACATATTACTATTAGATTGACTCTATATGACATGGACATTGCTTATAGCCAACAGCTGGCTCTACTATTGCTCTTGCTCTTATGTACGGTGACGGTGAAGGATCAGGTCTGATTGCAGAAAGTCAGACCATTAATTGGTGTGCCTTAAGGTCAAGCCCCCCACTTAATATATTTTGTTAAATTCACTTTTGGGTTTATTGTCTATTATTTCGGTTGTAGGAGGCACAAGGCTTGAACATGAAAATCTCTAGATCACTACTACTCTACTACTCCCTCTGTTTAGAAATATAGATGTTTTAGATTTGTGAAGCAAAATATACTGAGCCTAAGGTCCAAGAGCATCACTCATCTCCAAACTCTTTTCCAAAGGTGCTCAAAGAAGGCAGGCCAAATGCAAGATTCTTCTTCCACGATTATTTGTGGGCTCTTCACATGGCCTTAAAACATCCCATGCTATTTTTAGGCACATTTTCAACCTTAATGCATCAATCTATACTCCCTAACATAAGGGGAAACCTCTTTGCTCCCCTATTGCAAGTAATCTTGCAGTATCTTCTGTGAGAATGTTGACCATACTTAGGCCTTTTCTATTGCATGTATATATAGACAAAAATACAATTTCAACCATAAATGGGAGATCACAAATAATACTCTCCACGCTTTAGGGAATCCGGTGGTGTTATGTCACATAATGTGCAACGAAAAAAATAGCGCGTTATGGCGTCGCTATAGCACCGCTATAGCGTATTCGGGAGGCAGACGCTACGTTATGCATAATATGCTCGCTATGACGCTAATCGCGTTTTAGCGGCGCTAAATGGCACTAAACGCGCTATAGTTATAACGTAATAGCACACTACAAAAAACATGAAAATGTCAGCAGACCATTCGGCCCATTCAGCCCGCACGAATCAACAAAACCTAGCTCTCCCAACTCCCAGCCTCACGTCGCATCCAATTCCCCACCACGTGAGGGTGGTGGCAGCTAAAGCTGTAGCATCTCCCTCCATCTCATCCAGCTTCCTGTTTATCCTGATGATGAGTTGCAGTCTACGGGATCTTCTTCTGAATCGGAAGATGATGCTATGTCTGCTTCATCCGATTTTGAATAAGTAGTTTCTCCTATATTGTTGCTTGGATGCCCTGTTGGCTGTTTATGTGACTGTCTGAAAAATATATGTCCTTCATTTTAAATTTGGTGATCATTTTGATTCGTACTTTGTCATTTGGTCATCGCTGGCTAATTGGCTATGCATGTATTACTTTGCATAATTTTTTAGCTACTGAAATCCTTAGTATACAGACTATATCTATAAAAAAATTATTGTTTTGCAAAATGCTATTTTGAAAAATAGCATGCTATTAGCGCGCTATAACTTGCGTAGCGTTTAGAGAGAGGGGGCGCTAAAGTAAATAGCGCGCTATTTTTTTCCATGGATAATGTGACATAACTGTCTAGCACTCTCCCACAATCACAACGGGAGGAGGACGGGCGTTGAGACTGGACCAAAAAATCTAGAAACAACGGTGACGGAAACCCCTTTGTCAAGATGTCGGCAAACTATCGAGACGAGGGAACATGCAGTACATGGACTTGTCCCATGGCAACACGATCGCGAACAAAGTGAAGGTTGATCTCGATGTGTTTGATGTGCTGATGCTGGACGGGGTTTGTGGACATGTAGAAGGCGCTAACATTGTCACAAAACACAACCATAGCTGGAGGAGATGGTCGATGAAGCTTATGGAGAAGTTGACAAATCCAATTGGCCTCGACAACGGTGTTAGCCACTGCATGATACTCAGCCTCGACGGTGAACATGAAACAGTATGTTGCCACTTCGAAGACCATGAGACGAGGTTATCACCGAGGTACACGCAGAAGCCTGACGTAAAACGTCGAGTGTCGGGGCAGCCGGCCTAGTCGGTGTCGGTGTAGGTGACCATGGAGTCCAGTGAAGACGAGTGAAGCTGAAGACCACCGCCAGGTGCTGCTCGCAAGGGCCGTGCATGTCAAGGCACGCCTACTGAACAGCGTACGCGATGTCCGGGCGCGTGAAGGTGAGGTACTGGAGAGCTCCGGCGAGACTCCGATACTCGGTCGGGTCGGCAACATGGGGGCCGGCGGTGGCGGCGAGCTTTAGTGACGTGTCGACCGGAGTCGTTGCGGACTTGCAGGCAGTCATGCTGGCTTTGTCCAGAATCTCCGCGACGTACTTGGCTTGCGAGAAATGCATTCCAGAGGAGTCACGGGTGACCACGATGCCGAGGAAGTAGTGGAGGCTGCCCATGTCCTTCATGGCGAACTCGGAGCGGAGAGAGGCCGTGATCAGGTCGAGGAGCTGCGATGATGAGGAGGTGAGGACAATGTCGGCGACGTACTACAAGATAAGGCCGTGCCCTCGCCACACCGAAGGATGGACATTGACGTGTCATAGCGCGAACACGTGAAGCCGGTCGAGGTGATGAAGGACGCGAAGCGCTGGTACCACGTGCGTGGAGCCTTCTTGAGACCATAGAGAGAACAGTTCGGCCGGCAGATGTGCTCGGGGCCAGTAGAGTCGATGAAGACAGTGGGTTGTGACAGTAGACGACCTCGACGCGCGTGCCATGAAGGAAGGCGTTCTTGACATCGAGTTGGCGAGTCTCCCACTTGAGGGAGAGCACGAGGGAGAGGATGACAGAGACAGTGGCCGTTTGACAACCAGGCTAAATGTCTCGTCGGAGTCAACGCCTTGCTCCTGGGAGAAGCCGCGAAGCACCCAACATGCTTTATAGCGGTCGAGGGAGCCATCGGGCTTGAACTTGTGGCGAAAGACCCACTTGCCCGAGACAATGTTGGTGTTCTGAGGAGGTGGCACGAGATACCAAGTGTCGTTGCCGATGAGAGTGCGGTACTCCGCGGTCATGGCATCGAGCCTGTTGGGGTCCTTGAGAGCAGCACATGCGGATGTCGGAACCGGCGAGTACCTATTGAAAGAAGCATGCAGGTTAAGCCGCTCACGGGGCGGGATGTCGATGCCAGAGGTGCTGTGCATCCGATGCAACAGTTTGGGTAGTGGCGAGGGGTCGCGTGGCAGAGAAGGGGTGCGTGGCGGGGAGGGGGCATATGGTGGTGAAGGGGGCGGCGAGGGTGTACGCGGAGCGGGTGCAGCCGGCGGGATGACGGGAGGAGTGGCGTCATCATCGAGGAACTCGTAGGTGGCAGCGGAGGGTGGCTGTGGCGAGGCAAAAGAAAAAGTAGACTCGTAAAAAACTACGTGGCGAGAGATGCAAATTCGATGATTAGCGAGATCCATGCATCGATAACCTCTATGGTGAGAAGAATAACCAAGAAAGATGCAAGCACTAGATCGAGGTGCGAGTTTGTGAGGCATGGTGGATATGATGTTGGGATAGCAAAGGCAACCAAAAACGCAAAGAGCGGAGTAGTCAGGATGGGTGTTATAAAGAGCAAAATATGGAGAAGGGGCGCTAATAGTTTTGGTGGGAAGACGATTAAGGACATGAGTGGCGTGATGACGCTCTTCTACCCAAAAACGAGGCAGTAAGCTAGCCTCAAATAAGAGAGAACGCGGGATGACATTGACTGTGCGAATGATACGCTCGGTTTTACTATTTTGTTGGGAGGTGTATGGACGCGAAAAACGAATATGGATGTCGTGCTCGACGACGAGGGAGTGGAGTTTTGCGTTGTCGAACTCACAACCGTTGTGACACTGTATGGAAGCAAGACACAAATTAAACTGTGTATGGGTGAACATGCGAAAAGAAGCGAGCATGGCGTACGTATCGGATTTTTTGCGTAAAGGAACGGTCCACGAAAACTGAGTGAAATCATCAAGAATGACTAAGAAGTATTTATTGTCAGAAATTCTCAAGATAGGTGATGTCCAAAGATCACAATGTATAAAGCTGACATGCATGACAAAGAGTACTATGATTTTTTTTTTAATACAAACTAAAGAAATATGACGCGAAAGACGACGATAAGCATCATGACCGGGGTGAGCCAGACGATGGTGCCAAACGTCATGAGAAGTGGTGGTCATGGTAAGAGGACGGAGCGCTGGATGCTAGAAGGAGTAAAGCTTCCCCGTAGCACCGAAGAATCTCATGTCGGGTGGGAATGTCCTTCACAGAAAAACTAAAAGGGTCAAACTCGATAGAATAGTTGTTATCAGTAGTAAACTGGCGAACAGAGACAAGATTTTTAATTATTTTATGTGTAACTAGGACATGACAAAGATGAAGAGGATGATTAGATAAAAAGGAAGGAAGATATACATGCCCGGATGTAGAGACGGGAACGGAAGAACCATCTCCAACAATGACATGACGATAAATAGGGTGTGGAGAGAGAGAAGAAAGGATACCAGCATCATTGGAAAGGTGGGCGGTGGCACCGCTTTCCATGACCCACTCCGGGTCGGGTTGCTACAACATCATGGTGTTGAAGTGCTGCGTGAGGGCGGAGGGATCCCACATTTGTGCTGACGCGGGAGGCACTGCATAGGGAGCCGCGCCGTACACGGCTGAGCCGTGCGGAGCGACGTTGTAGGGATCGGCGCCGAAGGGGGCGACATGGTGCGGGGCGCCGTATGTGGACGCACCATAGGTGCAGCATGGCCGGCATTAGGGGACGTCATGTAGGCATAGGGACAGGGGCTCGGGCCTCACCCAAGGATGATAGGGCCCTACATCGGCTACATCTAGATGGCGCCGGTCCATGGGTTGTAGGGGGTTAGCATGGGAGGAGCACCGCCGGCGCCACCGGCGGGTTCTTCCCCTTGTTCCTTCCATAGGCGCTGCCATGGTGAGTGTTGGGGGTCGAGGGGGGATGCCACGGCTACCCGGCACCTGCCCCGAGAGCAGGACCACCGGAGGCAGGAGTAGGAGGCGCAGGGCCTTTGGCCACGAAGGCCGAGGCGGACGTGTTGGGGGAGCGATGCGCCACCTTCATCTCCTGCAAGAGCATCTTGTTGCGGAAATTGAGGAAGGAGGGGAACGACGTGTGGAGGGGTCCGATGTCGGCGACGCTGTCTAAGCGCTCGTGGAGGCCCTAGATGACGTTGGTGACGAGATCCGAGTCGGAGACCAGAGCGCCGACCTCGTCCAGGGCATAGGCTGCCGCCTTATGGAGGTGGAGGTACTCGAAGATGGACCGATCCTCGTGCTTGATGTTGCGGAATTCCTCGGCGAGGTAAACCTCGCGGGTTTTATTATCATTGACGAGGTCGTGGACAGCCGTCCAGACCGTGTACGCGGTGGCAGCGGGGGCATCGGTCAAGGTCGAGGTGGGCATGACAAGGTCAATGATGTCCATGGCCATGGAACCATAGAGCCAACAGAGGACCGTGGCATCGATCCGGAGCCACGTGGGGTCTGTCGGCGGATCCTTGGTGGTGAGATGATCCTTGAAGGCGTAGGTGGTGACGGCAATGGAGAAGAATGTGCGCCACTTGGGAAACACGTTGGACTTGAAGTCGTGGACAACCGGGACAAGGGAGCGGACGCTCGTGATGGCGGTGGCCTATGCCCATAGGTGGGCATTAGGGTGGGGCTCGAGCGGCACCATGGGAGGGGTGAAGGAGGGGGGGGGAGGAGGCCGACTAGGGTTGGGGAGGCCGGAGGCTAGGGGTGGTGGCTCGGGTTGGAGGAGAGGGAGAGGCAGAAGCGTTGGAGAAAATTTCTAGTCTGATACCAGGTGAGAATGTTGACCACACTTGGGCCTTTTCTATAGCATGTATATATAGACAAAAATACAATCCGAACCATAAATGGGAGATCACAAATAATACTCTCCGTGATGTAGGGAATCAGTGGTGTTATGTCACATAATGTGACATAACTGTCTAACATCTTCTTCTCTTGGTTGCTGGATCAAGTGGAATTCGGTCGCGCGCATCCATGTTTTTATTCAGACAGTTTGGTTTTAGTGGGAGTGTGGCGAAGCTCTGCTGTTTGTTACCATCATGGGACATGTCTTACGATTCATGGTGAAGTCAGAGGCGGAGAATGACATGGAAGCCAAGACTTTGATGACTAGGAACGAGGGTTCGAATCTTTGTGACGATGAGGAACTTTCTTGGTGTTTCATGTCTAGTAGAAGTGGCATCGACAAGTTGGGGCGACAATACAGGAGAAGTTTGAAGTCCTACCTTGCAGGGTGAAAATCCAAGGTCTGGACTTAATTGGTTATGCCTAACAATGACCTTGCTGAAGGCATTGTTTTTTGAGCGAGGACTTTCTCTAGGGTGAAAACCTATGATCTATGATCAGACGATGATGGTCCGTGTGCACTGTTTCCTTCTTGGATGCGTCTCTGTTGGAGAAGTTGGACTTCTAGTGTTGTCTTGATGGTGTTTCTACTACTGCTATTAGATTTTGATCATCGTAGCTGGACTTTCTTTTATGTAATTCTTCTTCTCTTTTTTGGCTCTATGCATCCGTAATGCCGCTAGGACATTGCGTTTTGCAGAGGCTGGGTGTAATTGGTATCTTCACGATATTAATATATGGAAAAAATTCTTCTCTTGGACATCGCATGTACTAGTCCCAAAGACTTTACAAATAGCTATCGCAAACTTTTTACAAGCCTCTCTAGTTATTAGCTTCTCCAAACTAGATGGACTTACCCACACCATGAACTTATATTCCATAAGTTAGCATCCACATCATCGCGGCCATCTTCCGCCGTTCCGCGGAGGGTGCAACTCAAGAGCTCTAGTAGAATTTCTTGTTTGCTTGAAATCACTAGCATGCTCGTACTCATGTTCAAGTATAGCTCAAAGCCTCAAACTATGCGAATAAACAAACTATGGATCCATTCTAAAGATGTGCATACAAAAACTAAATGAGATAGGGAGGTAAAAAATTGGTAAATACAAAATAGTGTACTAATTACCAATCTTCATTAGAAATAGTTTTCGAGATAGAAAAGGTTTGGTGCGAAGTAGTGTTCCACAATAGGACAAATTTGGCATCTCTTATGGTAGTTGAATTGTTAGTTATAAGATACTACTATATAGACCATATGAGAGAAACAATAGGCAATCCAAAAACAATAGGCAATCCATATATAGACAGTCTGTCGAAAACAAAACGATTTTGAGATGGAATTTTTTGACCATTATCTATATGAAAATATAGCCAACCAAATTTAGACAAGCTGCTGGAAATGATGTTTTTCACTACATCAGAGCTGAAACCTTCTAGAATGTGCAGCTGAGTCATTTAGAAAATTACAACCCTGGTTTTATATGTATTTTTATTTGGTCTGTTTAGTTATCGGCTGCATTTTTGTCATACCATAGTTGCATTATTGTTTTGTGAAAATGTATAAATACCTAATCATGAAAAATAAAACCAATGTTGCATGATCATTTTCCTAGCAAATTAAATTATGAATGATCGTACTAGAATTGTGTTATATCTTGGCTGTTTTTTCATGTGGACCTAGACTTACGCCCTTGTTAACGCAAGTGGATGGACCATCTAGAGATTTTCTTGAACAAGCGCCTCATATAGCTCAATAACGAACCATACCCCAATAAGAAATGTTCCACTTCAATAGAGCAAGTGCATTGGAAACTTATGGTAGCTTAGGATAACAGAAGATAAATAATAGGATAGCGAAAGATAAATAACTGTGGAGCAGCGGGTTCCTGGCGGTAGGAGGCTCGACGTCGTCGGAGGTGGGGGCTCGGCCTCTGCTCGGCTTGGGGTGGTGCCCCTGCTGCTGCGGATGACGGCTCCGGAATCGTTCATGCCCTCAAAGCTCGAGCGGGTTAGTGGGTCTAGGCCCATGGCGGAAGGAGGTATGCTGGCTCCAAATCCCGCTGCCTCCCTCCATCTATGTTGTTGTCTTTGAAATAAAGGTATTCCCACCTCTATCCTTTCCATATGCCTCCTTCCCAACCCACCTTTTTCCTCCCCTCCTGCTATCTTCCAATGTATCTCCACGGCGTGTAGAATTGATCTGTTGTAGATAATGCTTGCAGTATGGTGCCATATTTGAATTGAATTTCTGACTGTTCACATGCATCCCTGAGTTCATGCCTGTTTTTTTGTGGGATGACACATGGTAGCTACCAACTTCATCAATCATTGTATGCCTTAGCTTTGGCCTACAAATTCCTTCAAGTGTCAAAATCTTTACTCTGGAGCTAAACATCATTGGCCAGAGATTTCCACTGATCTGAAATTGAGTAAGTTAATTTAACCTACTTGAACTACGATCTTCTATCTTATTGAACCATGAAGAACACATGAATCTTACAAATGAATTTCTTCTCTACATGTTCTGTTGTTGAAGATGGTTGTGCAGTTTTATGTTATATCTTTGATGCCTCTTTTTCTTATGTGGAAAATGGGAACTCAAGAAATCTCCTTGGAGTACCTTTTGTATCTTTAACCTGTCTATCAAGATATCGTTTCCTATCTTCTGGCAATTTGATGTCTATTTTTTGTGAAAAATGACAACTGAAGAAAGCTCCATCGAGTTACCTTTTATATCTTTAACCTATGTATCAAGATACTATTTCATAGGTTTCAACAATTCCATGTATATCTTTTTTGTGGAAAATGACTACTGAGTCCTGGAGCTGGATTACCCTTTGTATATTAGCATATGTATCAAGATTTTTTTTCCCTTTGCACTACTACATCTTTAACAATCCAAGTATCTAAATCAAAAGGAATGCAATTGTGACAACTCTAACCAACAACTAAAATGACATGACCAGTAATTTATGATAATTTTCCCATGTATAGACAAACAAGTAAACAAGGAAGCTTATGTATTTTGGGACATATGTATAAAAGTATAAATAAATGAAAAATAATAACCTATATCACCATTGTGGTGATTACACTTCAGATATCTTTTTCATGTTGTTTCTTGAAGTTTTATATAGTTCCATACTTATAGAACTATGAGATATGTTTCGCATTTTGGGTCAGTCCTGCCTTTTTTCTGCATCAATGTTAGCTTATGGAAGAATTGTAAAGTTGTATCCAAAGCTTAACCTTGTAGAGTATCTCTCGCGAAGAAAAGTAACAAACTACTCTTTATGTTTCATCTTTTGGAACTCTTATCAACTACAACTACCAACAATAAGTGTCAGGGCCATCGCAGAAGCTTTTTAGATGAACGATACAAGATATCTTTGGAGTAAAGCTGGAGACTGTTTTGACTATTTGTTGGGTATATGTTGCGCTGTTGTTTTATTTGGGTTTGTAGTCTTAAATTGGTAACCCCAGCATACCTGGTACACTAATTGTCGTTTGGCATCTCTGAATTTAATGCCAGGTACCTTAGTGCCTTTTATTTAGAGAAAACTAAGGTTTGGCATAATTTTGATGGAAATGTTTCTTTTAGATTTGCTCATGTTGGATTTCAATTAGAACTTTTGAGTGTTGAGATGCCTGGTTGTTTCCCATTTTTACTGCTTTTGTTATACACGAATATGTCTAGAAATTTTGAGTGTTTGTTGATATGTATCAACATTAGCGCAAAGCGAGCAAAGACCTTCTAGCATGCTTCTGTTTGACGAGTGTGTGTTTTTGCCGAGTTTGTTTCTGCCAATACTTGGCAGCCGCCCCCCTCCCCAGATGTCGAGTTGTACATTCAGCAGCCAGGCATGTACTCTGTAGCTTCTCCTATTCCTGCAGTGCAAGATAGATTAATGTATATATATACAGGGGCGGATCCAGGCCCAGGGCAACCTGGGCCATGGCCCGGGGCGCAGAGGAATTTTCTACTTACCCTTTAATAAAAAAAATTGGCCCTAGGCGCAGCCCAATACTAGCCCATCTAGTCTCTCTTCCTGGCTCGCTGGAGGCTCGACCGTGATAAAACCCTCGTCGCTAGGCGTCCTCGTTCGTGTCCTCCCTCGTTGCGTTGTTCGCCCTTGTTTGCTGCAAGAATCCACCGCCAGCCAGGGCCACGCCGATGCGGGTAGGGTGTCAAGCGGGGCGGGTTGCGGCACAACTTCTTCACAAATCCTTCTCTAATTTTACTAACTTCTGAGACCTCTTTTTGCCTATATTTTGCTTCGCGGGTCGTTGTGCAGGTGCCGCTTGCCACCCTCGATGCCGGTGACGTGCCACGCCCGCAGGACCTTCCCCCGGCCTCCCGTGCTCCCCAGACAGGCGGACCCTGTCTTTTCAAACCCCTCTTGCGAGGCCACGAGCTGACAAGCCTGCCAGGGTCAGGCTGCGCCGCCGCTAGTCCCCTACTCCCCTGGCGGCTGCCCTCCTCCTATCGCTGAGCGATTGAGTCACTCTTCCTCCTCTGTTCAACGACATCTGATTGGAGTTCAGTCATTCAGTGTATCCTTTGTCCCCTCTGCTTGAATTCAACCAGGTAAATTTCAGTAGTAATTGAATTGGATACACTGATAAGTAATAAACAATTGGAATTTCCATAGTTGAATTTATTTGTTTGTAATGGACTTAATGTTGCAGGAACACAAGATGAAGAGATTTTATCCAGTAATCTCAAAACCGAACCAATCAACAAATGCAAATCCCCGGACCGAAGAAGCTCCTCAATGAACCTGAAAACTCTCCAAAGTGGACCTTCTTTTTCTACTATTGCTGAGGTCATGGGAGGTTTGGATGAACTAAGCAAGTGATTTGGTAATATCTTTTTTATTCCGTACTACTATTTCTTATTTTAGTCATCTTTTATGTATGTTCTTGGACCGATTAACGATGCATTATATGTTCATGTGCTATAGTACCAAATTGTCTATGCTATTAGTTTTTTTTTGGCCTGGGGCTTGTTCTATTCCTGGCTCCGTGTAACACCCTCAAATCGGCCATATGCAGGTTTTAGCACTTCCCGCCAAACCCGCATAGAAACGATTCAAGGACGCCCACCAGGCACTTTCGTGCGGGTGGAAAACGAAGTAATACCATTACACATTAGTCCACGATGGAACCCACAGAACATATATATACAACAACGACTGCATGAGTCAAGAATACAGATATAAGATACAAAGCAAATCACCTTGAAAACTATACAGCGTCCGAGTATGGACAAGATGCAAATTGGGCTAAGAGCCCTGAAGAATAACCAATGGCGTCCATAACCCTGCCCAGGCCAAGCCGGAAGGGTAACCCTGCTAACGACGTCGATCTCAAACCTGCTAAAACAAAAGGGGTGCCGACAAAGGGCAAAGGCAAAAGAGGAGCATCAGTACTGAGGCCAGTACACGGCGAGGCTAGAATTCGGCGGCTCTCGCCTACATAGGTATGGTGGGCTGAAGCGACAGCGCAGCGACACTAAACAACCTATAGAGACTTGATACAACTAGCGGTTATCAGAGAGGGATAAGAAAGACCTATTCGGATCCAACCTGAAGCTAACACCAAATAAACCCATCCTAGTATTTTCCCCTCGAGACCCAACGAGGAAGTCGGACCGAGGAACTCACACAGTTGGCAGTTTTACTCATTCCATTATAGTTGCAACATTTACTAGTTAGATATATAGCATGAGTCATCCTGATAGCATAAGTAGTGGGCAGTTTTAGTTAACATTCCGTTATAGTTGGAACATTTACTAGTCAGATATAATTGTCCTGAGGAATCCCAAAACCCGGCAGTTGTTGGCACTTTTATCACATTCCGTTAGAGTTGCAATACTTACTAGGCAGATATAACAAGACACAAGGAATCCCAGCTCCACCAGTTGTTGGCATTTTTAATATCCATTCCGTTGTATTTGAATCTGATTACTAGTCACATATTAAGTCAAATTTATAGCACTACTTTAGTTATGCTTGTCTATGATCGAGATACTGTGCTCCAAGTCGTCCATAACCGCGAACACGGCTTTCAGAAAGTTTTACCCTGCAGGGGTGCACAAATAGCAACACACACTCGATCAACCTCGGAAAAACCAACTCAAAACCCAACGAGGCATTCACGACAAAGCGATCACAGGATTCATAAAATATTTCAGGGGGCCACCCCACTAAGCTACCCGCAACGAAGTTGGTCGGCTCCGGAACAGACCCAGGGTTTGTGTGGACGGCTGTAAACGACTAGGAACCCGAAAGTGTGACTGGGCTTGTCGATACAGCGAAAACGTGTCACGATCCTAAATAGTACACGTGCTCCACGCACAATCGTAAATAAAGCAGTAAACATGGCATAAGTACATGATAGTAATAAAGCCCCAAACTAGTTTGTGGCCCCAAGAAATAGAAATGAATCAAGCTCTGGCTCAGGGGGGTCCATAAGGCCTCCCGGATGTGGATAGTGCGAATAGTCAAGGAACAGGTATCAAGTACTCGGGGTCCTACGGGACACAAGTGAGCGTGGAAGAACCAAATAACATCTATTGCCCACCGATGCCTCTGCATTAGTTATATCTAGCAATTTAATAGTTGTAATTAAAGAAATGATCATCTCCACCATTAAGCATCTCCACCGTTAAGCATCTGCCAACCTTCCAACAACTGTGGTACTTGACAACACGAGATCGCACCTGAGCAAGCAACTACGACTCGCAAGGCCAACTATCTACCAAACACAGGTAATAGGAGGTGTCCAAGGCAATATAGAGGCTGCACGGGATATAACTGGTGTTCGGAAACTAAAGCATCGCGACACGGATAGCAATAGATCAAGAGGAGGAAATAAAGACTATAAATCCAAAATAGGTAGAAGGGGGAGAGATGCTCTCCTGGGAAACACTGCCGACGGATCATATCCGGAGAACTTGTCGGTACTCGCATCAACTCATCGGCCTAATCCGCGAAGAAGCAAACACTAGAAGAAACACCGGATGCAATATTTAATACTACGGCAGCAGATCCGGCATGATTATGATATGATGCATGGCATGGCAAAGATGCGGTGCATTTAGGCAATATTAAGCGGAACCGGGGCCCCGACGATTAATTAAACGGTTCAAGTTATTTAGAAACCCCACAATTTAAATGTTGTATTAACATGGCGAATCATGGCATCGGTTCGCTACACCAATTTAAATGGAGTCCAGAATAAGACAACAATATCCCGCATATAGACTCCATATTTAATCATGTGGTGAATCGGCATAATGCCCCCAACCCACAGACAGACATGCATGCATGAACAATTTAATATGCGACAGTTGATAATGTCATATTATAAAAAAATAGGGGCTTAGGGTCACACATCTGGGTTCGGAAGATCTTGGATTCAGGGGGTTCGGGGATGGGTCTCAGGGTTCGACGGGGGAACGGGGTCGACAGGATCGTTCTCAACAACGGAAGGAGAGATTGGCGTTCCGGGAAGAAGGACTTGGTTTGGCGTCGGGGGCGCATCGGATTCGCCCCGGTCGGTGTCGATCTTATCGTCGCGAAGATCTTGTCGGGTCCGCGTATCGGGTCGGTCTTGGCGTTCGGTGGCGATCTTGGCGGTCTTCGGATCCGTGAAGTAGATCTTGCCGTTCCGGGATGGAGAACTCGGTGCTCCGGGAAGAAGGTCTTGCTGTTTCCGTGTCGGCGATCTTGGCTGTCATCGGAAGAACTCGGCGATGTCTCCACTTTGCATTCTTGACTTCGGATCGAGGCTTTGGGGAGACGATCTTGTCGCACCGGCGTCAATGCTTTCGGGAAGGAGAACTTTGCGCTATCGAATCCGAGAGGGGGGTACTTGTCGGTGACGCTTCGAGCACCTCCAGGACGGTACGGCCTTGCCAAAATTGTCGACCTTGACTGCCGAGGTGGTTCGAAGACCTGGGATCGAGGCTAATCTTGGAATGGACGCGGAAAACTTGTCGGGAAGGACTCATGTAGTACTTGTGGCAGTGCATCCAGACTCTGAACAAGGCTGTGACGATGTTCCGGGCCAGGATAGGCGCGGCCACAGGGAGGCGTGCAGCGGGCTCGAGGAGGCGGAGGATGTGGGGCTCGACCAGCGGCGCCGGCGGCGGAGCTCGGGGCCTGCTGTCGGGGATGGGCTCGGAGGCGCGCGCGGAGCCGAGGGTAGCAGGGCAAAGTGCGGGGAGGGACGGAAGGAGGCCGCGGTGCCTTGCAGAGGGGAAGCCGGCGGCGGACAACCAGAGATGGCGACGCTCGGGAGGGGAAGGATGGCTGGCGAGGAGCTCGGGAAGACGAGAGCGCATGGCCTGCGCCTGGCAGACGGGGTCGCGGCGGCAAGAGTTTGCAAGGGGAGGCGATGCAGGCGGAGAGGAGAGAGGGCGATGGCCGGTGCTGCGCTGCAGACGAGGGAGGAGCACCGCGCGAGGGGAGGGGGCCCGTGAAGCGGCGGCGGCGGAGCAGAGGGCGAGGCCGATGGCGGGGAAGACGGGAGGGAGGAGGAGATGCGGGAGGCGGCGCATGCGCGGGCCAGCGCGAGCTCGGGCTCGAGCGGGGCGGCGACGGAAGGAGAGAAGCAGAGGGCGGGCTTGGCGGAGGGGATCGAGGCGGGGATGGCGGCGGCAGGCGCACGGAGGCAGAGGAAGGGAGGCGCGGGGTGGAGCTGTGTCGGGGCATGGAGACGTGGGGTGTGCGTCTCTCGTCGGGTGGGCTAGGTGGTGGTGGGACGCGTGCAGGGGCGGCGGGGTGCTGCGCGCGTGTAGTGGGGCCGGGTAGGTGGATGCGAGCGGGAGGGCCGAAGCGTGCGGGGTGGCTGTCCACCGGGAGAGGTGGGGCCGCGCGGGTGAGGTGGCAGGCCGTGAGTGGAGGGAGTGAGGTGGCAGGGAGTAGGTGGGGTGGGGCTGGTCGGTGGCCAGGTGGAGTGGGGAAGCGTGCAGGGTGTGGGAGTTTGGGCAGGTGGTGGGCCAGGTGGAGAGAGAGAGAGAGAGAGAGTGGCGGCGGGGCAGGAGGGAGTTGGGTAGGATTAGGGTGGCCGGTTAGGATAGGGTTTGGTTTTAGATGGGCCGGGTTGTAGGTGGCCTGGCCTAACGGCTGGGCTGCCTCCCCAGTCCGAAAAATAGTTTTATTATTTATTTTTATTTTTAAAAATCCTTTTGTAAACTATTTTTACAAAACAAAATACCCAGAAGAGGCCCGGTGTTTGATTTGAAATAAAGGCGGGGGAATATTTAGAAATCAAAGTAGGCTTTTAGAAAATAGTTTTAGACGAACAGATACATGATGATGACGATGCTCAAATGCAATGTGGCATGATGACAAGAACATGCGGTCATGATGATGCAATGCACAAAAACACAGCGATGTTCTAGTAGTGGTTTTTGTGGGATGCCACACTCCGCCACTGTATATATACATATTCCCTCTGCTTCAAAATATGACATGTCTTAGTTTTCGTAAAATGTATTTGTATCTAGATCCTTTTAGTGTGTAGGTTCACTGTGAATCTACACACTAAAATGCGTCTAGTCACAAAAAATAAAACATCTTATATTTTAAAACGGTGGGAGGACCTGTTAAGCGCATGGTATCATATGAATTAAAACATATAGTGTGAGGCTAGATCTTAATGCACAACAGTGGCTGACTTCTGCCATCAACCCCATGATCTGATTCTGGTTACTCGATGATCATTGGATTATTTGGATATAGTATTCGCTTGTGTACGACAATCATTAGCGGTTACTCGATGATCACTTCCACGATGTGAGTTCGTTTTTTATAGGTAGACGCGCTTAGACCGGAGCCTCCATTCCCCCGTGATTCCCTTCGTAGCCATGTTACTCTTGCAGCTCTAAACACGCCATTACACGTCGTCGTCGTCGGCGGCGGCGGCGGCGGGTGCAACTGCAACTGGCACCGACTCAGTCGTTCTCACCTCATTCTGCCTGCAGTTGGCCCGCCTATAAATGCCATTTCCCCCCAGCCATGAAGACACAAACAGGAGTCCAGCAAGTTCAGATCCTGCAAGTCTAATCAAGGAGGTTCATAGTGCCAAAATGGCCGGTGCCACCATCAATGCCACCCTTGTCGTAGTCGCGCTCCTCTCCATGCTCGTCCCGCTCGTCCGTTCTTCAGTCGACTACGGCACCTCCGCCGCTAGATCCTACAGCTCCGGCTGGCTGCCCGCCAAGGCCACCTGGTACGGCCAGCCCAACGGCGCCGGCCCCGAGGACAACGGTATGCGATGGCGATGCAGTGTCGTTCTTGCATCACGCAGCAGTGCGATGCCAAATCAGTTGTAATAATGACGATCAATCTTTTTGCAGGTGGTGCTTGCGGCTTCAAGAACGTGAACGCGTACCCGTTCTCGGCCATGACGTCCTGCGGCAACGAGCCTCTCTTCCTGGGCGGCGCCGGCTGCGGCACCTGCTACCAGATACGGTGCACGCGAGCCAACAACCCCGCCTGCTCCGGCCAGGCCAAGACGGTGGTGATCACGGACATGAACTACTACCCGGTGGCCAAGTACCACTTCGACCTGAGCGGCACGGCGTTCGGCGCGCTGGCGATGCCGGGCCGGAACGACCAGCTCCGGCACGCGGGCATCATCGACATGCAGTTCAGGAGGGTGCCCTGCAGCTTCGGGGGAATGAAGCTCACCTTCAACATACAGCCGGGCGCCAACCCCAACTACCTCCCGGTGCTGGTGAAGTACGCCAACCGGGACGGCACTGTGGTGAGGATGGACCTCATGCGCTCCAGGAACGGCCGCCCCACGGGACGGTGGGAGCCGATGTACCGCTCCTGGGGCTCCGTCTGGCGCTGTGACACAAGCGACGCGCTGCGGGGGCCGCTGTCCCTGCGCGTCACCAGCGAGTCGGGGAAGACGCTCGTGGCCAACAATGTCATCCCGTCTGGCTGGAAGGGCGACACCACCTACTCGTCCAACATCCAGTTCCCTTGAGTTACTTCTTCGAGATGTGGGTATACCCGATCGACTGTGTGTATACGGGAAATGTACGGAGATAGGCAAATGTGCTTTATGAAACAGGATGAGTATGCGGAATATGCGGGTTGTAGTATTGAGACTCGAGTGTCACGACCCTCCACCGCGAGGCCGGTTGCTCCACCACCGCGCCGCCGGCAGGGCCCCGTCCTCTGTCCGCTTAGCGCGCCTCTGCTCCACCCGCCGTGGTCGGGAGAAGGGTGACGATGGCATCGATGGGGGCCGCCCCATGCTCCACCTCATCGCCACCCCAAGCTCCACCCCACCTCCGTGGCACCGGAATCAACCGCCGCCGCCACACCATGGCTGAGGGCCTGGCCGCTTCCTTGCCTCGTCCCCGCCTCCTCCCGATGTCCCGGATTCCTATCCCTCCTTCCCAACCCCGTTCTTGTCGTTGTCCATGGCCTAGGCAGCGCTTTCCTTCAGGACATCCTCCTGGCTGTCCTCTACATGAGACCTTCGCGAGCTTCCTCGTCCTCTTGCGGCGGCGCGGATCAAGCAGGGTGGCCCATCTCACGGACGGCGTGGTGTGAGTCGGGCCTTTCCTCTTGTCGGTGGCCCGTTCTCACTGCCGCAGTTACAGGCGATGGAGAAGAGGCCATCGCCATCTCCTAGATTTTCTTATTAGATAATTTGACTTTTTAATATGGCTCATCATACTTTTGAGTTATTTTGATATTTTTATCTTACTATTCAGAATTTAATGTTTATTTGGGCTGACAGGTGGGCCCCAGGCCACGTCATCAATTTGGCCCTACAACCGGGTTCCACGGGTCTCCGCAGTGCCACGTCACCTCTGGCAGTGGGCCCGACCCATCAAAATTGGTGTCAATTCGCGTTTAGAGGCGAATTTGTGTTTTTTGTGACAAATTACGATTTCGGTGGTAGATTTTGGTATCCAAACGATATCAATTGGTAATTTTGGCTACAATTGTGGTGGTTTTATGCTATTAACTCATATATGACCAAATAAAGACTCGACAAAATAATCGGAACCTCCAAGATAGAAGACCTGATTCGAGTACCTCCTTAGATGAAGATGATCTTTGAGCCTATGCTCGGCTACGAGCACCCGAGCCTTGAAGGCTACTCCCATCGGCAGCGTTGACCATGTACCCGATAAAAATAATTCTCCAACAGAGATAATGAATAAACTTGAAATCAGAAACAAATAAGACCCAAGTCGAGTACTTCCTCAGATGAAAATGATCTCTAAGCCTATGCTAAGATGCAAGCACCCAAACTACTCCCATCAGGTGCGCTAGCCGTGCGCTAGCCGCACACCGAATAGAAAAAAATAAAGACCATCTATAGAAGAATATCTACAATTGCAAGGAAATGACTTTGAACCCACACTAGGATACACGCACCCGAACTTAGCCTAGGGGCTACTCCCATCGGGGGCACTAGTCGCGCACCCAATGAAAATTCCAACATCAAGGCAGGCGATAAAATCGTATATTCTCAGATCGTGTCCGCCGCGATAACATGTATGGATGCCGTGTTTAGAACACGAAGGTAATACCCAAGGATATGTCATATGGGCCTGGTAACCGCACACGAATACGCTCTGTTAGAATTTTTCCATAGCTGCGATATGATGAAAAATCCCAACGGACGTGTTGGGTATCCAAACGTAAAACTGCAATTCGGTACTCGATAAGACCTCTGTGCCCCGAACTGAATTGCGCTAATATATGCCAAGTATGAGTCTGGGGACTTGAGCTTGAGAAGGTTAACAATGTTTTTCTCTCAAGAGCAATTAACTGGTTTCTGATTCGTAGGATGCACCAGACTCGTTATACCAATATTCACAAGATAAAATATTTATTGAACTAACAATTTGTTTATCCGAAGAAGTATTCGGGTTCACCTTACATGCATATTAAATGAAACTTGGAGACTCAACCCGAGTCCACTACTCGAGTAGAGCCTCGGGGGATACTGACATGGGTATGACCTGTCGGGTGTCCACTGTTAGTATACCCAGTACAAATTCAAGACAAGGTCCATTAGCCCCATAAGGAGGCGAAGGTTCTAGAAGCACCCGAAGTCCAAGAACCAGACGTGATGATTAATACGGAAGCGCGAGATGTAAACCAACATAGTCGTAGAGTTATCTTTCATCTGTAACCGACCCGAACTAGACTCCCAGACCCGGCCTCTCATATAAAGGCTGGGAGGAGCCAACCGGGAGGGTACCATATCGTGGGTTTAGCCTTAGCAACCCACTGTAAGATAGATCTCACTTAGCAACCCGACGACTTTGTACTCTCCATCAATAAAAGATCAGACATGCAGGTGTATGGTTTTCTCTACAAGGGACTGAACCTGGGTAAATACTGCCTCCCTTGTTTGTTTGATAAGCCGACAAAATCACCAGCACACCCATTTCCTGCAATCCAAGTCCATAATAATGGACATTGCCTAGGTTGCCCCTCGTCAGGTAAAAATGTTTTCAAATGGATTTCTATTTTATATGTAAAAAGTCATTTTCCATTTTCTAGGTGCCACAAATGATTATTTTACAGAGCACCTACAAAAACTCTGTTGAGAAATTAGACTACCCAAATTCTCAAATATAATAGACAACATTTTATGTACAATTTACCATATATCTGCATCTCAAAATCTTTGTAGCAACATTTCATCATTCAGACGGCTTTTGGCCGATTTAGCAAGAAGTGGGTCAAATTTGAATGATAGGTGCTTTATAGTTTGCTCATTATTTTTTTCCAAAACTCAATTTTATGTACAAAAGTTTACATATGATGGAAGATACACTAACTTATTGCAAGATTCGAACCCTAGCTAAGAACAATAATGCGTGCCATTTTGACCACATTTTGAAAACATCATAAGAAATTCAAGAAAAAACCGTGCATTGTGTCATTTTATATGACCAAGTTGCTAGGTAAAAAACAAATCTCAAATATGGAAATTATTCTAAAATGTTTTTCCGAAAAGACCATCTAGATTCCTGACGCTTTTAATTCAAATAAGTTAGGTCACGATCATAATCATGAATAGTTTGTGATAATGGGCCCATATTGTACACATTTGTGTTTTGGAATAGAAAAGAATGTTCCTGATGTGATTTTTCATTTTTTGTACCGAAGTTCATTTCCCATTTCCCAAATGTCAAAAAATATATTTTTGTGAATCACCTACCCAAACTCTGCTGAAAAAATGAACCACCCAATTTTCAAAAATTGTAAACATATCTTATTTAGAATTTACCATATGAGCATGGATTTTCTACTTGTACACATGGGTATGAGGCCTATCCTGTCCGTTGGTGCATCCATCGAGATTTGTGCAAGATATGGAAGGATGCAGTATCTAAATTCTTCTTTTCATTTATCAAATCACAACCCTGAACACTCGTTCCGGCCTTTACGCCGTGGGACGCGGGTCAGCAGAGGAACCTTTTTCTCATCCGTGCGACCTACCCATCCCTTGCTAGGCTAGGATGCGGGGCTACACCCAGACTTCATCTTTCCTGTTCAGTTTTCCTCCATAGCCCCAGCTCGCCTGCATTTTTCCTCCGGCGGGCGGCTTCACCTGCTTCTTTTTCTGGCGGCGGTGGACCTGCATGCACCACCACCTGATCCGACAAGTGTATATTATCCCATCAATTGTTCTTCCGCACCAACTTTTTTGCAGCCGGAAATTGCATCCTATTCATCTGTTTTTTAGTGGGATCTGGAATCTTGTTCTTCAGGACAGATGGCGGGCGGGACAGGAGGCGCTACAGCAGCCGCTTGATCGCAGTCCGGTCCCCTTTTCCAATGCGGAGGCGACGGCATGTTTGTTGTCGATGTCTCCACAGAGTTCCATGGCGACGCCGGCGCCGAGAATGGTGGAAGCGGCGTCAATAGCGATATAATATCTGCAGCCCCTCCGGTACAGTCCAGGTAGGAAATTTCTCCTTCCCCCTTATTAATTTCTTGTGGCGTTGCCGTCGGTCGTTTCACATCCATCCCTCTTTTGTACTGAAGGAATCGTCTTTCTCGGTTATCTACAGGGAGGATGCGGGCGGGACTGGGGCAGAGGGTGCATCGCCTGTGTACAGGGACGTCGCCGACCCAAATCTCCCTGGCGATGTGAATGGTTCATTCACCGATAAGGATTTGCTGAAGGTACTAGGTGCCCTGGCGCTTCCGGTGCCGAAGGCGGAGGCAGCGTCAATGACGGCAGCGTTCCTGGGTACAAGAGAAGGTAACAGGAACTCATTAGTAGATTAGGTCATGTCTGAACACACGTTCAGTAAATTAATGTAGCTTGGTTCTGTTTCATGATACATCTGAAAATACATTAGTACAACAAACATCTGGACATAGAAAGGAATAATTTATAAGATCTGTGCAACTACTGGTTTTTTTAGATGTGCATATATTGAGTTAGTCTAATCACTGGACTGGGTTTCACATAAACATTATGTTTATCCTCTGTTGGGATGCTCTAGTAGATTCCATTCATATGTGGCTGTGTTCTCACGTAGGTCTAGAGGTAGGGAAGGCTCTGATTTTCGTGCTGGGCGTCCTAGAGATATCGGAGCAGTTGAACTAGCACTAAAGAACGCACCCACTAGGAAAACTCAGTACATACTGGAGCCAGCCGTATCAACTGCTTTTGACTCACTGGCAGAGGCGTACGAGTTCTAAATTTGTATTCATGGGAGGTGGGCTTCGGCATTAGGTACGGGTATAGCCACACGAACAGCAAAGGATACAAGTCAACCCAGGACCTGATCTGCCAACGAGAGGTAATTAGCCTGCCATTTTTATTTTACAGGAAAGAAATCTCTCCCCAGTCTAGTTTTTTTTCAGATGTTTTGGAGGGCGATACACATTCCTTTTGCTGCTATGCAGGGTTTTGACAATAGCCCCCAGAGTGACTCTGCTAGGTGTGGATGCAAGGCGATGATCCGTCTGCACAGGACAGATGATGATGGTTGGTTTGTTGAGACAAATCGGCCGGATCACAACCACCAGTTGTCGGACAACTGTGATGAGAAAATGTAGTGGAACTCACACAAAAAAATCGACGAAGCAACAAAGAGTACTGTACGGTACCTCAGAGAGAACAATGTGAGTCTCAGCAAGGTGCATTGCATTTTGGGCAGCATGCACAGTTCGGTTGATAAGCTCCCGTTCCCGAAGAAGGCGCTCCGAACAGTCTGCCAACAGATAGCATTTGATTAGAGGGACGGCGACATAAGAAAGACGATTGATTTGTTTAGGGGCATGCGCTCTGCTGACCCAGATTTTGCTTTCAGATTTGATCTTGACCCTGATGGTAGAATAAAGAATCTGATATGGACATCTGGTAGTAGCAGACGACAGTACACATGCTTTGGAGATGTGGTCGTGTTTGACACAACTTACACCACGAATCTGTACAAGATGCCATTTGGCTTGGTGGGGTCGTTGGAAAAGGCTACCAATCCGGCCCTATCTATTCTCTTGCCCAGCATAGATGGCAGGCCGGCCGTCACAGGACTTTCCCGGAAATCTGGGTGCGGTGCAGGCCTTTCCTGGGATTCCCTCTACTTTCGCCTTTTCGGAAAATAGACAAAAAACAGCTCTATGCAATAATTCTATCCGGATCTCAACGCACATGATAGAATCTGAACAGTCGGATAGGTCCCGTACCCATGTGTACAAGTAGAAATGCATTTCCCTTTGTTTTACTAGTTAAGTATTTATTGAATTTGAGCACAAATTAGGATTTCATTTTATAAGTCGCACCGGGCCCCCCAAATCCTGGAGACGGGACTACATATGATACTAGTGTACGATACTCCCACTAAGACCAGCCTTAGACCATCTCCACTAGAGCCTTCCAATATGACGTCCAATAAGTTTACTAGAGCATCTCCACTCGGCCTCCTATAAAATGTCTTGTGTAGACGTTTTTTGGCCCGTTTGACGCCGGCGCGGATGGCGATATGGGGAGGTGATGCCGCTCAGCCGCTCACCACATACTTTCTCCTATACATTTTCTAGAGCAAATATACAAAGAACAAATGAATCAAATTAAACATAAAATTTAAGACAATAGTTTATTACAAGTTCACCAAATCTAACAAATAATTTAACAAGTTTGATACAATCCATAAATAATTTAACATTTTTTAATAACAATTTCAAACATATAAACCAACTATTCGGCAGCTTTGAGCATCTACAAAAGCTCCACCAAATCATCTTGCACTTGGTGATGATTATTGGTGTTCTCGAAGTACTTCATGTCTGGCAAGGAAAGAAACGAACGTGTGGTACCTAGTGATCAACACTTGCAAGAGGACCCTAGAGATAATAAGTTTCAATGTGAAACACTGGGTTCTTCTGCTCGCTCTCAATAATCATGTTGTGAAAAATCACACATGCAGTCATGACCTCCCACATCTGAACGTTTCAATGTGAAACACTGGGTTCTCCTGCTCGCTCTCAATAATCATGTTGTGAAAGATCACACATGCAGTCATGACCTCCCACATCTGATACTTTGACCATGTAAGAGCTGGGTACCGGACATAGCGAATCGAGCTTGCAATACACCAAAACCCGCTCCTTATCCTTCCTGCAAGCTTCCTGGCATATTACAAACCAAGCTTTCTTCCCTCCGGGCACAAGGTTTGAGATTGTCTTGACAAATTTTGACCATCTAGGGTAGATGTCATCTACCAAGTAGTAGCCTTTGTCATACTAGTAGCCATTCATCTCAAACTGCACTAGAGGAGTAGTGCCTTCAACAAGCTTGGTGAACACATTGGAGCAGTGCAGGACATTGATGTCATTGTGTGATCCTACCATACCAAAGAATGCCTTGGTGTGCAAAAGGACATTTTTTCCATGCCCAGTACATATATCCGATGCTTCCAAGCATCTCTGGAAACACTACAACATGGAGCTCGGGCGCTGGCACTTATAGACGCCGAGGCACAGCCTTAGTCGCCACGCTCGTGGCATGGAAAAAAAAGTCGTCACGGATAACTGCGTCGGGGATTCATGAACGGCGGCGGATTTTTTGACGTGACACAACGTGATCCGCCAAACTAGTGTTTCCGCGATAGCAAGTGGGTTACGTCATGGCCCATGTAGGGAGGCACTTCCTTAGGTGTTGTGGCAGTTGTGAGACGACCACATAAAGATAATGCCTGGTCTGATATATCTCGGCGGATGCGTTGGTGCATAGCAATATAACTAAATTGATAATTAATCCAGAATGTTTAGTATATAGATCGCATACAGAAAATCACAGAAACTCGTAATATACAGAAAATCAGATCACACAACAGAGTGATAAACATATATAATTCAGATACAAGTTCGTCACTCAATCTAGTTCACATACACCTCTAAAAAACTAACTAACAATTTCGTAACAACTGACTTAGATTTTATGCACTATCACGACCAAATAACCCTCGTTAGCTTTAAAATCGAAGGCACAAACATCTCCTTCATGCGGCTAGTTCTAAATAATACAGTCTGCCCAATTTGAAGTTAAGATGACAGTGTCGTCATTTCCATGCTTCACATGAACTTCTTCGATGGTCTCATTGCCACTGTGATCTTCATGAATGTGAGAAATGATAAACATGCGAGAAAAAGGCATGGAAAGTACTGCATATGAAGAAATGTCGTCGGATTGATGACAACTACGCCATGAGGGAGTCCTCGAGGCGTGCGGGAGAGAGGCGTGTGAGACGTACGGTGTTCCGGGATGGTGAGCACACAAGTTTACCTAGGTTCGAATCCACCGGTTTTGGACAGATCCTACTCCTGCTAGCAATCCAGTAATACGATAGAGCCGGAATATAGGTTACAAGGGTTTCGCCTATGCGAGTTGAGATTGTAAACTATTGTGGGGTGCCCTAAAGGCTTGTCCTAGGACGGTTTATATAGATATCCAACCTAGGGTTTACAGGAGAGACCTATTCGGCTATGACTAAGAGTCGGTTACAGAGTACATCTTAAACTACAAGTAACACTACATGCCTATGTTGGTAAGTCTTCTGGGCCTTCCCGTAGCTGGACTGGACTTCGTCTCTTCTCCCTGACTGGGCCGCCCATGAAGCAAAGCTCTAACCTGAAGGGGGCCACCCTGGTTAGTGAGGTACAGTGAGGATACCCAGAAAGTATATCCCCAACAGCAGCCCCCGGAAGCCTCCAAGATCCAGAGTCAGATTTCACCATCGTCTAGCTTGAGTCATCTTAGGCTAGCAGAATCTTGAAGGGTTCCTGAAACTTCAAAAGAAAGGATAGGATCCGAGTCTAAAAACAAGTCGGACCTATGAATACATTATTCGAGTCTCCAACTTGAAATTCAAACTTAAGCCGGAACTTGATCTCTGACGTAACCTGACATCAGTCAAGGTCAAGTCATGTCACTGACAGACATTCTTGTAAGCATGACCGTTGGTGGGTCCGCCTTTTGCGGAACCGAGGCGTCATTTTAATGCGTGCACGGAGATCGAGGCGGTGTGATCCTCACGAGGAGGTTACCCATCTCCTTCCACGACGTGTGGTACGATTGCTGTTTACCTTTGCACCAATCTCAGCGTAGGTGGGGGATATAAGGGGTCTAGATATCTGTAGCATCCCAATTGTCTAACAATTATAATGCTACTTGGTCTAGTAAGATAATGGCTACTTCCTATATATAATTGTTGCATCATAATTATATCATGCTCATGTCATCATGCCACATTGCATTTGAGCATCATATAAAACCCTTTTTCATTTGGTTCTTATCTCATATGCACTATTAATTGTATTTGCCTCTTGATACATTGCATTTGGTTCTGACTAAATCCTACTGGGCTTTTGATTTATATTAAATGCCCAAGTGGAGTTGTGGGCATATCTTTTACTTCCTATTCCATCTACTAACTTGCCATACATCTCTCCTTTGATATCATCTATTTTCCACCATATACATGTATGTGGCCTTTTGTTGTTAGTATTTTAAAACCAAGTCACATATATGTGTATGGATCCAAATCTACCTACCTCATTCATTCATACATATGTGGTATGTTTCACCACCTTAATACATCATGCATGCATGGATGTAATCTTGCATGACTCATGCAAATAAAACCCTCCACCTTCCCTTTTACCTCAATCTTTTATTTTGGGTGTGGTGTCCATTCTACCTTGCCTTCCATCTCCTTCTATGCAATTCTAGTGCTTGCCTCTCTCAAATATTCATATGTGCATGTGGCATACATTTTATTCAAATCTAGTGCTACATGCAATATTAGCCCCTAATCACATGTGATATCAATGCCACTAGTGCCCTCTCTTTTATTCAAATTCTTTTGCACTTGTTTGATTGTTCAAATTTTTGATCAAATCCTATATCTATATTCCATCTACCAAGATTTCCTAGTTAATCTAGCTATCTAAATAAAGACTCCATCCCTAATATTTACTTAATTCATTATTGTCTCTTGGTCTCTGCCTAAATCTTTAACACTATTTTTTTCGTCTAAAGTTTTGTCTAAAACTAGTCTCATCTAGTCTAGTTTAGACTAGATAAAAACTCCTATCCCCTTATTTTTTTTCCAAAATCCGAATCACCGTACTTATACACACACCTACACACCCCAGCTAGCTAGACCTCAACCTGGTGCATCGATCTACCTCAAGGAGCTGGCCACATTGTTCCAACCTGGCTGTTCCTTTCTTTTTTTTCTTTTTACCTTCCTTGCAACTAGGACCAACCGCAGTGTACGTCTCGTCCCAGCCCAACCGATTCACTAGGTCCTGTTTGTCGTCTACCTTGAGGACGAGGACGGGAGTCCGTCGTCTTCTCTGGCTGCCCGAGCGCTTTTCTGTTCCCCTCCTTATCTAACCCTGGTCGAATCCCCTCTTCCCTATCAGCGCCGCCGTCTGCTCGGAAGCCACGGGAGGAGCCGGAGCAGCCACCTCGCCGGAGGAGCACCTCGCCGCCACGACCTATCCCTCTCCGGAACATCTCCATAGCCGCGAGATCAACGAACCCCGCCAGCAACCCTCGGTGAGCCACAACCGCGTCCCCCCTACTCTCTCCCTCTCCTCTGGCCCCCCTCGAGCTCGCCTAGATCGCCACCGCGACATGCTCGCCACCCGCGCTGGCACGGGAGCGACATCGATAGTGACTCGAGTCTCTCCCAGGACCCTTCTTCTCTTAATTTTTCCAGGGATCTCAGAGGTCCTTTGCGAGATCTTCTTGTACAGAACGAGTACGCCTATTATCTAGCTCCCTCCAGGAACAAACGGCGTTCGATTTGGAGATCCGAGCACGAAGAAATCCTCTGCCGAAGATCGATCGAGAATCTGCGTTCTGAAACTGTCTCGTTTAAACTGAACCTTTCTGTTCGTTCCTCTTTTCCCGGCTCGTAAGAGCTTCCTCGGAAGAAATTCCCTTCTGCATTTTTGTACATCTTCGCGTGATCTACAACTTTCATTTTTGCGGCACCCCAAAATTTTGGCTAGATTTCTCTGCATCTCCATCTGAACTTGAGTCGTTTTAGCTAAAATTTTCGGAAATCTGGAATTCAGACAACAAACAGCTAGATTGTTTTGCAAAGAGGCCCCCGCGTTTTCGGAACCCTCACCCCGCCACCCCTCCACTTCGCCACTTGTCACACCCGGGCACAGATACCCGCGAGGTGGCCCCGTAGCACACGGGCCCACATGTCACCGAGAGTGGGTAGGACGCCTCGAGGTGAGAAAAGTCTAGAAAGAAAACACCACCTTACACGCTGCGCCCCACCTGCGCTGAGTCAGCGTTGGGCCCACATGTCAGTGTCTGTGGCTAGTTTCCTCTGTGTACTAAAAGTCTGTGATCTTTTTATGTAATAAAAATCTTTTCCAGAATTTGTTTAAATGTTTTAAATCTAGAAAATAATATCTTTTAATTGGTAATTCCAAATAATACAAATGATATATGTTTTTGAATCAGAAAAATGTGAGGAATTCAAATATCAAATTCAAAATATTGTTTAAGCACTTTAAAATTTCGAGATGATTAAAATTACAATAAAATGCCCTTTTCTAATAAATTAATAACTTTAATTCTACAACTGCAAATTTGGCAAATAATATGTCTAACTCGATCAGCGCGATGAGCCCGTTCTATCTATGCAGCCGTTGCTCTGAATTGAAGCATGCATCATGTCATTATTAAAAATCTGAGCTGTTTATGACAATAAAACTTGGTTAAATAAATAACAAAATGCTTTATTTCTTGTATCCACACCTCACCTTTGCCATGCTACTTTAATGCCATGTAAATTGTGCACCATTCATCATGGTATGCTTGTTTGCTTGTCGCATTTTAATTCATATGCTTGTGCACTTTATTTATGTTGGCCCTTGTTTGTTTCGTTCTTCTTCGAATAGATGCCCATCAGGAGAATTACCAGGAATCATAGGAGTACTACCCAGATCCATCTCTCGCTTCAACTGAGCTGCCAGGCAAGCACTACCACAAGCTTGCATACATATAGTACCTATTGCTTCTATCTTATTCTTGCATCATTGAGTCGCGGTTGCATTAAATGGAATCCCAAGTACTGCATAGCCTTTACTTTTAAAACCCACCGAAGCTTGTTCCTCCATCCCATGAGCCATTACTACAGGAGTTGTTTGAGCCATGCGAGTCGTAGAAAAGCATGTGTAGGGTATGTGAGTGTCTGATGAATCATGAGGTACCTAAACAACTTAACCTGAGTAGTAATGGGATAACTAATGAAAGAGGCACCGGTGAGCAATATCTGCTATTTGGTTTTTCATGCTCACTTGTGTCCCGTAGGACCCCGAGTACTTGATTCCTGTTCCTTGACTATTCGCACTATCCACATCCGAGAGGCCTTATGGAGAACCCCTGAGCCAGAGCTTGATTCATTCTTATTTCTTGGGGCCACAAAGTAGTTTGGGGCTTTATTACTATCCTGTACTTATGCCATGCTACCGTTTTATTAAGATTGTGCGTGGAGCACCTGTACTGTTTTGGATCGTGGAATGTTTTCGCGGTATCGACAAGACCAGTCACACTTTCGGGTCCCCAGTCGTTTACAGCCATTGACACAAAACTTGGGTCCGTCTCGGAGCCGGCCAACTTCGTTGCGGGTAGCTTAAAGGGGTGGCCCCCTGAAATATTTCTGAATCCTATGATCGCTTTGTCGTGAATGCCTCGTTGGGTTTTGAGTTGGTTTTTCCAAGGTTAATCGAGTGTGTGTTGCTATTTGTGCACCCCTGCAGGGTAAATCTTTCTGAAAGCTGTGTCCGTGGTTATGGACAACTTGGAGCACAGTTTCTTGATCATAGACAAGTATAACCAAAGTACCGCTTTTTTAATTTGACTAAGTACTTGACTAGTAACTAGTGCAATACTCATGGAATGGTTAATAAAACTGCCAACGGATGATGGGGGTTGTTCGTCCGCTTCCTCGTTGGTAAGCGAGGAGGAGGATGGATCTGTTAATTATACTGTTATAACTGTTGTTCTTAATTCACAGACATCCGTCTATCATTGGTTAGGCAGATGGTTAGCGAGTATCTGTAAAATTGTTAGGTATTATCTTTTGCTGCAATTGCGTCACCCCAGGTTGTGTCCCCTTTAGCGGCATAAAGACTTACTGAGTACCCCTAGGGTCTCACACGATAAATTGTTTGATTCAGATGAACAGGTGTACCCGCAAGATGGATACTGGGTGGAAGAGACAGATGATGTTGGCAACGATCATTCGGTGTAGAGATTCCGGGAACGGGGATCCATGAGATCTGTGGGCGAGATGTGTTTATTTATGGGGCATCTTATGCCGATTTGCTTCTTATCCGTACTCGGATCTTGTTTTCCGCTTCCGCCTGATACTCTGATGTTTGTTGTATGAGGAGCTATCCTAAATTATTATCTCTATCTAGGATATTTGAATCTTTCCGTATGGTGTTGCAATATTTCTATTTCTTTTAGATGGAATGGCTCTAAGGACTGTTGTATGTGGCTTGCATACATACTCATTTGTGTATGTAGTTGATCCCTTCGCCTGCCGATTACGCCGCTCGTTCTTGTCCCGATGTCTGAAAGTGGTTAGGACGGCCGAAAGGTCTACCTTGAGTGGCACTGGGCCCCACCGTACTATTTTAACCACTTTCGTTCATCCAGGCATGTAACTAAGAGCGTAATTCACCGAGGTAGTTAAATTTGGTATTAGAGCCATCCCGCCCTTTAGGGTCTCAGCCAAAATGGTCGTTGTCAGTCTAGCAAATATTTTGGTAGTTATGTATACTAGCGAAAAACAAAACGTGAGAGTTGGACTGCTTCCATTTTTCTTCTTACCCACCCACCCACCCTTTTCTGGTAAGGAAGTGTAACGTTTTCAATCCTCTTCTAAAATTCAAACTAGGATTCACGTGTTCTGGGTTCCGTAGTACCATAGGTTGTGTGTGTGTGTGTGTGTGTGAATTCTTTTTCTATTTGTTGCATCCAAATGTTATCACTATCTGCCTTTTGGTTATCAACTGTTGGTACATTCCATACCGACAGGCCTTTGTAAACTAACGCGATCTATCTTACTCTTTGTTATCCGACGTTATCTTGTTGGGGTGTTCTTTTCCGTAGTTACTAATCTTTAGGTTCATCTTAAGAAGAAGGTGTTGGGATATGTGTTTTACTGATTCATGTGCGGAGTAATGATTTGAGTGCGGGATGGAGTCGCGACCATACCACTACTTTTATCATTTGCTCTTGTATGTTGAACTAGTAGAGTTACTAATCTTGATTCGTGAAGTGGTTTTGCGCATATAGTGGTATTTTAATGCCAAAAATTGGGGAATTTTTTTCTTTGTTAGTTGTGTACCACACTCCTTGTTCAGTCGTGTGCGTTATGCTTAATATCTTCTAGTTGCCTTTAACTTTGTTGATATTTTAATATCATCTCAGTGAATTGCATCCTTTAATCTTGGTTAATTCCATTTTGGTACTATTTTGGATTATTATCATTCTCTATCATAGTACTGACTTGTGTTTTATATCAATCACAGGATGGCACCACCACGCCATTCTAAGGAGGACATACCACCTGAACTGGGGGCTGCTTTGGCAAGTATTGCAAATGATTTGGGCACTATGCAGCAGAACCAGCAGCGCTTCGAGGAAAGCGTGAGGAGGAATGAGATTGTTCCGCTACCTCCACCTCCCAAGCGAGGAGACATCAAGAGTTTTCTCAAGTTCAACCCACGCCAATTTGAGGTGTCTGATCAGCCACTTGATGCAGATGATTGGCTTCGTGAAGTGTCAAGGTTGCTGATGACTGCGGATGTTCCCGAGCAAGAATGGGTCAAATGTGCCACTCACCTTCTGAAGGGAGATGCAGCTCTCTGGTGGGAAAATTACCTCAAGGCAGATCTTTCTGGTTTTCAGCCTACTTGGGAGCAATTCACTGCTGCTTTCAAAGAGCAATATCTGTTAGAAATTATCATGGAAAGGATGAAGGAAGTGTTTCTCAACCTCAAGCAGGGCACTGACAATGTCAATACCTACATCAGAAACTTCATGAATCTGTCTCGTTATGGTGGCGATGAGATCTCTGATGACAAGAAGAAGCAAAAGAGGTTCCGGCAAGGCCTCAATGCTTCCATCAAATATGCAATCACTCATGCAAGGCCGGCATCTTTTCTAGAACTCCAACACACAGCTCTGCAGGAAGAAGCAAGTAGGCAAGTGTTTGAGGAGTCAAAGAAACACAGTCGTGATACAGCAAGCTCTTCTACTATGACAGCTCCTTCTAAGCGTCGCGTTTGGGTTCCTAACACCCCACCGTCGCTCCCTGCTCCACCAAGACCGTCAAGCTACGCACCAAGGCCACCAAACTCCTTCACTGCGGCTCCCAGGGGCTACACCAGAACTACCCTGGAGCGCCTGGCGGAGTCCCTGGCTACGTTGCTCCACGTCCACCTGGTGCTTGTTATACTTGTGGAAACATTGGGCATCAGCACTGGAATTGTCCAATGAACAACAAAGCTCTTCCACCACCACCTCCAAGACCTGCGGCAAGTTCTCCTATGGTTTGTGCACCTCCAGCTCGGGCTCTCAACATCAACACTAAGCCTGGGTCTACGGTTGCTCGTGCCAACTGTGTCAACGTCGCTCAAGCTGAGCATGCACCTGGAGTTGTCATGGGTATGCTTCCTGTTAACTCAGTTCCTGCACGAGTTTTGTTTGATTCTGGTGCTTCACATTCTTTCGTTTCTCACAAATTTGCAAATGAGCATGAGCTTGTTATAGACCAGCTGGATAAAAAGTTAATGGTTCTTTCTCCCGGGGCAAGATTGTTATCTACCAAGATCAGCCATGGCAATCAAATTGAGATTGGTGGCTCTTCGTTTCTGGCTTCCTTAATTGTTCTGGGCAATTCTGATATTGATGTTATCTTGGGCATGGATTGGTTAACAGCAAATGCAGCTGTGATTGATTGTGCTGAACGTTCGGTTTCTCTGAAAATTCCTGAAGGCCATATAGTCTATTCTCCAAGTCTGACTCCTGCAATTCAACTTTATTCTTTGGCGGCTCTGAATGATGATGCTATGGAAGGTATTCAGAGTGTTCCTGTAGTCTGTGAGTTCTGAGATGTTTTTCCTGAAGAGTTACCGGGTATGCCTCCGGATCGTGAGGTTGAGTTTGTCATTGAACTTGAACCTGGTACCGCTCCTATTTCCAAGCGGCCTTATAAAATGGGTCCCGCTGAGTTGGCTGAACTCAAACGTCAGTTTAATCAACAAGGGAAGTTGGGTTTCATTCAGCACAGTACTTCTTCTTGGGGTAGTCCAACCATCTTTGTGAAGAAGCGAGACAAGACTGATAGACTTTGTGTTGACTATCGGGAACTCAATGCTAAAACAATCAAGAATAAATATCCCCTTCCACGGATTAATGATCTCTTCGATCAGCTAGCTGGAGCTGTGGTATTCTCTAAGCTTGATTTGAGAAGTGGTTATCATCAAATCAAGATCCGCAAGGAAGATGTTCTGAAAATAGCTTTCACCACTCGCTATGGCCTGTATGAGTACACGGTCATGTCTTTCGGTCTCACCAATGCACCTACCACTTTCTCGAGCCTTATGAACTCGGTTTTCATGGAATATCTTGATAAGTTCGTTCTGGTCTATCTGGATGACATTCTAGTCTATTCTAAGTCGAAGGAGGAACATGAAGAACACCTTCGGTGTGTCCTAAACAAGCTTCGCGAGAACCGCCTGTATGCAAAGTTCTCCAAGTGTGAGTTTTGGCTGCCTCAAGTCACCTACCTTGGTCACATCATCTCTGCCAAGGGCATTGCCGTTAACCCAGAAACTATTAAGACAATTATGGACTGGCTTCCACCCATAAATGTCAAAGAAGTCCGGAGTTTCCTTGGTTTGGCAAGTTACTATCGTCGCTTCCTTCAAAACTTCTCCAAGATTGCGAAGCCTCTTACCGATCTCCTCAAGAAAGGCAAGAAATACCTTTGGACTCCTGCATGTCAAGCAAACTTTGAAACACTCAAAGAGAAGCTCACTTCCACACCAGTGTTGGTTCCTCTAGATACATCAAAGCCTTTCCAGATTTTCTGTGATGCTTCATTGCAAGGATTGGGTGCAGTCCTTATGCAAGAAAAGCAAGTTGTTGCTTATGCATCTCGGCAGTTGAAGACGCATGAGATCAACTATCCTACGCATGACCTCGAACTCGCAGCAGTTGTCTTTGCTTTGAAAGTATGGAGGCATTACTTGCTTGGCAACCTTTGTGAGATCTTTTCTGATCACAAGAGTCTGAAGTATATATTCACACAGCCTAGTCTCAACCTTCGTCAGAGGAGGTGGATTGAAACAATCAATGATTTCGATTTGACCATCAACTACACCCTGGGCAAAGCCAATGTCATGGCCGATACTCTCATCCGAAAAGCATATGTCAATAATCTCATGGTGGAAGAACAACAGCCTCTCTTGTGCGAGGAATTCCGCAAACTCAACCTTGAAATTGTGGATCAAGGTTATCTTCTGAACCTTCTAGCAACACCTCTCTTGGAAGAAAAGGTTCGTTCCATTCAACTTGGTGATCCTTACACTAAAAAGATCATCTCCAACATTCAGCTTCCGAAGTATGAGTCTTTCCATGTAGATGACCAAGGCACTCTCTTCTTTGAACACCAGATGTTTGTTCCGAACTACCCGGGTTTAAGAGAGCAAATTCTCAAGGAGGAGCATGATTCTGTTCTTTCTATCCACCCTGGCAGCACTAAGATGTACATGGACTTGAAAACACAATATTGGTGGCCTGGTTTGAAACGATATTGTGCCAAGTATGTCTCGGAGTGTGATGTTTGTCGCAGAGTTAAAGCTGTCCATCAGAAACCTTCCGGTCTTCTACAGCCATTGAAGCCTCCGTAATGGAAATGGGAGAAAGTAGAGATGGACTTCATCACTAGTTTTCCAAGGTCGCAGAAGGGCAACAATGCAATCTTTGTTGTCATTGACAGGCTTTCCAAAGTAGCTCACTTCTTTCCACTCAAGGAAACAATTTCTGCAATTCAGTTGGCTGAGCTCTATATCAACATAATTGTCTCTCTGTATGGAGTTCCTCTTGAGATCAGTTCAGACCGTGGAAGCATCTTCACTTCCAAGTTCTGGGGAAGTTTCCAAAATGCTTTGGGAACAAAATTGAACTTCAGCACAGCTTACCACCCTCAGTCGCAAGGACAAGTTGAAAGAATCAATCAGATTCTGGAAGATATGCTCCGTGCTTGCGTTATCTCTTTTGGCATGAAGTGGGAAGAATGTCTTCCTTATGCTGAATCTCTTACAACAACAGTTTCCAGAAAAGTCTAAAGATGGCACCATTTGAGGCTCTCTATGGTCTCGAATGCAGAACTCCGATTGGTTGGTCGGGCGCAGGTGAAAGAATATTGTTTGGCCCCGAGATTGTAACTCAAGCGGAGGAGAAAGTTCACATCATTCTTGAAAATCTGAAGAGTGCTCAAAGTCGCCAGAAGAGCAATTATGACAGAAAGCACACGGACATGGAGTATGTCCCTGGTGATCTCGTTTACCTTCGTGTCACTCCCATGAGGGGCACGCACCGCTTTGGTATCAAAGGAAAGCTGGCTCCTAGATACATCGGTCCTTTCAAAATTCGTGGAAGAAGAGGAGAAGTTGCTTATGCTCTTGAGCTCCCTGAACAACTCAAAGTCCATGATGTTTTCCACATCTCTCAACTCAAGAAGTGCTTCAAGGATCCCGGCAGGACCGTGGACCATGAACTCATCAATCTCCAGGAAGATCTGTCTTATCAAGAACACCCCACAAAAATCCTTGAAGTCGCAGAAAGAAGGAATCACAACAAGTCCATCAAGTTCTGCAAGGTGCAGTGGTCGCACCATTCCGTTGATGAAGCCACCTGGGAACGTGAAGATGAGCTACGTGCCAGTATCCTACCCTCTTTGAGTCTTCTTCTTCTTCCTAGAATCTCGGGGCGAGATTCCTGTTTAGAGAGGGAGAGTTGTAGCATCCCAATTGTCTAACAATTGTAATGCTACTTGGTCTAGTAATATAATGGCTACTTCCTATATATAATTGTTGCATCATAATTATATCATGCTCATGTCATCATGCCACATTGCATTTGAGCATCATATAAAACCCTTTTTCATTTGGTTCTTATCTCATATGCACTATTAATATTATTTGCCTCTTGATACATTGCATTTGGTTCTGACTAAATCCTACTGGGCTTTTGATTTATGTTAAATGCCCAAGTGGAGTTGTGGGCATATCTTTTACTTCCCATTCCATCTACTAACTTGCCATACATCTCTCCTTTGATATCATCTATTTTCCACCATATACATGTATGTGGCCTTTTGTTGTTAGTATTTTAAAACCAAGTCACATATATGTGTATGGATCCAAATCTACCTACCTCATTCGTTCATACATATGTGGTATGTTTCACCACCTTAATACATCATGCATGCATGGATGTAATCTTGCATGACTCATGCAAATAAAACCCTCCACCTTCCCTTGTACCTCAATCTTTTATTTTGGGTGTGGTGTCCATTCTACCTTGCCTTCCATCTCCTTCTATGCAATTCTAGTGCTTGCCTCTCTCAAATATTCATATGTGCATGTGGCATACATTTTATTCAAATCTAGTGCTACATGCAATATTAGCCCCTAATCACATGTGATATCAATGCCACTAGTGCCCTCTCTTTTATTCAAATTCTTTTGCACTTGTTTGATTGTTCAAATTTTTGATCAAATCCTATATCTATATTCCATCTACCAAGATTTCCTAGTTAATCTAGCTATCTAAATAAAGACTCCATCCCTAATATTTACTTAATTAATTATTGTCTCCTGGTCTCTGCCTAAATCTTTAACACTATTTTTTTCGTCTAAAGTTTTGTCTAAAACTAGTCTCATCTAGTCTAGTTTAGACTAGATAAAAACTCCTATCCCCTTCTTTTTTTTCCAAAATCCGAATCACCGTACTTATACACACACCTACACACCCCAGCTAGCTAAACCTCAACCTGGTGCATCGATCTACCTCAAGGAGCTGGCCACATTGTTCCAACCTGGCTGTTCCTTTTTTTTTTCTTTTTACCTTCCTTGCAACTAGGACCAACCGCAGTGTACGTCTCGTCCCAGCCCAACCGATTCACTAGGTCCTGTTTGTCGTCTACCTTGAGGACGAGGACGGGAGTCCGTCGTCTTCTCTGGCTGCCCGAGCGCTTTTCTGTTCCCCTCCTTATCTAACCCTAGTCGAATCCCCTCTTCCCTATCAGCGCCGCCGTCTGCTCAGAAGCCACGGGAGGAGCCGGAGCAGCCACCTCGCCGGAGGAGCACCTCGCCGCCACGACCTATCCCTCTCCGGAACATCTCCATAGCCGCGAGATCAACGAACCCCGCCAGCAACCCTCGGTGAGCCACAACCGCGTCCCCCTACTCTCTCCCTCTCCTCTGGCCCCCCTCGAGCTCGCCTAGATCACCACCGCGACATGCTCGCCACCCGCGCTGGCACGGGAGCGACATCGATAGTGACTCGAGTCTCTCCCAGGACCCTTCTTCTCTTAATTTTTCCAGGGATCTCAGAGGTCCTTTGCGAGATCTTCTTGTACAGAACGAGTACGCCTATTATCTAGCTCCCTCCAGGAACAAACGGCGTTCGATTTGGAGATCCGAGCACGAAGAAATCCTCTGCCGAAGATCGATCGAGAATCTGCGTTCTGAAACTGTCTCGTTTAAACTGAACCTTTCTGTTCGTTCCTCTTTTCCCGGCTCGTAAGAGCTTCCTCGGAAGAAATTCCCTTCTGCATTTTTGTACATCTTCGCGTGATCTACAACTTTCATTTTTGCGGCACCCCAAAATTTTGGCTAGATTTCTCTGCATCTCCATCTGAACTTGAGTCGTTTTAGCTAAAATTTTCGGAAATCTAGAATTCAGACAACAAACAGCTAGATTGTTTTGCAAAGAGGCCCCCCGCGTTTTCGGAACCCTCACCCCGCCACCCCTCCACTTCGCCACTTGTCACACCCGGGCACAGATACCCGCGAGGTGGCCCCGTAGCACACGGGCCCACATGTCACCGAGAGTGGGTAGGACGCCTCGAGGTGAGAAAAGTCTAGAAAGAAAACACCACCTTACCCGCTGCGCCCCACCTGCGCTGAGTCAGCGTTGGGCCCACATGTCAGTGTCTGTGGCTAGTTTCCTCTGTGTACTAAAAGTCTGTGATCTTTTTATGTAATAAAAATCTTTTCCAGAATTTGTTTAAATGTTTTAAATCTAGAAAATAATATCTTTTAATTGGTAATTCCAAATAATACAAATGATATATGTTTTTGAATCAGAAAAATGTGAGGAATTCAAATATCAAATTCAAAATATTGTTTAAGCACTTTAAAATTTCGAGATGATTAAAATTACAATAAAATGCCCTTTTCTAATAAATTAATAACTTTAATTCTACAACTGCAAATTTGGAAAATAATATGTCTAACTCGATCAGCGCGATGAGCCCGTTCTATCTATGCAGTCGTTGCTCTGAATTGAAGCATGCATCATGTCATTATTAAAAATCTGAGCTGTTTATGACAATAAAACTTGGTTAAATAAATAACAAAATGCTTTATTTCTTGTATCCACACCTCACCTTTGCCATGCTACTTTAATGCCATGTAAATTGTGCACCATTCATCATGGCATGCTTGTTTGCTTGTCGCATTTGAATTCATATGTTTGTGCACTTTATTTATGTTGGCCCTTGTTTGTTTGGTTCTTCTTCGAATAGACGCCCAGCAGGAGAATTACCAGGAATCACAGGAGTACTACCCAGATCCATCTCTCGCTTCAACTGAGCTGCCAGGCAAGCACTACCACATGCTTGCATACATATAGTACCTATTGCTTCTATCTTATTCTTGCATCATTGGGTCGCGGTTGCATTAAATGGAATCCCAAGTACTGCATAGCCTTTACTTTTAAAACCCACCGAAGCTTGTTCCTCCATCCCATGAGCCATTACTACAGGAGTTGTTTGAGCCATGCGAGTCGTAGAAAAGCATGTGTAGGGTATGTGAGTGTCTGATGAATCATGAGGTACCTAAACAACTTAACCTGAGTAGTAATGGGATAACTAATGAAAGAGGCACCGGTGAGCAATATCTGCTATTTGGTTTTTCATGCTCACTTGTGTCCCATAGGACCACGAGTACTTGATTCCTATTCCTTGACTATTCGCACTATCCACATCAGGGAGGCCTTATGGACCCCCCCTGAGCCAAAGCTTGATTCGTTCTTATTTCTTGGGGCCACAAAGTAGTTTGGGGCTTTATTACTATCATGTACTTATGCCATGCTACCGTTTTATTAAGATTGTGCGTGGAGAACCTGTACTGTTTTGGATCATGGAATGTTTTCGCGGTATCGACAAGCCCATTCACACTTTCGGGTTCCTAGTCGTTTACAGCCATTGACACAAACCTTGGGTCCGTCTCGGAGCCGGCCAACTTTGTTGCGGGTAGCTTAAAGGGGTGGCCCCCTGAAATATTTCTGAATCCTGTGATCGCTTTGTCGTGAATGCCTCGTTGGGTTTTGAGTTGGTTTTTCCGAGGTTGATCGAGTGTGTGTTGCTATTCGTGCACCCCTGCAGGGTAAATCTTTCCGAAAGCCGTGTCCGCGGTTATGGACGACTTGGAGCACACTTTCTCGATCATAGACAAGTATAACCAAAGTACCGCTTTTTAATTTGACTAAGTACTTGACTAGTAAATAGTGAAATACTCATGGAATGGTTAATAAAACTGCCAACGGATGATGGGGGTTGTTCGTCCGCTTCCTCGTTGGTAAGCGAGTAGGAGGATGGATCTGTTAATTATACTGTTATAACTGTTGTTCTTAATTCACGGACATCCGTCTATCATTGGTTAGGCGGATGGTTAGCGAGTATCTGTAGAATTGTTAGGTATTATCTTTTGCTGCAATTGTGTCACCCCAGGTTGTGTCCCCTTTAGCGGCATAAAGACTTGTGAGTACCCCTAGGGTCTCACACGATAAATTGTTTGATTCAGATGAACAGGTGTACCCGCAAGATGGATACTGGGTGGAAGAGACAGATGATGTTGGCAACGATCATTCGGTGTAGAATTCCGGGAATGGGGATCCGTGAGATCTGTGGGCGGGATGTGTTTATTTATGGGGCTTCTTATGCCGATTTGCTTCTTATCCGTACTCGGATCTTGTTTTCCGCTTCCGCCTGATACTCTGATGTTTGTTGTATGAGGAGCTATCCTAAATTATTATCTCTATCTAGGATATTTGAATCTTGCCGTATGGCGTTGCAATATTTCTATTTCTTTTAGATGGAATGGCTCTGAGGACTGTTGTATGTGGCTTGCATACATACTCATTTGTGTATGTAGTTGATCCCTTCGCCTGCCGATTACGCCGCTCGTTCTTGTCCCGATGTCTGAAAGTGGTTAGGACAGCCAAAAGGTCTACCATGAGTGGCCCTGGGCCCCACCGTACTATTTTAACCACTTTCGTTCATCCAGGCATGTAACTAAGAGCGTAATTCACCGAGGTAGTTACAATATCTTCCTTCTTCCTTACCAGCGCCAGTGCTTCTTCCTTCCCCTCGACACTTCCTGCGAAAAAGCTCCTCTGCCTCCCCCAAACCTCACAGTGCCACCCATCCTAGGTCACCATCGCGCGCAGAATGGCTGATGCTTCATCTTCCGGCACAGCGGCGACGGCCTCCGTGGCAACGGAAAGGGAGAACTTTTGCGGGATTTGGATCCCTTGCGCCCTCGATGATGCCATGCTCCGTGTCGTTGAGAAAGAAGGCCTCCTCCGTGCCGGCGACTGGCGGAGCAGCTTTGGACAAACCATCCCCACCCCCAGCACCGATGAGCAAGTGCACTTCGGCACCCACCTCGACAGAGGTTTGAGCTTTCCTCCCTCAGATTTCTTTTCTGAGGTTATAGATCACTATGGAGTGCAACTCCACAATCTCCCCCCAAACTCACTTTTAGAAATGAGTTCATATGCATCTTTGTGTGAGGGGTATCTCGGTATTAGGCCGAGTCTTCTTCTTTTTCGATATTACCTCCATACCCAAAGAAATTCCATCACTACCGGTAATCCTTACATTAAAGGGACTCTTAGCTTTTCTGTTAGGAAAGAACGAATCTATCCTAGGGTTAAGGCTAGTGAGTCTGCGAAGAAGTGGTCGTCCACATATTTTTACCATAAGGACAGACTGGCTCCGAGCAAAGCCACCGCTTTGCCGGCTTTTGTCGACAGTGCCGCCACGCCCCAAGAGTCTTGGGATACAGATGCTCTGGCTCTTAGTGACGATCTGCTTCTTGCTAAGAGGCGGAACAGATATTTGATGAAGCACAAAGGTTTGAAAGGATCCAACTTGATCCACTGTTGGCTAGCGCGCCGGATCCAGGATCTCCAACATCATGGTGATCGGCTCATGCATTCAATCACCAATAGCAAGACAGATTCTCTCCGAATCTGCTCCAAACCTTATTCGGAAAAGGACTATGAGTCCCAAATCAAATGGTTGATCAGAGAGCAGATCGAGAGGAAAATTCCGGAGCTTTCATTGGATATGCACATGGCTGGCGATCCTGTGACACCAGTAAGTTTTCCAGCAATTACTCGAATATGTGTTCATCTATACATTATTATATATTTTTGCAATACTGAGGTATTTCTTCTTTTCAGCTTGCTGACCTCCCCGAGTCAGAGTTTGCTCCTCTTGAGGGATATCCTCATGAGCTCTCTCAGGATGATGGAGAACTGATTGCACTGTCGGACGCGCTTACCCGGAAGCGTAAGACTCCGACAGTGTCTATCGGCACAAAGGAAGTGCCTATTGTGAAGAGGTAACTTTCCTCACAAGGTCTTTGTATTTTATTTCTCATTCTTTCTGAATGTAACATCTTTGTTCTATTACCTCTTCAGAGCTATACATCTCACTAAGGGCAAGGGGAAAGGCGCCTCATCGAAGCCCCTGTGCCAGTCAAAGTTGAATTTGACTTATCCTGCCGCAGCGCCTCTGACTCCTACCCTATAGCCTTCTACATCACTGGAGGTTACTCTGTCTCCAAGTGTTGTAGAAGATTTGGCTCAGCATTCTGAGCTAGCAAACCTTGGCTCGTAGACCGACGTCACCATGGGTGACTCGGCGCTTGATAAGGGTGAACCCGTAAAGTGTAATGATCCCTCGACAGAGGTTTTTGCTGACAACCTTCTCAGTAATCTGGGTATCGCCAAACTTGGCATCACTCAGAAAACTGCAGAAGAGATCCAGAAGCTGGCTCAACAATGTTTGGAGAGCCGGAACATCACTGCCGAGGAAGAGGCACAAGAAGCCGAGGGCATCAAGTACTCCGAGCTTCTTGACCAAGTTCGTCTTCATGACGAGAAGCTGAAGTCTGGCATGGCTCCGCCACCGCCAATAATCCCGCTGACTCTTGTCGAGAAGGTTACCACCAAAGTGAACATGAGTCTAAGCAAGCTTACTCATGAACAATATGTAAGTCGGAATTCCAACTCACTTTTTACTTTATTTTATATCATATCTTCTAGCCCCCAAGCATGAAGTTGGATTGACAATCCAGATTTATGCTTCCATAGGATGCCAAAGAATGAACTAGTGTAGCCCCCAATGCTCGTGCTGATATTAATTAAAATATTAGCCCGAGTCTTTAGTAGACTTATGACTCTGGGTATTATTCTGACTTACAAAAAGTTAATGCTTATAACCAAGAATTATTGAAGAATATTTGCAATATGCGGAGAGAGATCAGAGCTGTCCGTCTTGAAAATACTCAATTGAAGATATCAAAGGATGAGGCTTAAGGTAATCATTTAAATCCTTATCCTAGTTATTTTTTGCTTTCATAGTTGAATTTCCTATTCAACTGTTTTCTTTTGTGTACAGAACTGGTTAAATAGTCATGTAAAATGATTAAAGAGGCCGAGAACTTCAAAACCCCGGAGGTGGAGAACGCTGACCTAAGGTGGGAGCTTAATGAGCTTAAATCGGATCATGAAAGCAACATTGCTAGCATTCTTGAATCCTCTTCCACGGCCACCGAATAACATGATTGAAAGATTGCAATCCAGGATCAGAAAATCTTGGATCTCAATGATGAGTTATTTAGAGAAAAGGACATCACCCAAGCTCTCTGGGATGAACACCAGAGTCTTCGAGCGGAGAAGACCAAAGTTGATGATTCCATCTTCGGTAATTTTCCTATCTTTGACTTTAATTCTTTCCGATTCCTAAGAATCTGGATATATTTTTATGACTTTGCTTTTGTATATGCAGCTCCTTTGAACTTACTGGATTCTTCCTCAACCGAATCTCGCACCAGCCGGCTTATAGAAGTCAACGATTTGCTCCACGATTTCTGCCAGTCATTGGAGGATATTGGCGAAGTTCTCAAAGTTCTGGACATGAATAGAATGTCCGCCTTTGAGGTGCGAGATAAGGCAAAGGAGATGCCCCAGCTTATTCAAGATTGGAACATGTCCTATGCGCAGACCGCAACACAGAATGCCCTTACCATGGTTATGAGCCACCATGGAAGCATGGAGATCTGGCAAGTAACCAGGGGTTATTCAACTGTGGATGAAGATGGACAAGAGCAAGACATCAAGGCCATCATGGACTCTTGCGATGGTTATGGATGTCATGTAGAAGATCTGACCAGCTACGATACTCCCTTCTTCACTCGCGTGTAAACGCCTCCTTTGCCTCCTGAGGAAACAACAGAAGTTTCCGACGATGAGCAAACCGTATCAGATTTGCATGTCTCGGAAAGATATCAAGGCGAAGGCGATATCTCTAGTGAGCCGGCAGCTCCTACCTCTCCTCCTGCATCGTAAAGTGCTAGAAAAAACAATATGTTATTCTGAAACAATCGGATTGTAATAAGTAGTATAATATTTTTGCTAGTGCTAAGATGGGGAAGAATTGGTGCTTCTATTTAGCACTTTTGGCTTTATTTTGACGTGCCTGAATTACATAAGCACTTTTTGTTTTGTCCATACTTATCGTTTATCTGGCTTTCCCCTTCGCGAGCCGGCCAACCTTCCACACGGAAACTCTCCCGAGCAACGGATCTCAATTGCTAAACCAGTTTAAACTCAGAAACAAAGCCGGCTTCTAGTACCAACAATTCACTACTCGGAAAATACCTGCATCCGGCAATCAGATAAAGAACCCAAGTATAGACTAGAAAATTTAGATTTATACCCGAAGGTAGCATTTTTAGAATCGGAAATCTTAACCAGAACAAACATGAGCATTAAGTACTTTCAAGTATTCTGGGATTTTTGATTATGACATGATCATTCAGAAATAAGATGGTAATATAAAACTTCACAGAAAAAATTGAGGCAACCAACACTTTATTTCTCATTGAACATGTACACATATATGATTACAAAGAAAGAAATATTAAGAATAAAAGGGACATAACTAAGCAATATTCCATGGTTTGTCTAATTCTTCCGAGTCTGTACTGCCTCCAGCTCCCTTTCTCTTCTTAGTAGTAGGTCTTTCTTTGACTGGCCGCATATCAGTTAGATAGTAAGAACCATTGTGCAATACTCGGCTAACTAAAAAGGGCCATTCCCATACTAGGGAAAGTTTGTGCTTGCTTTTCTGCACAAGCCGGAGAACCAAATCCCCTTTATTGAAAGACCGATTTCTGACTCTCAGGCTATGATACTTGCGTAACTTCTGCTGATAGGCTGTTGATGTCATCTCAGTAATGACGCTAACTTCTTCGATTAAATCGAGATCATTTTGTCGAGAAATTTCGGCATCCTCTTCGATATACGCAGTAACTCAGGGAGAAGTATGAATCAAATCACTAGGAAGAACAGCTTCTGTGCCATAGACCAAGAAGAAAGGTGTATATCCGGTTGACCTGTTTGGAGTTGTTCGCAAGCTCCATATTACAGACAGTAATTCATATGCCCAAGCCCCCGCAGCATGACAAAGTGGTGCTTCGAGTCTTGGTTTAAGGCCTTGTAGGATTAAACCATTTGCTCTTTCAACTTGTCCATTAGCTTGTGGATGTGCGACTGACGCAATGTCAAGCCGGATATTTTGTTCGTCGCAGAATTTGGCAAGTTCTCCCATGGAAAATTGCTCCCGTTGTCCATGATAATGCTATGCGGATAACCGTATCGGATTATAACATCCTCGACAAATCTTCTAGTTGTTGCTCCATCACAACTTGTGACAAGTTTAGCCTCAATCCATTTTGTGAACTTATCCACCATCACTAAGAGGTGAGTAAATCCACTAGGAGCCCATTTAAACGGTCCTACCATGTCAATCCCACAGACCGCGAAGGTTCATGTTATAGGTATTGTTAGCTGATCAGCCAGAACATGAGCTTGTTTGGCATACTTTTGGTAGCCTTTGCACGTCTTGACCAGCCGTTCGGCATCTGCCTTGGCTGTAAGCCAGAAAAATCCGTGTCTAAAAGCTTTTGCCACTAAAGATTTGGCTGCAGCGTGATGACCGCATTCACCTTCGTGGATTTCCCTTAGGATTTCCACTCCTTCTTCCGGAGATACGCATCACTGAAAAACCCTAGATACACTCCGCTTATAGAGGTCACCACTTATTATTGTGTAGGCTTTTGCTTGTCGGATGATCTGCCAGCTCAGAACCTCGTCTTCGGGTAATTTTCCGTCTACAAGAAATCAAGGTAGGTTTGAGTCCAGCTGGGAATCGCAGCCAAAACTGCTACTAAAGGGGAGTCAGATTTGGTCAGATATTCCTCATCAACTCCTTTTATAGAGGGAACTTTGAGGTGTTTTAAAAAAAGCGCCATCTGGGACATTTTTCCGCGTAGAGTCTACACAAGATAATCCATCTGCCTCCTCATTTTTTGTTCGAGGGATGTGTTAAACTTCAAACCCTTCGAACGATTTAGCTAGTTCATCCACGACAACCCTATATGCTCCCATGTGTTTATTTGCATTACAAATATACGACACTTGTTGGGCAACAGTATCTGAATCTCCATAACACATTAGTCGTCAGGTGCAGATATCCTTAGCAATTCGGATTCCATGCAGCAGTGCTTCATATTCGGCAATGTTATTTGTTGCTGTGAAGTGGATCTGCAACACATACAAAAGTTTATCTCCTTGGGGTGACTTGAGTACCACTCTAGCCCCCGAGCCCCCAAGCGCTTTAGACCCGTCAAAATGCAAGGTACAGTATTTTGACTCTGGGAGGGTCATATTTTCCGTTGTCCTTGTCGAATCAGCGATAAAGTCAGCGAGGATCTGGGATTTCATTGCTGTACAAGGTTTGTACTCAATGTCGAAAGCTGAAAGCTCTATTCCCCATTTTGTGGCACGTCCTATAGCGTTGTTGTTGTTGATTTTATCTCTCATGGGAGCTGTGCTCACCACGGTAATCTGATGCTCCTGAAAGTATTGCCGTAGCTTCTGGGATGCAAAGAAGACACCGTAAGCCAGCTTTTGATAATGCAGATACCGCTGTTTTGATTCAGTTAGGACTTCGCTAAGGTAGTAAGTTGGACGCTGCACCAGGTGTTCCTGCTTTTCCTCTGGTCTTTCCACCACCATGACAACAATGGCGACTCTGTTTGTTGCAGCAAGATAGAGCAACATCGGTTCGCGAGGTTCCGGTGCTGCAAGGATAGGAACGGACAAGAGTATTGCTTTCAGGTCTTGTAGTGCAGTTTCAGCTTCATCAGTCCAAATGAACTTTTTGGTCTTTTTCAGGAGCTTATAGAGTGGTGCGGCTCTTTCACCGATCCAACTTACAAACCGACTGACTGCAGCAATGCAACCAGTTAGTCTTTGAACGTCCTTCAGGCGAGTCGGCCTCGAAATATTGAGTATAGCCTTGATTTTGTCGCGGTTCACCTCTATGCCTCTTCGAGACACGATGAAACCTAACAATTTTTGGCCGGAATTCCAAAGAAACACTTCTTCATATTAAGCATTATGTTGTATTTGCGTAGATTGGCAAATGTTTGCTCCAAGTCGGAAATTAAAGTTTCTTTCTTTTTGGACATCACTGCTACGTCATCCACATATGCATGTACATTGCGTACAATTTGATCGTGGAGGCAACGATGCATAATGCGCTGGTACGTAGCTCTTGCGTTCTTGAGCCCAAAGGGCATCGTAACGAAACAGAAGGTTCTGAAGGGGGTTATGAATGAAGTTTTAACTTTGTATGATTCCTTCATCTAGATTTGGTGATAACCGGAATATGCGTCGAGAAAACATAGGAGTTCCGAGCCTGCCGTAGAATCGATAACTTGATCAATTCTAGGCAGAGCAAAAGAATCTTTGGGACAAGCCTTGTTCAAGGCGGTATAATCAACACACATCCTTAAATCAGTGGTGTCCTTTTTAGGGACCATTATAGGATTGGCCGACCACTCAGTGTGGATGACCTCTTCTATGAATCCGGCTAACTCGAGCCAGGCTAGTTCCTTAGCTATTGCTTTTTTCTTTTCATCACTAAAATGTCGTAGGGACTATTTGATGGTTTTAGCGTTTGGGTGTACATTTAGAGAGTGCTCGGCAAGTTCCCTAGGTACTCCGGTCATGTTAGATGGCTGCCATGCGAAGATGTCTTGATTTGCTTGGAGGAACTTGACGAGCGCGCTTTCCCATGCGCTATCTAAACCTACACCTATCTGGGTCACCTTGGAGGGGTCATCATCCTTCAACGACGTCGTCTTCGTCTCTTCCAATGCCTTGAACACTGGAGTCAGATTTGTAACCTCCTTCTTCGGTGTAGGCATCTCAGACGGGTCGATGGTATTCTTGATCTCCTGGTACTCCTAGGCGTGCAACACGGCTTCTACAAGGGCGGCATTTCCGTCCTTGCACCCTCGCGCTTTCTTCGGGTCTCCCCTAATGGTGATCACACCATTGGGACCTGGAATTTTCATCATATTATAAATGTAACACGGACGGGCCATGAAAGCCCAGTAAGCCAACCGTCTGAATATAGCGTGGTTCACACTTTTGAACGGGACCACTTCGAAGGAAAGTGCTTCTGTCCGGTAGTTCTTTGGAGTTCCAAAGGTAACATCCAAAGTGATCTCTCCCAGGGAATTTGTTTGTCTTCCTGGGACAACTCCGTGAAAGATCACAGAGCTATGATTTAGCCGAGTTTCCGAGATCCTCATCCGACGCAGCGTCTCGATGTAGGGAATGTTGATGCTGCTGCCGCCGTCCATGAGAGTCTTGGAGAAACCATAGCCGCCAATAAGTGGATTGACGACTAAGGCGTATTTTCCTCGCCTGTGCAACTTAGGCGGATGATCAACACGGTCAAAGTTGATTGTCACTTCCGACCAGTCCAGGTATTGAGGGAAAGCCGGAACAGTTGCATTGAGCTCATGCAAGACTACGTTCTTGACCTTAGTTGGGAAGTTCTTCTTTCCATCCGACTTGGGATTTGAAGGTTCTGCTTCCTCCATGTCAGAATCTTCCTTGGTCTCTTTTTCTTTTTTGGGATTCTTCTTTCCCTTCTTCCGCTTAGCCCTTTAGCCAGCGAAATCGTCTTTCTTGATGTCATTGTTGAAATGACACTCGTCGTTTGTGTGGGACAAGCCCCCGTTGGCATCTAAGTGATGCACACACAGATTGTTGGCAATGTCGGCCCAAGAGTAGGTTTTGCCAGGTTGCTGGTCTCCTCTACCTTGGACCCTTGATGTCCCACGACCACGTCCGCGGCCGCCTCCGCACCCTCGTTGTCCTCTAGACCCGAAAGTAGTAGTGACCACTACTGTTTCCGCGTTGGGCTTTTCCTCTGAGGTATTCTTGCGCTTCTGAGCTTGTTGCTTTAGCTGTTTTGCCGACTGTGGTACAGCCAGGAAGTTCAGTAGTCCATCTGCATCATCATCGGTGTCTGCATACTTGCTTGCTGTTTCTATCATCTCTCCCAGATCAGTGACCTTGTCGCACTTCAAACGGTGACGTAGTAAACCAATTGGGAGTCCTGCAATCAAAGCTTCAATCACAGTTTGATCGTTTACTCCTTCACAGGAGTTCTTGGTGTCGATCCATCGTCCGAGGTAATCTCGGCAAGTTTCTCTGGCTTTTTGGGTGCAACGTTGTAGGTCTCCTACCGTACAGGGCCTCCGATATATGCCTTTGAAATTCCGAAAGAATGCACTTTGCATGTCATACCAATTGTGGATGGTGTTTTTCGGAAGTTTATTCAGCCATGATCGTGCCGTCTTCCTCAACATAAGCGGGAGATACCGGGCTGCGACGAAGCTGTTTCCACCTTTGGCGATGCAGCAAGCCTGGAAAAAATCCTGGAGCCAAGTATCTGGCCGAGCCACACGATCGTAGGGCTGGATGTGTCTTGAGATAGCGAATCCTTCTAGGAATCTTATTTCTCGGATGCACAGTCCGAAGCATTTTGGACCCACATAGACATTTTCTGACTCGTAGCGCCGCGCCTCTATGTTAGAGTTGATCCGGTGTCTTGCATCATTTGGTGACAGAGAACGCCGTCTTGGTTGTTCGTTGTGGCTGCGGTGCCTTGGAGCCGGACTTCTGCTTCTACCACCACCTCCTCCACCACGACGTCCTCCTTGGCCTCCTCGAGAGACGTTGTGATGGCTGCTTGGTGGAGAGGGTGGTGCAGGTGGGTTGTTTCCGGCTGAGCGCCGACCTCCATCCGAAGCATCATTATTCCGGTTCCGAGGAGGGTCTTGACTATGACGAGCCCCTACTGTCTTGACTCGGCACGGTGTCCGTCATTCCTTTGTCCGTCGTTCCCCCAATGCGATGAGGTTCAGCCGGACGACTGGTGTGTCTAGGAGGTGGCATCCTTTGTCTGTCCTTCTCCCAACGTTGCTCTTTTTCGTCTTCCCTGGGATTGTTCGCTCTCACCGAGGAGGGTGTCTTGGAACTGGTGCCGGAACTGCATCTCGCTCCGCGGCCGGAGCAACATTGCTCTAGTCACGTGCGGTTCTGTGCCGTTGCCCTGAAGATCCGGTTCTTGAATAGTTGTCTTCTCGATGGTCGAGACGGTGATGCTGTTCCAGGTCCCATCGGGGCCTAATATCATCCCAGGACAGATCCGTGTGACATTGGTCAGAATTAGAGACCAGTTTTCCGCTCCCGGACTTCGCGACCTTCTGTTGCTCCAAACCCTTGGTAAGTAGCTTTACGCCCAACCGGACTTGATCTGGGTTTGGGTTGTTTGCCAGGATATCTCGGGTTGCAATAGTATTTTCCACTAGTGTTGAATACACTAGATCTCCCTTACTGCCGAGCCGAGGTGCTCCCGGATCTCCCTCAAAGAGGATCTTGTGGACCTCCGGGTATTTGTCGGCCCGCACGTGGCCTTTCTGGGTCTTCTAATTCTGCAGAGAGATGAACTGCTCTGCAGTTGCAATGCGCTTCTTCTCTTCCTTGATGTTGTTAGCTTCATCCAGGAGTAGTTGACGACGCGCTTCTAGGGCTTGGGCCCTTTCTTCTAATTCTATAGGTGTAAGCTCTGCAGTAGTAGGGTTGGCATTGTTAACGCATCTCCGATGAGTTTACGAGCACTAGCAGTAATCATATATCCATCAACCGGAGTTTCCTTTAGCTCGTCTGGGATTAGGGCTCCATCCGAGTCTTCCTCGTAATCTTCAGCAACCACTTCCTCTGCTGGAGGATCTTTTGCCGAAATCTTGTTCTTGTTCTTCTTATTTGCCTTCTTGGCAGCGCTGGTAGAAAATACGGATTTGGGTCCGTTTCCTGGAGTCAAGCTCTGATCAGTACTTTCGGACATCTAGATGTCGGGATTAGCTCCGAGATCCATATCATCCTGCGCTTTGGGAGAGTTTTCCCCGGATCCTTCATCCATTGCTTCTCCTTCTTCTGCAGCTTTGGAGTTGTACTCCTCTTCATACTCCACAGAGAACTTTCGGAAATCAGCCGATATCATTGAATCATCCAAAGATGCCGGTAAGTCGGTGTTTGTTCCAATCGCCTCCAGCATCGAGTCTTTGTTGTCTCCAGCATCGGCATAGCCGGATCCGGATCCAACATATCCGACAAAGTGTCATGCGTGCGTCCTGAGGTAGTTGTGGCTTTCCACGTGGGCTTCCACAAAACGCATGATGGTCCCGAGAGCCTCATCCATGCCTGCGTCTTGCAGCATTATGCGCCTCAACATGTGCCTCAGGAAAGGTTGATCTGTTCTAGCATTGGCATAGCCGGAACCAGAGTTGTTGTTTTGCTCCTCCTGGATTTCGACCTCAATGGGAAGATTAATCTGGGATTCGACCTCGCTAGGGAGATCCATTCCAGATCCGATGTTCACCGTAAGATCTGCTTCAGGCTCAGCTTTCTCCACTATCTTCGCGTTAGGTGCGGGCTGGGTGGGATTGGGATTATTCGGATCCGGAAATCTGCCGCCTCCACGGACAAAGTGGACCTAGAAGCTTCTTCTGCCTCTATCATCACCGCTGGGGTGGGTGGGTGATCACCCACAAGTATAGGGGGTGTATCACAGTATTTTCGAGGGAAGTGAAACCCAATTTATTGATTCGACACAAGGGGAGCCAAAGAATATTTATAAGCCTTAACAACTGATTTGTCAATTCAGCTGCACCTCGAAACAATCTTGCTCACAACAGTTTATCAGTAGCAACAGTTTTGTAGTAGGAATAGTAAAGTAACAGCAATAGCAAAGCAGAGACAGTGGTAACAAAAGCAGTAAACAATGGGATTCGAGTGCGGTAGGCATAGGGATGGATGGACGGGCGTTGCATGGACAAGACAATTCACATAGCAATCAGAACATAGGGCAATTGCAGATAAATAAGATAAAGCACCCGAGTACTAGACAATCCTAGGCATGTGTTCCATATATAGTCATACGTGCTCGCAATGAGAACTTGCACAACATCTTTTATCCTGCCAGCCCGTTTGCAGCGGGGCCTCTAGGGTACTACTGGCAATTAATGTGCTCCTTTTAATAGAGCACCGGAGCAAAGCATTAACAGTCCGTGAACACATGTGATCCTCACATCAAAGCCTTTCCCTTCCGGTTATCCCGATTTCTGTCACTTCGGGGCCATAGGTTCCGGACAACGACGTGTGTATACAACTTGTAGATAAGACCAAGAACAATACTATCATAATGAATCAATAACATGTTCAGATCTGAAATCATGGCACTCGGGCCCTAGTGACAAGCATTAAGCACAACAAAGTTGCAACAAAGTCATAAAGCACTAATAAGAGATACTAGGCACTATACCCAAACAATCTGATGCCATTACATGAATGATCTCATCCAATCCCTACCATCCCCATAGCCTACAGCGGGGGATTACTCACTCATAGATGGAGGAAACATGGATGGTCGATGAAGATGATGGTGGAGATCGATGGAGATGGCTCCGGGGGCACTTCCCCGTCCCGGCAGGGTGCCGGAACAGAGACTTTCTGTCCCCCGAATCTCCCCTTCGGTGGCGGCGGCGCAGCGGAACTTTTCATGGAAAAACGTCGAACCCCCCAAAGTTTTTAGGTCAGAAGGCTTCTTATAGGCGAAGAGAGAGGTCGAGGGGGTGCCTGGGGCCACCACACCATGCCCTGGCGTGGCCAGGCCCAGCCCGCGCCTAGGGGTGGTGTGGCCAGCCCCTGGCCCTCCTCCGTCTCGTATTCTGGCTCCTGGAGTCTTCTAGAAAAATAGGCACTTTGGCTTTTGTCCCGTCCAATTCTGAGAATATTAATTTTCTAACTTTCCTGGAACCAAAAACAGCAGAAAACAGGCAGCTGGCACTGTGGCTCTTGTTAATAGGTTAGTCCAAGAAATCATATGAAAAGTACTCCAAAGTGTGGACAAAACACAAGAAAGTGGATAAAACCAAGAATGGAGCATCAAAATTTATAGATACATTTGCAATGTATCAACATCCCCAAGCTTAACTACTGCTCGTCCTCGAGTAGGTAAGTGATAAAAAGAAAGAATAATTTTTGAGGTGACATGCACCATCAAAGACTTGATCAAAGTATTTGTAAAACATTCAAAGCTGGGATCATAGTACTTCAATCATAACATGAAAGACAAAGTTCTAGCAATAGGCAAAGAAACTATGATGCAACATGAAAAGGCACAAACAAAAGATTCATGAATAAAAATTCTTTACAAGACGTTTGTTTGTTTCACATAAAGAAAACATAGCATAAAAGTATTCAGCTTGTCCCTCAAAGAGTAGCAAACATAAGTGCAGGGGACACCTTCAAAGTTCACATGAGTGACTAGATACAAATAGTTTAAAACAAGCAATATCAAGGTATGCATCAATCAAAAAGTCTTGGGACAATGCACATAGAACTAAGAATGGCCACTATGCTCTCAAGAAAGTGCTCATAGAATATGTGGAGACTCAACAAGGAAATTAACAGCTTTTGAAAAGTTTGAAAGTCTTCCAAATGCTGAAAGTATGGTACTCATTAGCTTTGAGCTCTCATTGCCCCTATCATAAGCATATTTAATGTGGTTAAGGTGAAAGTGACACAACTAAGTGGATATGCTTGACAAGTTATAAATCGAAGTCTCATGCCCCTTACTTACGAAGACCGATCCTCATGCTACTCAACTTCAGTCACGAGTAAGCTCTTGTCATTGTAAGTATATATGTATCATACAGAACCGCCAACGGGGTACCCCTTGCACATGATATGGGAGCTTTCCCATAATCAAAATGACAAGGCATGCAGACAATGAGCATCTCAGCGATCTTTTTATTTGCTATTTGCATAGGTTTTTATTGAGGATGCTTCATAGAGTGCTCATTATGGTGATGCTGCAAGTTTCCACCATGATTAGGCATGGTTTAGGCTAGCGGCCTAGGCGTTTCTCTAACATACAAACTCCATGATCTTACAAGTTCCACTTTTACTTCACACCGCCGGAATCCATAAGCAAAAGAACATGATATCAACGAGGTACTAAGTACCAATGCAATGTTGAAAGCGTTCCCCATGAAACATGGTTCTGCTAACTTCAACTTATAAAGCGCAAGCATATACGCAACAAAGAAGGACGCAATGGTTCAGGTTTATTAAATGCAAGAAAATAAAGTGTGCCATCAAGTTCGTGAGAGCTTTACTAACTAACTTTCTCATAACAAGCAAACATTTTATTCGGAAGAAAACAAGGAATATTGAATATGCACGGGAGTAGCAAATGATGCTAATAGGTAGGTATGGTGGACACTTTGGAAATATTTGGTTTAAGGAAGTTGGAAACATGAGTAAAACATACTCAGTGAAAGTGAAGGCTAGCAATAGTAAGGGAGCGACAAACGAGAGAGCAATAATGGCCATAATCATGCAGAGCGACAAAACATCATTGATCAAAGCATAAAGTGATACTACAAGTTGAAAACTAAAGGATCATAAAGGCTTATGGTGACTTGGGATAGTCATAACATGGTGTGAGCATGCGCCAAGTCAACCCAAATAAAGCATCAAAGGAGAATACCACTATACTATGCTTTAATATGCTAAAACAACGCATGATTCATCCAAGGCACATTAAGAAATGTCAATTGTTTATAACAAGTCATGCTATAGCAAAGAATACTAAGCATAAAGCCAAAACAATAACAAGCATGGCATGACAAAGCATAGGCCACAGTCAAAAACAAGCTCTCTTTACCACTTAAGCATGAGCTTTCCTACTCTTTTCCAAACCAAACCAAACCAAACTATTTGAACACCAATATATGAAAGAGGAGGTCCAACCAATTTATTCAGCAAACTAAGAAAACCAAGCAAACGAAAACGAAAACAAAAACGAAAAAGAAGACGCTCCAAGAACAGCACAACTGTGCATGAAACAATAAAAATGAAGTGTTTGAAAGAAACCTGAGATTTTTATTGATGAAGAAGGGGATGCCTTGGGCATCCCCAAGCCTGTATGCTTGTACTTCTTGGATATTTCTTGGGGTGACACGCGTGGCATCCCCAAGCTTGAGCTTTAGTCCATCCTTCATCTCATTACTCATTCCTTCCATACACCTGAAATTTTTCCTTCATACAAAACTTCACACAATCTCATTAGCAACATTAGTGCACTTAAGATAAATAAGTCTCAAGGTTCAGTTATAACACCAAATAAACTTCCATTAGAACACTAGATACTGTAGCACTTCCCTCAAAAAGCTCACTTCCCCAAAGGAACTCAAGAAGGAACTAACAAGAAGCAAATGCAGAAAATGGCAGAAATCTGTCAAAACAGACCAGCAAGTAAAGACGAATTTTTTCGAAGACCTTCTGTTAATCAAATCAAAAAGTGTTGAACTAACGAAATTTAGATAACAACCTGGGGCAGAAGCACAAAACATTACAGCTCAATCCGACGTACTGAGCTCTCTCAGGAATTTTTACGGTGAAGCACATAAATCTGTTTCGGGACAGTAACTTTCCCAATCATTACTTCTCTCTCATTAGAGGTTACTCTTGGTACGAAAAGAAAATAAAAAGGATAAGGAGCGGTTATTACAGAGGTAATAACTTCCAAGACTCATCTAAAACTTTTGGGTTATCTCCCAATAAGTACTTTTTTTAATGCCTTTAAGTTAGGCATAAGGAAAAACTAAAATGGATAGAATAGAAGTAAGCGGAGATAATCATGGTGAAAACATTGTTTTGTTCAATGAAATCCTTTTGTTAACAATGTTGATCAGGTCTTGTTACCAAAACAATTCCATATGAGACAAAAATTTGTATCCAACTAATGATTATGTTACCTCAACCTTGATAGCAATGGTCCCAATCATAATAGTCTCAAATTTTTCTCCTCGTATGGGACAATATATTTCTCCAACTTGAATGATCTCAACATGTTCAATTGAATTTAAACCATAAGTCCTTTCAATCTTCTTGAGAAAATATACAATGTGTTCATTGAAGGTCACCTTCCCTTGATTACAATTAATAACAGTTCATGCAGTATTTAAGAAAAGGTCTCCCAAGAATAATAGACATATTATCATGTTCATGCATAAAAGTTTGAGAGGATGCTCTCATAAGAAATATGAAGTGAAGTAAAAGAGAGCATCAAGAGGCAAATCCAAAACATATTTAAGTCTAACCCACTTCCTATGCATAGGAATTGTGTATGCAAATAAATTCACAAAGAATAAAGAGACAAGCATAGGAAGATAAAACAAGAGTAACTTCAGCACATAGAGTGGTGTTTCAATACCATGAAAATTTCTACAACCATATTTTCCTCTCTCATAATAATTTTCAGTAGCCTCATGAAGAAACTCAACAATATAACTATCACATAAAGCATGCTCTTCATGATCTATAAGCACTAGAGCTTTATTATAAACATTTTCAAGAGAAACCTTAGGAACATAGCATTCATTCTCCTTTAGTAAGCAAGGGGGACAATCAAATAATGTAAGGGATAAAGAGTTAATCTTATTAGAAGGTAGGCATGGGTAGCTAATCCATTGTTCCTCCTTTTGTTCATCACTCTCCTCCTCCTTTTCATCTAATGAGATTTTAGGTTCATCAATTTCTTCTTCCATAGGATCCTGCAAGGCATTAGTCTCTTCCATTTGTGGAGAGCATCTATTAAAATACTCAAGAATAGGGCCATTTTCATCCTTGTAATTATCAAAGCAAAATTTAAGTATACCATAAACGTCATACTTATAAGGTGAATCATCAATATTTTCAAGCAAACTAGCAAGTTCAAAAGCACCCTTCCAAGCAATAAATTCTTCAATTTGTTCTGCATCGTAAGTCATAAATTCCTTTAGCATAGGAAGATATGATATCATTATAATTATACTCACATTGAAAAGGGAGGTGTTTATACCTATTTCTGCAATGAGATTCATCAAGGCAATAAGTAACATTATAAGTAGAGCACACATTTCTAGCAATGGTATACAATCTATCAATTTGTTCCCATAAGTGTTTCCCTTTTTGTGACAAGCGGTGTTCCTTATAATAATATTTTTGATCTTCCATGAACCCACCTTGCCAATAAGCTTCGGTTTCAAAGAAACCAACCATTGACAACAAGCATGACAAAGCAAGACAATAACAGACCAACGAAAAAAGCAACTAGAGTAGGAACTAATTTTTTTGTATTTTTGATAAAGAAACAAGAAAACAAGGAGAAAGATAAACTTAGCTTGAACAATAGTGAATCCAAGTGGACTTGATAAATAAAGCTATGCTCCCCGGCAACGGCGCCCGAAAATAGTCTTGATGACCCACAAGTATAGGGGGTGTATCGCAGTATTTTCGAGGGAAGTGAAACCCAATTTATTGATTCGACACAAGGGGAGCCAAAGAATATTTATAACCCTTAACAACTGAGTTGTCAATTCAACTTCACTTGGAAACAATCTTGCTCATAGCAATTTATCAGTAGCAATAGTTTTGTAGTAGGAATAGTAAAGTAACAGCAGTAGCAAAGCAGAGACAACAGTAACAAAAGCAGTAAACAATGGGATTCGAGTGCGGTAGGAATACGGATGGATGGACGGGCCTTGCATGGACAAGACAATTCACATAGCAATCAGAACATAGGGCAATTGCAGATAAATAAGATAAAGCACCCGAGTACTAGACAATCCTAGGCATGTGTTCCATATATAGTCATACGTGCTCGCAATGAGAACTTGCACAACATCTTTTATCCTGCCAGCCCGTTTGCAGCGGGGCCTCTAGGGTACTACTGGCAATTAATGTGCTCCTTTTAATAGAGCACCGGAGCAAAGCATTAACAGTCCGTGAACACATGTGATCCTCACATCAAAGCCTTTCCCTTCCGGTTATCCCGATTTCTGTCACTTCGGGGCCATAGGTTCCGGACAACGACGTGTGTATACAACTTGTAGATAAGACCAAGAACAATACTATCATAATGAATCAATAACATGTTCAGATCTGAAATCATGGCACTCGGGCCCTAGTGACAAGCATTAAGCATAACAAAGTTGCAACAAAGTCATAAAGCACTAATAAGAGATACTAGGCACTATGGCCTAACAATCTGATGCCATTACATGAACGATCTCATCCAATCCCTACCATCCCCATAGCCTCCAGCGGGGTATTACTCACTCATAGATGGAGGAAACATGGATAGTCGATGAAGATGATGGTGGAGATCGATGGAGATGGCTCCGGGGGCACTTCCCTGTCCCGGCAGGGTGCCGGAACAGAGACTTTCTGTCCCCCGAATCTCTGCTTCGGTGGCGGCGGCGCAGCGGAACTTTTCATGGAAAAACATCGACCCCCCCAAAGTTTTTAGGTCAGAAGTCTTCTTATAGGCGAAGAGAGAGGTCGAGGGGGTTCCTGGGGCCACCACACCATGCCCTGGCGTGGCCAGGCCCAGCCCGCGCCTAGGGGTGGTGTGGCCAGCCCCTGGCCCTCCTCCGTCTCGTATTCTGGCTCCTGGAGTCTTCTAGAAAAATAGGCACTTTGGCTTTTGTCCCGTCCAATTCCGAGAATATTCATTTTTTGACTTTCCTGGAACCAAAAACAGCAGAAAACAAGCAGCTGGCACTGTGGCTCTTGTTAATAGGTTAGTCCAAGAAATCATATGAAAAGTACTCCAAAGTGTGGACAAAACACAAGAAAGTGGATAAAACTAAGCATGGAGCATCAAAAATTATAGATACATTTGCAATGTATCAGTGGGGCAGGTTCAGCAAAACCGATGTAAACATTGATCTCACCAAAATACATGATGGTGTAGGTAGTCACGACCTCCCTAGCCGAAATCTAGGTATCGTCGAGAATGATGAGAGGGACGTCGCTAGTGTAGAGGACACGACCGACGGTGATTGTCTTGCCGATTCCGATTCTTGCAGATTCTGCTCGGAACGTTGATCGGAAGCTTACTTGCCCCACAGTGGGCGCCAATTGTCGTCAGATTGATGACAAGTACGCCATGAGGGGGTCCTCGAGGCGTGCGGAAGAGAAGGGTGTGAGACGTACGATGTTCCGGGACGGTGAGCACACAAGTTTACCCAGGTTCGAATTCACCGGCTTTGGACAGATCCTACTCCTGCTAGCAATCCAGTAATAGGACAGAGCCGGAATATGGGTTACAAGGGTTTTGCCTGTGTGAGTTGATATTGTAAACTATTGTGGGGTGCCCTAAAGGCTTGTCCTAGGACGACTTATATAGATATCTGGCCTAGGGTTTACAGGAGAGACCTATCCGTCTACGACTAAGAGTCGGTTACAAAGTACATCTTGAACTACAAGTAACACTACAGGTCTATGTCGGTAAGTCTTTTGGGCCTTCCCGTAGCCGGACTAGACTCCGTATCTTCTCCTTGACTGGGCCTGCCTGTGAAGCAAAGCTCTAACCCGAAGTGGGCCACCCTGGTCAGTGAGGCACAGTGAGGATACCCAGAAAGTATATCCCCAACAAGAAAGAAACATATACTAGTTTGGTACGAACACCAATAGAAAGAAACAATTACTAGTTTGGTAAAAAAGCTACCATATTTCCTTTGAAGATGTTGTTCTTGTTCATGGTGCAAATGTAGTAAGGGATTGTTGGCTTGTATCTTCTGACTATCCTCCTAAGGTTTCTCCTCCTTAATATAGTGATGTAGACAACATTGCCAAACCTATAGCGAAGGCCGTACTTATATACATCTCGGACATCTGATCCTAAAATAAACTTATATTACTTCACACACATACATACATGCATGTTATTGATCTAGTCTCACCACCATACCTCGCATGGTAGAGGGCACGGCTAGAAAAGAGCTAGGTATCTTGTTCTCCGCATTAGACATTCCTAACCTATAGAGTCCAACAACACTACCTTATTCTCTTAGAACAAAAAATCCTAACATATAGATACCATTTAGATCAACGGGAGGTACCAGGGAGCGGTTAGCCCAACCATGGTCGAGGGCGTCAAAGCAGTACGTGCATCCGCGGTCAAGGGCGCCGGAGCGGTTCGTGCAACCGTGGATGACGGTGCCGGAGATGTCCGCGCAGCCACAGACGAGGGCGCCGGAGATGTTCGCGTAGTCACGGACAAGGGAGCCAGAGCGGTGATGGGTGAAACTGAGATCTAGAGGTAGGGAGTGATAGTGAGATCTGAAGCTGGTGTTCTTTAGGATAAGGTTGAGACCTAAAGGTTGGTGGGCTTGGTCGTTCTGGCCCATTGAACAAGGTAGGGAGACAATAATAATAGGAAATAAAGTACTTATACATAGGTAATAATTGTAAAATACAGGTTAGGAAAATAACACCCGAATTACTATTCAATTATAGAAAACATGTTTAAACTAATCCTCCTCAATAGACTATGTGGAGGTAGCAGAGTCTGCATCATCATCCGGCAGGTCCTCCACATTATCCGTATGGACTAGCTATCTCATTCTAGTAATGACATTGATCATTTGGTAGGAGAGATCATGGCATTCCTCCTTCTGCTCGTGAAGAAACTTGGCTATATCTTATTGAGCTCTGGTGTTCATTTTCTCAATCTCGAACATCTTCTCCTGCTCACGCAACACTTTATTATGTTTAACTTGATACTAGAGACAATGCAACATTCTCTTCATGTGCATAGACGTGTGCTCCGGATCAGCCCATACAATAGCACTGTAGTTTGGAACCTCCTGACCCCATCCAAGGAACATGCGTCCGGTGTCACAGGTCCATCGACAGTCATACATAACTCTGCTATGCGATGGAAGGCCGCACACACATAGAAGTTCTGTCTTTTTGGGCCACATAGAGATAAACAAAAAAATTTCCATACGCGGTGATCCCAAGATCTAGCTGAGGTAGTAGGCCACGAGGATTACCACTAGACGCGCAGTTGCAGAATCGATGAAGCACGTCATGCAATGCAGTCCTCACGATCTGTTCCGATCCACGATTGTCGAAGTGCTAAATGTACAACACTTCCACCAGTATCCATACGTACAAGGAGGAGCACCGATGGTGGATTTCTAGGTCCGGTACAGCGGCATGACTGGACTGGGGCTAGGGTTTTCCAATGCTTGGAGTGACCTAATCGCTCACTCCTTCTAGGTAAGTGTGCCCTAGTATATATAGGGAGTGAAAGTGGGCTCCACTCAATTATGGCCCATTCACTAAAGACCATATTAATCATTGTGAGTCCAACTCACTAACTTAGTACGTATCTGATTCGGGTCCAACCCAAATACATTTTCGGTTCAGGTATAACCCAAACTTGCTCCTGCTCTTAAGTGTGTGACCCAACAGGCTCATGGTAACTCGGACACGATCCGAGTCTCACTCGTAGTCGATCAGTCGATAGCGGCTCCTAATAGAACGTGCCGACTTCCAGGTACCAAAGAGTCATGATGACATACCTTCTGATGTGACTTTCGTCTGAGTCCCTTTTGCCTCACGATACATCTTGTCAAACTATTGGCGAATAATCATCATCCTTCAAATAGCTCAACTCTCTTCTCTATCCAAGATAAGTGATTCATCCGACTAACTGTTAATCGACCGCTTCGGTTAACACTTAACCGAGTCGAGCATGACCATGCTTTCTGAATCATATATTCTGAGAGGGCCCAAAGAATATCTCTCCAGTTGAAAGGGAAAAATCCCATATTGTTCATCTACATCATGCAACTTGATTCTCAGTCGACCCGAACTCTGTCTTTATAACTGCCAGTGACGAAAAAACGTTTGAGAGAACCTAAGTCGATTATCCTCAACTCGGATTGTGCAATAACCTCAGGTCTAAATATTACATTGATTGAGACATACAAATGACGACTTGTTCGTTGCATCTCAATATGTTCCAATTCAACTCGCTAAACTCTTTAGCCAAATCCGTGTAAGTCGGAATAGCATCTCCATGCCCATGACAAGTGGAACCGAGTCATCAGCCGACTTTCACATTAGTCTATGTTGTGTGTCCAACACAACCTCAGTGACCAAGTACAACTAGTATGAACAACATGAATATATAGTTCCACAATCGAATCACATATTCAATGATACATATCAGTAGTTCATACATGGACAATAACTTTATGAATACATTGGGAATAACATCATACATGATTGCCTCTAGGGAATATTCTCGACATGTCTTTGTCTCAACCCCATTGCATTGCGGGTCATCATTAATAGCATTAGGAGGTAAGCTAGGAAGAATCTGTGGGATGGGTGAGGAAATTTGAAGAAACGAGATTTCTCCCAAAATGTGAAAACATAGGTCGATCTCGATCAACCAAATATATGCCTAAATCAGAATTAAAATCTAGAAAAAGGGCTTACGTCCATCTCGTAGTTGATCTCGGTAGCCTGCCGCCTAGCTCTCGTTGGATTCGCCATATTGCCGGCTCAAGCTTTCGTGCAGAGAGAGGGTGAAGATAAGTGGGGATCGGAGTGGAAATATGATGACGAGTATAGAAGAGATACTTTATAACCGCCTGGTTGACTCTTGCATTCCGTGGTGGGGCTCAGTGGTTAGTGGGAGGGGGTTAACCTGCAAGCCCATATAGGCCCACTATGCAGGTCGCATATAATCCACAGCGCCACCTAATGTACCTGCGCCCAGTCAACCACGACAATAAAAAACGTCACACTTTCCTACCACCTACCGCGACACACTCTAGTGCCGGTATCGGTAATACCATGGCATAAATATTTGTGCCATCCTCGATAGCCGCCGTGAATCCTCATCCACCGCGTATCGAACTATTGCAGGTACTTTTCGCTTGTGCAGCCCCACAAATCCGTCGAGTATGGGGGTAATTTTGTAGTGAAACCCTTTTTATGCACTCTGTACTAGGATCCAAGTTGTGCCTTCTTCACTGGGTGTGCGCACATACTTTTTTCGAACACAGCCATGACTGCCCAGCAGAAACTGTACATGCAATCAATGGGCATGGACTCGGCCATGCATAGGTAGTTGTCTTGTGTATCTCTAGGAATTTCATATGCAAGCATTCGAAGGGCAATTGTGCATTTCTAAATAGTGGAGAAACCAAGTAGGTCGATGACGTATCTCTTCAGTTTGAAGTAGTCGTCGAATGCCCTCAAATCGTCGACGATCTTTAGGAAAAACTTCCGGTTTATCCTAAAACGGCTTCAAAATTTCACATCACTGTGCAATAGATCATCGGCAAAGTAGTCTGCATATATCATGCAATAGCCATAAATCCTCTGCATTAGCTTGCTCTTGTGCGCCTTGGCGCCGACCCTCCAATGGTCGGCTGTTCTTTCTTGACGACCATAGCCAGGAGGACGGTGAGGATTGTGTAACACCCCAGTTTTAGTTAATCTTATATTTAGGGTTGTTTGTGCATTCATGAGCATCATCCCTTAAAATGCATGCAAAGAAAAATTGATGAAAAGCCTAAACCCTAATCATTCCCCTCTTTTTGAAATGAATTCAAAATGGTTTTTGTATTTTGAAAAGATCAAAAGTGTGGATCCCAAATAGTATAAATGGGTCCCTACAGTATTTGGATATTTACAAAGCTCTAGTATTTTGGAAGTTATTCAAAAATAGATCTAATTTGAAATACAAAAGGAAAAGTTTTGCAAATAAAAATTGCAGTAGACCCACAGCAGGCCGGCCCATCTCCCCTCTTCCCTCTCTGTCGCCCACCCGTGTAGTAGTCAACAGCCTAGCTCGGCCCAACACATTGTACCCCTTCGTCTGTCGTCTTCCCCGAAGACACAACCAGCTCACTGTCTTGCGCGCAGCCGCCCGATGCTCGCCGTTGCAATTCCTGCCGCCGCCGTGGTCGCCTTGCGAAGATAAGAACGCCACGAGAACCGCCGTGATCCGCTCTCTCTCCTCATACCCATCTCACTTCCCCTCGAGCCCTCTCGCAGTTTTCCCCTTCCGGAGCCTGAACCCTAGCTTCGGCCGCCGCGTAGCGCCACCGACTTTGGCCTCCCCTAGCCCAGTCGAGCACGCACACGTCACCACCTTCACTCCCTCAACCTTCCCGCTGAAGGAATCGAGTTGGGGCTTTTAGAATCGAGCCCCAGGACCACTTCTTCTTCGTCCCCGACCAAGCCGCCACCGTGTTCGTCGTCGATTCTAGCCACTTCCAACCTCGCCCGACCTCCTCAACAAGCTCTTCATGCTCATGGTGAGGAACTGCTGCTCTAGCACCTCCCCACTTCCCTCCTCCTCCTCTGGGTTGTCCCCGCGCCGCAAGCCGCCGCTGTCCACCACAGTACATGCTCGCCGGCGACACTCCGGTGACCTAGAACTAGCGGCGCCACCACCTTTAGGTATAGCATGTCGCTCCGCGTCGAACCAGAGCAACCGTGCATCCCCGCTCGCCCCCAAACACCATCGCCGTCGTCGATCTAGGAAGAGCCCCGCCGGCTGACATCATCATGACGACGCCCTGATATCAGCAGGTGTGGGTCTGACCTAGTCAAACCGGTCACTGGCCCCACCTGCCCGCGTGGCAGCTGAGGTGGCCTCAGGCCCCTCTATGAGCCACTGTGGCTAGAAATGGCCTCGGTGTAAAAATGTTTTCCTAGTTTTGTTAATTTTAGAAATGGTTTAATTAATTTCAGAAATTGGTTTAATGTTATAAATTCAATAACTAATTATTTATAATTCAGTAAGTGTGTATAATATATCAAAATGTTTAGAAAAATGAGATCTACACAATAGACTCAAAATCATGCATTGTTCAATAACTTTACAAGTTTAATTAGAAGAACAATTGAACCCCTGTAGGTGATTCTCGGGTCTCTCCTGTATTAGGGTTTGCACCCCTCGGACACCATTTAAATTGCCAAGCATGCTATAGGGTTCATCTGAATATAATTTAACTTGGCATATCATCATCCTTGCTTGAGCATTGCATCGATGCCATGTGTTGATTGTTGTTTTTTTCCTTTCTTTCTGGTGTTTGGTTGTTTCCGTAGAATACGACACCGACTCTGAGATCGAAGACCGAGATCAACACCATCGAAGATCGATGAACAATACTTGACCAACTGTAACCAAGTCAAGTACAAGGATTCCGAAGGTCTATATCTGGGTATAAACAAACAAGGCAAGCATAGTCCCACCATTATACAATCCTACGATTTCGAAAGCATTTCAATTCTTTCCATGATGCATACAATTCTACTATGGTCTTTCGAAAGCATTAATCCCTTTGAGCTTATATTACCTGATCCACTGCTCCTAGCATAACTATGTTTGGCTTGTGTGCACAGCTAGAGCTATTATCTATGTCTTGCTTAGCCATGCATAGCTGTCAGTGTTGGTTCATCCAGAAGATGTACCACATGCAGAGAATCTAGTATGACAGGAGAACAAGGTATACTGATGAGGTAAGATTAGTGGTAAAGGTTAAACATGCTAAGGCTTATATGCGAGGCCATAGTGGGATGTGGTTTTTGTAGTCCCATGCTCGCCACCACTAGGACCCGAGTTCTAGCCTCTTGAACCAAGACGAAAGTACAACCACACGGGGCCTGGAAAACCTCACGAGTAACTAACTTGCCTAGTAGATTCCATGAGTCACCTAGTTCGGGCGTTCCATTCGACATATGCATGGAAAATGTTTTGAAAGATTTGGTGAGTGAAGGTGCATCATAACAGGTAGGTAAGCATGGCCGGGGTTGCTTGGAGTTGATGGAGCCCCTGGTAAACCAACCTCGCCTCACATCTCTAGGTACTGGCTTCGGGATTTTACCCTCTATGGTGGAACCCTCCTTAGGGCGTGAATCATGGTCTCGGCGAATGCAAGGTAAAGGTCGTGGCCAACAACCCTCTGCCGACCTTCCAAGGAAGAGGGATAATAGCTTGGCATTAAGAGTCGGTTGGTACGTGTGGGTAAAGTTGTACACCCCTGCAAGGTTAAATCTTTTCGAAAAGCCGTGTCCACGATTATAGACGACTTGGGAACAGACGTGAAGATCATAGAGAATGATAACCCACAAGTATAGGAGATCGTGTGTAGCCTTTTTGATAAGTAAGAGTGTCAAACCAATGAGGAGCTAAAGGTAGGATACATATTCTCTCAAGTTCTATCAACCACTGATACAACTCTACGCATACTAAACATTTGCATTATCTAGGAAATAAAACTAGAGCAAAAATACGAGTAATAGAGATAGCTTTGCATGATAATAAATAACAAGAAAGTAAAGCTAGTTGCTACAGCAATAAAATACACTAAACTAACAGAACCATGAGTGTGGAATAGTGGTGGTAATTATGGTGACTTTCTCCAAGTGTAAATAGCGAATAGATCGGGTTCATTGTCTACGATGCAGTTTTCTATGTGGGAGAGGCTAAATATACATGCGTTTCACTACTTGGAATTACATGTACTATATGATTGGATTGTTAGCAAACATCCATAAGTACTAATCAATGCATTAATGTTTCCCCAACCATAGCCTTAAGTTTAATGGTCCTCTTACTCCTATACGTGCAACGTTTCGGTTTGCGTCCTCAGGTTTCTGTCACTCCGGCAGAACAACCCCCTTACTTTTACACATACTACAAACCCTATGGTGTTTAATCCATGCGCGCACAAATATAATGTACACCAAAGGACTGTACCATATCAACATACAACTCTAATGAACCAAAGACGTTCAACCATTCAATCTAAGAACAAAGAAACTACGCAAACATGACAAATCATAGGATTATAACTTATAGCATCAAACACCATGTTTACATAGGACCGTACAGAGGTGTGTGGGAGGATGAACCACTGCATACTAGGAGGATTAGGTGATGGAGATGGCGGTGAAGATGGTGAAGAGGGCGGCGGCGGCGCGGGGGACTCCTTCCCTGTTGCCGGTATCATGGGGGAGCACCGCCCCTTAGCCACTTCCTTCATGGCTTCTTGGAAGCCCCCCCCCCCATGGTGATGGGATCCATGGGGGAGGCAAAAACGTGGCTTTGGTGGCTGCAAATTCGTGGGTGGACATGCCCTGGGAGAATTAGTTTTCCTCCCTTTATATAGCTTCTCGGATTCCCGTCACCCCATCTTGGGCTGCAATAAATCAGGCCTAAAAGGCCTGTCCGGACTTGGAATCAGCTAAATTTTATGTCCAGAACATTTTTCGTGAAATTTCCAATAACTTTGTAGTTGAAGAGTTTTCCGTTTGACGCCGTATTCGACCCCATCTTCAAAAAGAGTTCTAAGACAGATTTCTGGAAAAGTCCCAATTTGACTCCAACAAGGTTTCCACTAGTATTCTTGGTAATTCCTACACATCAAAGTGTAAAACAAGAACATTGTGCACGTTTTCAACTATTAGTAGGTTAATACAAAGAAATCATAAACTTTATAGAAAAAGGAGTGTCAAAAGCATATTATTAGCATAAAACCATCAAAAATTATAGATACGTTATGGACGTATCAGAGAACATTAACCTAATCGTTAAACTTGGCAGTTCAACGTGTGCTTAAGGATGCTTCCTCATGGGTACGAGGGGGTGATCCTAGTTGTGAGATGAGGATTACTTTGGTGGATAGCAAAAGATGATGATCAATTCTTTGGACATGTCGCTCTCTTATCCCCATTTAAAATATCTGATTAGACGAGCTTCTTCTCCCTCTTGTTTCATAAACAAAGATGGTTTTATGCAAAATAACCCCACCAGCCATAAGTCTTGCGGAGTACACCCTGTACTCACCCTTTCTTTGTTGATACTTTTGTAGCAGAATAAGTGTCCCTTGAAGACAAGTTTGGTACGACATCGACACCGACGAGTAGCTTGGGGTTCCCGGCCGGCAGCCTGGAATCTATGGGCTGGGACGTCATCGTTATGCTTCAGGCCTCTTAGGACATTTGTTAAGTTTGCTATACTTAGTAGCATAATTTGCCTTCCTTTGTTTGATGTTTGTGGTCAGTGACCTCTACTTCTAATATTTTGGTTCTTTGCTCAGTTATGAGCTTGCTGTAATAATTTTTGTGTCGTATGGTTACTGTTGTCTTACCGATTTCTCACTGAATATCCTCGAGCTCTATGTTAATCTTATGTCAGGCTAAGGTCTGGGATTTTTTTAACCCTAATCCCGAGGTGTCATAGGTTTTGGTATCAGAGAAGTACCGACCGTAGGAAAACCTTTCTATTGGTCAATGTTGAGTCTAGTGCTTGTGAAAACTATTTCAAAGATGAAAATTATTTGTGAAATCTCTAGTATGCTTCTTTTTCTCCTCATCTGGTATCGCTCTAACTCTGGGTCATCTTACCTTGTGTTGATTTGGAAAATTTTTGATATCTCTTCTAGTCTTTCAAAGCTTAGGTGCCTTCCATGCATGTCGTTTCTCAGACAGTTGACCTAGTGTTGAGTTCTCTAGAGTTGCGTGTGTTTTTTGTTCCTTGTCCCCTTTGCTCTGCTTCAGCTGAAAGATTCCTTTCCATCATGATATCTCTACCTTATGGGCCCACAATATTATATTGTAGGATCCATAGTGTTCTGTTTAGGCTTCGAGGTTTCCTTTTGCCTCGTGTGCCTCCTTTTTGTTTGTTTGGGTACTTTAGAAGTTCTTTCTTCTCTTGGAAGCTACCTTGTGGTTACTGTCTTGAAATGTACGCTATGTCACTCAAGTAGTAGTTACTTCTTTCTCGGGTTTTAACCCTTGGACTTGAACTGAAGATCCCAGATTGTGCTAGATTCTGGTGTTATGAATCTTGTACATGAAGCTGATCTTTAACCCAAGGTCCATTCCAATGACCCTTGTTGTTAGTTTTTAAAACATTACCTCAGGATGGCTGGTACTACAATTCTAGCATTTAAGTTTGTGGTTATTGTCGCTTTTGAATTGTGATAATTAAGGACTTCCCCTACCACTAGCTATGGCAGATGTTCTTTAATGGAACCAAATAGATCACGTCAAGAGTACTCCGCGCGAGTCTCATATCTATACTCGCGACTCTGCCACACCTTCCCCTCTCTACATTGGTTTTCGGAAGATTGTTAATCTATGCATCTGCATCTCGGGATTCTATCCTGAGCATGTTCTTTTTCCCTTGTTGCTTCCAACCTTGTTTACCAGTTGGTAGCCAAGTAGTAAATGAGCATTGGAGTATTCTAATGCAAGATACTCTTGTGGTACGTCAAGACAAACCATCTCGAAATGTTAGGAGAACCAAACTCCTGTACCTCTTCATAACTAGGACTAGGTCAAAGTGTTGTAGTCCGCAGATTAAAAGGCATTAACTATCCTCTATCTATTCCATCTTAGAGTATCACACTCTTTTATACTAAGAGGTCGTGTGGAGTTTCATAACCCTCTTAACGAAGTGATTCTCTTACACATATTTACCACCCTTCCCCCGATCTTTCCGGCTTGCGAATGATGCGTGTGCATAATAATGTGGTCATCTGAGATTCTTAGTGATTTTTATTGCTCATGGCTCTGAAATATAGCCATCTACGTCCACATTTAAACCGGATATTACTCATATTCTTGATGAAATATCTCTCTAAACCCTGCCACTAATGCTAATATTTAGAGGGGTATGCAATCCTTTCTTTTATATTTTTCCTGCACAGATAATGTCGTTTAAAGGAGGAAATCACTACATTAAAGTAAAAGATACGAGATTTCCAACAACCAGAAGAAACCAGGAGCCGTACAACAGAGGCAGACGCTTTAACGACAAACTATACGACCGGAGCAAAAATTCTGGCCATATAGCTCCGATCGTATAGTTGGCGTCGCCACCGTTAGGTCAAACAGTACAACTTTCGTGAAGGGACCCCTACATAAAAAGCCTCAGGCGATGGGAAAACATCTCTTCCTCCGCCTCGAAGAACCCAGACGTCACCAAAAAGCTGCCTCAGATCTCCAAACCTTTATCCATCTCCATAGCCCTATTCCACCACTTGTAATAGTAGATCCCTAGAGGTGATTCCCTAGAGGTAAAACAATGGACCGGGGTCCATAGTTCACTAGAGGTGATTCCCCTTAAGATAGTTGACATGTTGGGTGAACAAATTACAGTGGGGCAATTGACAGACACCGAGAAAGCATACATGCATATACTAATCATCTTGACTCCTATGAGATTTGATTGGGCATTACAACATTATACATAGACCGTAATCCAACTACATCTATGACTAATAATCCACCTTTAGGTTATCATCTGAACCCCCTCCAGTATTAAGTTGCAAGCAACCGATAATTGCATTAAGCAAAGTGTGTAAAGTAAACAATACGATTGTTCTATGAACAAAGGATTGCTGTTTTGTCCCTAGTAGCAAGATCACATCTAGTACCTTAGAGATTTCTGTCACTTCCCCAGATTCCTAGCGGCATGAACCCACTATCGAGCATAAATACTCCCTCTTGGAGTTGCTAGCATCTACTCGGCCAAGATAGCTACTAACAATGAAAAGCATGCAAGATACAAATAACAAAGACATGATAGAATCAATAATCAATCTGAAATAGCATCTCAATATCCATCGGATCCCCGCGAACACAACATGTAAGATTACAAATAGATGATCTTGATCATGAACGGAGCTCACAAGATCTAAACATGGTAGCTCAAAGGATAAGAACCAACCATCTAGCTACTACATGGACCCGTAGTCTAGAGATGAACTACTCACACATCACACCGGAGGCAGGCATGATGATGAAGAATGCCTCCAGGGTGATCTCTCCGCTCCGGCAGGGTGCCGGGAAGAGCTTCTGATCCATCACGATCTAGGGATGGAGATGATGGCGGCTACCGACTCTAACGTGGAATTTTGATCGGGTACTTAGGGTTTTCGTCCCGAGAGACTTTTATAGGCGAAGGGGCAAGGTCGGTGGAGTGCCAGGGGCCCCACACCCCCTGGTGGCATGGGTAGGGCTGACCATGCCGCCACCAGGTGTGGCCGCCCTGGTGCGCCACTTCGTCTCACCTCCGGACTCCGTGTTGCTTCGGGTAAAATATTGACTTTGGATTTCGTCCGGTCCAATTTCGAGAATATTTCCTTACTAGCTTTTCTGAAAGCAAAAACAGCAGAAAACAGGCAACTGGCACTGTGGCATCTTGTTAATAGGTTAGTTCCAGAAAATGTGTAAAAATACTCTAAAGTGTGGACAAAACATAAGAAAGTAGATATAAAACAAGCATGGAACATCAAAAATTATAGATACGTTTCCAACATCCCCAAGCTTAACTCCTGCTCGTCCTCGAGTAGGTAAGTGATAAAAAAGAAGAATTTTTGAGGTGACATGAACCATCATAATCTTGATCAAGGCATTTGTAAAACATTGATATCGGGGGTCATAGTACTTTAACATAGCATGAAAGATATAGTTCTAACAATAAGACATAGCAACTATGTTATAGCATGAAAAGGTACACACAAAAGATTCATGAATAATAATGCTTTGAAAGATGTTTGTTTTTTTCACATATAGAAAATATAACGAGAATGGTATTCAGCTTGTCCCTCATAGTGTAGAAAAACATAAATGCAAAGGACACGTTCAAAGTTCATAAGGGTGACTAGATACAAATAGTTTAAGAACAAGCAATATCGATTTATGAATCAATCAAAAAGTTTTGGGACAATGCACATTAAACTAAGAATGGCCACTATGCTCTCTCAATAGGTGCAGAAAGATAGAAGATAGAGACTCAACATAAAAGTAAAAGAAAGGCCTTCATAGAAGGAAGCAGGGATTCAAGTTTCATAAAGAGCTCCCAAAAATTATGGTACTTATTAGCTTTCAGCTCTCATTGCCCCTATCATAATCATCTTTAGGTGATTAAGGTTAAAGTGAACAAATATGAGGATATGCTTGACAAGTTATAAGCTAGAAATCTCATGCTCCTTACTTACAAAGACCATTCCTCATGCTACTCAAGTTTAGTCACAAGTAAGTTCTTGTCATTGTAAGTACATGTGTATCATAGAGAACTGCCAACGGGGTACCCCTTGCCCGATGATACGGAAGATTCCCCATATCAAAATGACAAGGCAAGCAGACAATGAGCATCTTAGAAATCCTTTTATTTCCTATTTGCATAGGCCTCTTTTTTCTTTTCTTTTTTCTTTTTCTTCTTTTTCCTATTTGCATAGGCTTCTTTTTTTAGAGGATGCTTCATAGATTGCTCACTATGGTTACGCTGCAGGTTTCCACCATGATTAGGCATGGATTAGACCAGCCGCCCAGGCATTTCTCTAACACATATACGAACTCCATGAGCCTTACAAGCTCCCCTTTCATTTCACACCACCGGGATCCATAAGCAAAAGAACATGATGTCAACTGAATAAAGTGCAATGTTGAAAGCGTTCCCCATGATAGCATGGTTCTGCTAATTCACAACTTACAAAGCACAAGCATATACGCAACATAGATGGGCAAAAATGGTTCAAGTTTATTAAGTGCAAGAAAAGTAAAGTGTCTCATCAAGTTCGTCAGAGCTTTAATCACTAATTTTCACATAACAAGTTTAATTCAGAAGGTAGATAAAAACATGAATATACTTGGAATAGTAAATGCTAATAGGTAGGTATAGTGGAATTTTTGGACTAACTTGGTTTTATTTGGAGTTGGATGCATGAGTGGAACTTATACTTGGTATGGAGGCTAGCAAAAGACTGGTGGCGACCAACTAAGAGAGAAATAATGGCCATAATCATGCAAAGCGATAAAACATCATTAATTAAAGCATAAAGTGATATTACAAGTCGAAAACTAAATGATCATAGAGGCTATGGTGACTTGGGATAGTCTTAACATGCTGTGAGCATGCACCAAGTCAACCCAAATAAAGCATTTAAAGGAGAATACCACAATATTATGCTTTAATATGCTAAAACAACGCATGATTCTTTAAAGGCACATTAAGCAATTATCAATTGTTTGTAACAAGTCATGCTACATAAATAATCTAAGCATAAAGTCAAAACAATATCAAGCATGACATGATAAAGTCTAAGCCACAGTCAAAAACAAGCTCCTTTTATACCACTTAAGCATGAACTTTCCTACTCTTTTCCAATCTAAATCTACTTATTTGAAAACTATCATATATGAATGAGGGGGTCCAACCAATTTATTCAAGCAAACTAAGCAAACGAAAACTAAAAACAAAATAAATACGCTCCAAGAACAACACAATTGTGCATGAAACAATAAAAAATGAAGTCTTTGGAAGAAACCTGAGATTTTTATTGATGAAGAAGGGGATGCCTTGGGCATCCCCAAGCTTTGACGCTTGTACTTCTTGAATATTTCTTGGGGTGACACGAGTGGCATCCCCAAGCTTGAGATTTTGTCCATACTTCATCTTATCACATTATCCTTTCCTACACTTAAAAATTTCCTTCATACAAAACTTCACACAATCTTCATTAGCAACATTAGTATGCTCAAGATAATAAATCTTTTTTGTTCAGTTACAACACAAGTAAAACTTCCATTAAAACACAAGCTACTGTAGCACTTCCTTTAAAAAGTTCAAATGATCAAAGAGAAAGAGATTAAGAGGCAAATGCAAATAATGGCAGAAATCTGTCAAAATCGACCAGCAGGTAAAAACCGATTTTTTCGAAGACCTTCTGTTGCTCAAATCGAAAAGTGTTGAGCTAAATAAAGTTGGATAACAACCTGGGGCAGAAGCACAAAAAATTACAGCTCAATACGACATACAGAGATTTTTCACGAATTTTTACCGCGAAGGACAAAAATCTGTTTTGGGACAGTAACTTTCCCAAGTCTTACTTCTTTCTCATTAGAGGTTACTCTTGGCACAATAACCACACAAAAAGGATAAAGAGCGGTTATTACAGAGGTAATAACTTCCAAGCCTCAATAAAATACTCTTAAAGAAATTTGGGTTATCTCCCAATAAGTCCTTTTCTTTAATGCCTTTGAGCTAGGCATGATAATTTCGATGATGCTCACATTAGAAACATGAATTGAAGTAAAAGAGAGCATCAATGAGCAAATTCAAAACACATTTAAGTCTAAAACACTTCCTATGCATAGGAATATTATATGCAAATAAATTCACAAAGAACAAAGTGACATGCATAGGAAGATAAAACGAGAGGAACTTCAAAACTTTCAGCAAATAGAGAGGTGTTTCAGTACCATGAAAAATTTTACAACCATATTTTCCTCTTTCATAAAAATTTTCAGTAGCCTCAAGAATAAAGTCAACAATATAACTATCACATAAAGCATGCTTTTCATGATCTACAAACACATAATTTTTATCAACCTCAAAAATAGTGGGATTAAAACCTTCAGACCCACTTTTAACAATTTTATAACAAGATGACTGATCAATCTCATTTTCAATAGTAGTACAATTAATATTATCAACCAATATAGGACCATCATCTAGAGCTTTATTATAATTTTTTTCAAAAGAATCCATAGGAACATAACATTCATCCTTCTTTGGTAAGAATGGAGGACAATCAAATAATGTAATGGGTAAAGAGTTACTCTCATTAGAAGGTAGGAATGGGTAGATCCATTCTTCCTCCCCTTGATCATCACTATCCTCCTCTTTTTCATCCAATGAGCTTCTAGTTTCAGCAATTTCTTCTTCCATAGGTTCCTGCAAGCCATTAGTATCTTCCGTTGGTGGAGAGCATCTATTAAGATATTTAAGAATATATCCATTCTCTACCTTGTAATTATCAAAACAAAATTTAAGTATATCATAAACCTCATATTTATAAGGTGCATCATTAGTATTTTCAAGCAAACAAGCAAGTTCGAATGAACCCTTCCAAGCAATAAATTCTTCAATTTGTGCCACATCATAAAAGTCATAATTTCCCTTAACATAAGAAGATATGGTAACATCATCATTATACTCACATTAAAAAGGGAGGTGTTTATACCTCCTACATCAAAAAGATTTATCAAGCAATAAGTAACATTATAAGTATAGCACATGTTTCTAGCAATGGTACACAATTTATCAATTTGTTCCCATAAGAGTTTCCCTTTTTGTGACAAGCGGTGTTCCTCATAATATTTTTGTTGTTCCATGAACCCATCTTGCCAATAAGATGTAGTTTCAAAGAAACCCACCATTGATAGAAAGCATGATAAAGCAAGACAAAAACAGATCAACAGAAATAACAACTATAGCAGGAACTAATTTTGTGTGTGTTTTTGATAGAAAGAAATAAGCAAACAAAGAAAAAATAAACTAAGCAAAACAAAAAAAACAAAGTAAAGGGATGGGTTATGAGGGACTCCCCTTGTGAAGATGTCCTTGACTCCCCGGCAATGGCGCGAGAAAAAGTGCTTGATGGCTCAAAATGTATCGAGCTCGTTGGGGAACCCCAAGAGGAAGGTATGATGAGCACAATAACAAGTTTTCCCTCAGTTATGAAACCAAGGTTATCGAACTAGTAGGAGCAAGGAAACACCTCCAAGGTGTTGCTTCCAACTTGGAATCCTACACAACACAACCACGTAACTTTGCCCCCAACTTACAGTGAGGTTGTCAATCTCACCGGTTTGCTGAAAACAATGGATTAAACGTATTGTGTGGAAGATAGTAGTTGCTTGCAGAAAGTAAACAGAAAACAATAAATAGTAGATTGTATATTGATGGTAAAACAATGGACCGGGGTCCATAGTTTGCTAGAGGTGATTCTCCTTAGGATAGTTGACATATTGGGTGAACAAATTACAGCGGGGCAATTGACAAACAACAAGAAATCATACATGCATATACTAATCATCTTGACTCCTATGAGATTTGATTGGGCATTACAACATTATACGTAGACCGTAATCAAACTTCATCTATGACAAATAATCCACCTTTAGATTGTCATCCGAACCACCTCCAGTATTAAGTTGCAAGCAACAGATAATTGCATTAAGCAAAGTGTGTAAAGTAAACAATATGACTATTCTATGAACAAAGGATTGCTGTTTTCTCCCTAGTAGCAACAACACATCTAGTACCTTAGATATTTCTGTCACTTCCCCAGATTCTTAGAGGCATGAACCAACTATCAAGCATAAACACTCCCTCTTGGAGTTTCTAGCATCTACTCGGCCAAGATAGCTACTAACAACGGAAAGCATGCAAGATCACAAATAACAAAGACATGATAGAATCAATAATCAATCTGAAATAGCATCTCAATATCCATCGGATCCCTACAAACACAACATGTAAGAATAGAAATAGATGATATTGATCATGAACGGAGCTCACAAGATCTAAATATGGTAGCCCAAAGGAGAAGAACCAACCATCTAGCTACTACATGGACCCGTAGTCCAGAGATAAACTACTCACACATCACACCGGAGGAAGGCACGGTGATGAAGAAGGCCTCCAGGGTGATCTCTCCCCTCCGGCAGGCTACCGGGAAGAGCTTCAGATCCCTCCCGATCTAGGGATGGAGATGATGGCGGCTACAGACTCTTTTGTGGAATTTTGATCGGGTACTTAGCATTTTCGTCCCGGGAGACTTTTATAGGTGAAGGGGCAAGGTCAGTGGAGTGCCAGGGGGCCCACACCCCCTGGTGGCGTGGGTAGGGCTGACTGTGCCGCCACCAGGTGTGGCCTCCCTGGTGCGCCACTTTGTCTCCCCTCCGGACTCCGTGTTGCTTCGGGTAAAATATTGACTTTGGCTTTCGTCCGGTCCAATTCCCAGAATATTTCAGCTTTTCTGAAACCAAAAACAACAGAAAACAAGCAACTAGCACTATGTCATCTTGTTAATAGGTTAGTTCTAAAAAAGTGCAAAAATAATCCAAAGCATGGAACATCAAAAATTATAGATAAGTTTCCAACATATCACTCCCCTAGCCCAGCCGAGCACGCATGCGTCACCGCCTTCACTCCTTCAACCTTCCCGCTGAAGGAATCGAGCTAGGGCATTTAGAATCAAGCCCCAGGATCCGTCTTATCCGTCCCCGACCGAAGACCGCCACCGCGTTCGTCATTGATTCCAGCCGCTTTCGACCTCGCCCGGCCTCCTCGACAAGTTCTTCACGCTCACGGTGAGGAACCGGTGCTCTAGCACCTCCCCACTTCCCTCCTCCTCCTCTGGGTTGTCCCCGCGCTACAAGACACCGTCGTCCACCGCAGTACATGCTCGCCGACGACACTTCGGTGACCTAGAACTAGCGGCTCCACCACCTTTAGGTAGCCCGTGTCGCTCCGCGTCGAACCAGAGCAACCGCGCGTCCCTGCTTGCCCCCAAACACCATCGCCGCTGTCGATCTGGGTAGAGCCCCGACGGCTGACGTCATCGTGATGATGCCCTGATTTCAGCAGGCGCGGGTCTGACCCAGTCAAACTGGCCACTGGCCCCACCTGCCCTCGTGGCAGCAGAGGTGGCCTCGGGCCCCTCTGTCAGCCACCATGGCTAGAAATGGCCTCGGTATTAAAAATGTTTTCCCAGTTTTGTTAATTTTAGAAATGGTTTAATTAATTTCAGAAATTGGTTTAATCTTATGAATTCAATAACTAATTATTTATAATTCAGAAAAAGTGTATAATATATCAAAATGTTCAGAAAAATGAGATCTACACAATAAACTCAACATCATGCATTGTTCAATAACTTTAATTGCAAGTTTAATTAGAAGAACAATTGAACCCCCGCAGGTGATTCCGGGGTCTCTCCTGTATTAGGGTTTACACCCCTCAGACACAGTTTAAATTGCCAAGCACTCTATAGGGTTCATTTGAATACAATTTAACTTGGCATGTCATCATCCTTTCTTGAGCATTGCATCGATGCCATGTGTTGATTGTTGTTTTTCCCTTTCTTTCTGGTGTTTGGTTCTTTCCTGTAGAATACGATACCGACTCCGAGATCGAAGACCGAGATCAACATCATCAAAGATCGACGAACAATACTTGACCAACTGTAACCAAGTCAAGTACAAGGATTCCAAAGATCTATATCTGGGTATCAACAAACAAGGCAAGCATATCCCCACCATTATACAATCCTACGATTTCGAAAGCATTTCAATTCTTGCCATGATGCATACGATTCTACTGTGATCTTTTATCGATAGATAGAGTATCCTATCTTGTAACATCCCAAAACTTAATCCAAGGTTAATCAAGATCAAATCTACCCAATTTAGGGTTAACAAAAACTTTTGCATTTAAAATGATTAAGCATTCATATGTGTTTGCATTTAATTTAGGAGTTGTTTTGAATTTCCATGTTTGAGTGATCCATTGGTTGTAAAATGATTCTAAGGTGAATTAAACATCATCTAGATCATTCCCAAACGAATCACAAAGAAAAAGAAATCAAAATGAATAAAATAAGCAAATGGTCACTTTTGCCATTTTTATCACCTAGCCTACTTTGGCTATTCCTAGAACTCAAATCTTAACAGAAACAATTGTGGTTCTTTGCACCCCTTCCTAGTACAAGTAGTGATGTACCAAGGCCCACTTTGTTTCATCCCAAAAACTTTCAAACACTAAATTTAAATGACAATTGAAAATTGAATGGAGTTCATATGTATAGATCCCATTTTCTCAAAAACCACTCAAATGACTTCCATTTAGCAAATCCTAGCAACCACAGCCTACCAAGCATCAGATCAAAGAACCCACCAAAAATCTCCCAAAAATTCCAAACTTTTTCTCATGCGGCCATTGTGTCGAACAGGTGGCAGGCAGAGAGCATCTGCCTAACTATTACTATTGCTAAGTTAAACCCTTGTACCCCATTTGACCTACTCTACTCTCCCTTGTCCCCCCTGATCCTAACCAAGCCATCAACCAGCCTCCCCCTTAGCCGTTGCAGCAGTGGCGCGCCGCCCAAATGAGGTCATCGCCGTCCAAACACGGGCAGCACGCCAGGGACCAAGCCACGCCAATCCATCATGTCCCCTAGCTCCACCCAACCCTACCGCCGCCCATAGTCCACCCCTCGATTAACCCCAGCCCCTGGACCACCTCAGCACCGCGCCGCCCATTCTCTCTGCGCCGTGCGCAGCGCACGCCAAAGCGCGATCGCCGCCAGCACGCATCATACCGCGCCTCGACACCATATCACGCACACCGCTCCACCTCGACACCAGCACCCCGCCAGACACGGCCGTGCACTACCACGCGACCCACAGTCGTCGTGATCGCCGTCGAGCACCGCCTCTGTCCCTTAGAGCACGCGACGCTCCCGACCACAATCCACCACCCCTAGCATCGCCATTAAGCCGTAGAGCACCGCTAGTAGACCGCCCACCATCCGCCTACCTTGCCCATGCCGATAGCCATCTGTATCGTCGTCACCGACGAGCTCGCCGTCGCCCCCTCGGTCCCCTCCTCGAGCCTATATAAGGAGGCCTTCCCTAGCCTCAATCACCACACCATTCGACTTCCCTCTCACCCCTAGTCCTCCCCCACCTCTCGCCGGAGCAGCTGGAGCAGCAGGCCACTGGAATTTCACCGGAGGTAGCCGCAGCAGAGGAGGAGACGCTGTCGTCGATTCCGTCCACCTCAGCCCCTGCCGCGACCTTGCATGATCCTGCCATTGCCGTCCAGTTCGATCGCCCGCCTCGCTGCACTAGCTGGATCCTGGTACGTCCCCAATAGACCCCCACCGTCCGTTTAGGGCTCGGTCTCGCCGACGACGAGTTCGTTGTCGACGACGACTGTTGACCATTGATCTAGGTTCTAATCGTAGCGCCCAGATCGTCCCATACCATTTCGGGTTTTATGTGCCACTGACAAGCGGGACCAACCTGTCAGCCGCCCTCTACGCCGCTGAGCATCACTGGGCCGGCCCATTTCATTTCCCACACTGACCCAGTTATTCAAATTAGGATTTTTCTGTTTAGGTTTAAACTCAATTCCGTCCCTTAGTTTAAAAACCAATTCAGGAAGATTTACTGAACCAAATTGAGTGATTCCAATTTTGTTGGAAAGCTACTGAAATTATCTATCCAAGCCCATTGGATTTAATTCATTTAGAATTAGAGATCTCTCCTAGTAAAAATAACAACACAGAAGCTTTTGCACATTCAAACATTTTTGCTATAATCAACCATAATAGCTTTTGAGTTGATTCCAACTCTCAAAAATCACATTTAACCATACCTATCTTAATATGTAATAATATTAAGATTTTCATGCAGTGACTTTGGACTAGTACCAAAATAATGCTATATAGGCATTTCTAGTCACTTCAAATCATTAAATATTAAACTTAATCTTATTAAAATGTGATCCAACCTTTAAATCACATTCCCATATGTTAGAATATGTGGTGATGACATGTGTCCACATGGTCCCATATTTTAATCGGAGAATATTAAATATTAGTTATTTTCAATGAGTAGAAATTACTTTTCTTAAATAAAAAGCATGAAGATAGTTAATAAAACCTTGTGATGCTTGTGGTGATAGTAGATCATCAAATGTGTGCCTTAGTGTGCTAAGTAGACTAGTTAAGCTTGGTTTGGTGATTGTGTGTCCCGTATTTATTTATAGACGATAGTACGGACCAAGCTTTCGAGGAGGAGGAGTTCTACCAAGAGGAGGAGGAAGAAAACTTCAACCACTGCACCAACCAAGGCAAGCCTAGCACTTCAAGTAAACTGAGCAAGCTATTGTTAGCAAGCTAGAATTAAACTAGATAACCTAAGCAAGATGCATTAGGCATGCTTTGGTTTATACCACTTTGAATATTACCTACCCCAAGTTTTATTTGGAAGTTGTACTTTCCTTACCATTCCAATTTTACCGTACAACCACAATACCTAAATTGGGTAAGGCTTAGCCAGAAGTTTATATGCATTAGTATTAGTTCCCTCGCGGGAGAGGTTTGAGCTGAGGCTACCTCTCAATGTTGTCCACCTATGCAGTGCCCAAGATGACAGATGGTCATGGTTGGGAGGCCATACTCATAGAAGAGGTGCTTATACTAGGGTGTGTAAAGGAAAGGTTATGTTTGATTATCTGCATACTAAGTATGATGATTCAGGGTTATCCCTGATAGATGTATCGAATCTTGTGGTGAAAGTGTACCACCTCTGCAGAGTGTCAAACTATTCGAATAGCCGCGTCCGCGGTTATGGACAGTTGGAGTGGCCATACTGTTCCATTGTCAGATGTTTTCAAAATGACTTATGATATAAATGATGAATCTTGACTTGACCACATCAAAGTTGTGAATATGACACTAGCTTCCCAACTTAAGTGATTCTAGAACTTTATTTTATTTTTCTTTCTTTTTGAAGTCAGCTTAGGTTTCAAACTTAGTTTTACAAATAAACCTAGAGTTAGCATTTCCCACTAGAACTACCTTACTTGTTAGTGATAGTTTGCGAGTACTTAAAGAGTACTCATGGCTTTTGTCCCTGGCTATTCCTATGGACAGACTATGAAGGAGACTACCAAGATGAAGGACAGCAGGACAGCTATGATAACTAGGACTATCTTCCATCGTTAGCATTGCCTGTGCCACTGAAGATGGACCCCACCGCTACGCTTATTATTTATTCTGCTGCTTGTTGTATTAAGACTGGATCATGAGATCCTTTATTCGTGTAAGACCTTATTATGGTTTGTAATTGATGATGTACTTTGATATCCAATCTGTTATGTCTCGCAAAAATGGTAATCTTGGGATTGCGATGTATGACATAACAGGCATCTGGGAGTAAAAATCCGGGTGTTGACATATCTGTTGCATTAATCCCTTTGAGCTTATATTACCTTATCCACTTCTCCTAGCATAACTAGGTTTGGCTTGTGTGCACTTCTAGAGCTATTATCTGTGTCTTGCTTATCCATGCATAGCTGTCAATGCTGGTTCATCCAGAAGATGTACCACATGCAGAGAATCTAGTATGATAGTAGAACGAGGTATACCAATGAGGTAAGATCAGTGGTAAAGGTTAAACATGCTAAGGCTTGTATGGGAGGCCACAGTGGGATGTGGTTTTTGTAGTCCCATGCTCACCACCACTAGGACCCGAGTTCTAGCCTCTTGAACCAAGAGGAGCGTACAACCACACGGGGCCTAGAAAACCTCACGAGTAACTAACTTGCCTAGTAGATTCCATGAGTCGCCTAGTTTGGGTGTTCCATTCGACATATGCATAGAAAACGTTTTGAAAGCTTTGGCGGGTGAAGGTGCATCATAACAGGTAGGTAAGCGTGGCCAGGGTTGCTTGGGGTAGATGGAGCCCCTGGTAAACCAACCTCGCCTCACATCTCTAGGGACTGGTTTCGGTATTTAACCCATTACGATGGAACCCTCCTTAGGGCATGACTCATGGTCTCGGTGAATGCAAGGTAAAGGTCGTGGCCAACCACCCTCTGCCAACCTTCCAAGGAAGAGGGCTAATAGCTTGGCATTAAGAGTCGGTTTGGTACGTGTGGGTAAAGTTGTACACCCCTACAGGGTTAAATCTTTTTGAAAAGACGTGTCCACGGTTATGGACAACTTTGGAACGAACGTGAAGATCATAGAGAACATTAACCTAATCATAAAACTTGGCAGTTCAACGTGTGCTTAAATATTCTTCCTCAAGGGTACGAGGGGGTGATCCTAGTTGTGGGATGAGGATTACTTTGGTGGATATCAAAACATGATGATAAATTCTTCGGACATGTCGCTCTCTTATCTCCTTTTAAAATATTCTGATTAGACAAGCTTCTTCTCCCTCTTGTTTTATAAACAAAGATGGCTTTATGCAAAATAACTCCACCAGCCATAAGTCTTGCTGAGTACACCCTGTACCCTCCCTTGCTTTGTTGATACTTTTGTAGCAGAATAAGTGTCCATTGAAGACAAGTTTGGTACGACATCGACACTGACGAGTAGCTTGGGGTTCCTGACCGGCAGCCTGGAATCTATGGGTTGGGACGTCATCGTTATGCTTCGGGCCTCTTAGGACAATTGTTAAGTTTGCTATGCTTAATAGCATAATTTGCCTTCCGTTGTTTGATGTTTGAGGTTAGTGACCTCTGCTTGTAATATTTTGGTTCCTTGATCAGTTATGAGCTTGCTGTAATAATTTTTGTGTCGTAGGGTTACTGTTATGTTACTGATTTCTCATTGAATATCCTTGAGCTCTAGATTAACCTTATGTCAGGCTAAGGTCTGGGATTTGTTCAACCCTAATCCCGGGGTGTCATAGATTGTCAGATGTTCCTCGTTGACAATAGAGTCACGCGGCAGCGGAACCAACAACTTCCTCGTCCATTAGAGTGGCGAGGATCTCCTTGTCATCCGAATAGATCGCCTTAACAAATGGTCGAACACCTGGCGTGCAAGGTGGACGTGAGCTAGGAACTTAGCTTCCTGGGAGGCACCAGACTACGGTGAGAAAGGATGAGACTGGTGGCACGGGATGCGGAAGCGCATGCGACACTGGGGTATTTTTGGCGGCAGCCGTTGGTGGGGAAACAGCCAACAGGAGGAAAGGGGTGGTTGCGACAGTGAGCTGAGGTGGAGGTAGTCGTCGTGCGGTACAATGGTGAGATGAAGGGGGATTTCTATTCCACTCGCCGATAGGGCTGTCCCGCGGCGTTTTCTCGTCTGGCGCCCCCGCTAGCCCCCTCTCCCTCCCGCGGGTTGGGTTCGGCCTAGGGGCGCCAGATAACTAGTTGGGCCACGCCGGCGTCAAAACCAAATTAGGGGCCGACTGGGCGTCAATTTGGCGTCGACACCCCCATAGCCCTTTGGGGGCCTTTAGGGCCCCCGAGTGGAGATGCTCTTAGGGGGAAATTTAGTTCCCAGCCAGAAATTGCCAAGCCAAAGTTTGGTAGCTGCGACACTTGTGGAGAGCCATACTTTGTGGAAAAACTATTCTGTTTGGTTGGTGACAAAAGTTTGGCAAAAAAACTTGCTGCCACAAATGTTTGACCAAAACTTGTGGTAGATGTTTGGATTGCCACAAAAAGATTATCTACACAGTCAATAAACGAATTAGGTATACAATTATTATAGAAAGTATGGTGAACAAAAGTATGTTAAAGAGATTATTAATAGTCTAATGTCCATTACAGAACAAACCATCTAGTTTAGGTATCACATTACAAGCACATGACAAAAGGTGTGTTGAACCAGATGACTAACAAAAAAAGCTTCACACCAGCGCCCCTTAGAACTAGCGGGCACAAATTTGAGCCCAATCCAATAGTTGGCACGCTCACGCCAGCCCCTGCCCACAAGGGTCATTTTGGGAGCACTGAAGCTTCAAGTAACGCTGGATTTCACGGTGCCCCTGCTAGCGAAACAAAACCATTCTCCATAACCCTTTTCAAATCCTCCCATCTCCATACTCTCCCTTGCCGCCGATGTAGCCACTTCCTCCAGATTCGCCGTCTTTTATCGCTGCCTCTGAGGCAGTCGCCGCCGCTTGACATGCCGAGCTGGGATGACGGCTCTTCGTGTAGTGCTTATTGGCTAGGCGATGTGAGTTGTTCTCCATGTTGCCATTTATTTGTGCAATGTAGGGTTTCGATTTTTCCATGTTTGTGCATTGAGCTTGTTCGCCGGTTCATAGTTCTTGGACATAGATTATGCCTCAGATACCATTGACGACCCAACATGGATCAGCGTTTATTAGCTAGAGGATGTTGGTGAGGACGTTCTATGTTGTGTTCACCACCATGTGCCGGATATAGATGTTGCTTTTGAGGCACGCTGTGAGTATTATGTGTTCATTTTTTCCATTTTTGCATATCGGTAGTGTCACATTTTTTTAATTTTTGCACACTGCAATTCGTAGGATGGCATGGTCAACTGTGGATTTGTTGGTTCAGTTGATCCTCTATGGTCTTTGCCACTACAGCATGCATTAAGTAATTTGTGGGGTATGTATGAGAAGAGAAACAATTCAAAAATTAAGGACAAGATTCAAAATGTTGAGTTAATCAAGCAATTATTTAAAGAGAAGAACAAGATGGATGCAAAATACACTAGCATGGCGGCAACTGTGAACAAGTAGGTGAATACCAGTGAGACCAAACTGTTGCATGATAACATGACCAAGTTAAAAGAGAATTGCAAAGACATTGAGTTGGCAAAGATGGTGATAGAGAGGGATCAGCTGCTAGAGGAGAAGAAAAAAGGGGATGACAAAAATAAAGCATTGAAAGAGGAGAAAAATAAGTTGGAACACATGTTATTCGATCTTCTCAAAGCACACAATGCAAATAAGCAAAAATTAAAAGAAGATCAAGGAAAATTGTGATGAACGAAGTTAGTGTAAAAATTTGGATTACCTACGTGCATGTATTTCAATTGTTGTATGAGACATATTTAGCTAAATTAGTCTGAATACTAGATGGATCTAGCGTGCCCTGCCGCACCATCCTCTACTAATGGCATTTAACTTCTTTGCTATGGATGCTTGTTTGATTTTTATTTTGGTTCACCATGGCTTGGGCTTTTGGTCACAGTACATACCTGTGGCACACTAGCTAGGGCATGTGTCGCCGTATATCCTACACCAACCATCACAATAGCGAACATGCCGCACGAAACTGCACCAACGGAGCCAACAACCAGAACAACGCGAAAGAAATATGCAAAGCACAAAAAAGAGGAAAATAATCTAGATTGGGGAACAGGCAACCCTAGAGAACGCAAGAAATTGTAGTGGCTGTGCCTAGCCCCCTAAACCAATGAAGGTTAGGAGGCAACAAAGTAGGAGACCACCACACCACAAAAGGAAACAACTAGCACAACAAGAAGAACATGGGAAGACGGACTTGACGATCAAAGCAATGTCATATCGACCTATCGCCAGCATCTTATTTCCACGTAAGGCACATGCGGCAACAAGCAACATGTTGCAATGCCACACATGAAGAAGCCACTCTGATAGGCAAGCCCGCAAGAAAACAATAAGGTGCCACTAGGTAGGGCTGAACCTAAGGCCCAGGGGTGAAGGAACCACGAGACCTCATTTTTGCGAGCAAGGATGTGGTAGCACACAAGCAGGTGGGCCCCCTCTAGCAGGATACAACCTGAGTAACACATAACTCCAATTCCACTATTAGTGTACCAAGTGGGCCCATCTAGTGGGACACGGTGCGAGAAACCACATAGTATAAATTCCACCAAGAGTGAACTGGTAACACACCGGCATATGGGCTCCATCTAGTGGGAAACAACTCAAGCAACCAAATGCTCTCAAAATCAGGGAGCTTAGAGCTCTTTAAAGATTTTTGCACTGCATGTGAACCAGCAAATAATCTATCACGATGGCGAGCCCTTCTTAGTGACCATGTGATACATCCCAAATGTATCTACTTTTCCAAGTACTTTGCTCAATGATTTGCTCCGGAATCTCACTATACTTGAATAAAACTGCTAAACCTGATGTTGTTTTTAGCAAAAGTCTTATTTCTGTCTGTTTTCGCAGGAAACAAAATCAGGGAAAAATATCATGAATGTTTTTCACTAGAACAAGGACCCTGGATCTTTGGAATCACACAAAAGGAGCGAGTAGTCCCAAAAGAGCCCTAGTGGCACGTGCACCCACCTGGGCCGTGCCACCTAGTCCCTTTTGGCCCTAGAGCGTCATCTCATCATGTCCTTTCACGCACCCCCTTATATACTTGAAAAATCTAGGTATCTAGAGGCATGAAGCTTTTCGACCACCACATCCACGATCTTTGTTTTGGGAGCTAGAATGGTCCTTCTTTCCACACCGAAGAGGGGGATTTCAACACCTCCTTAATCACAATCATCAATGTCATCCCCAATAACCATGTGCTCACTCTCCATCATCATATGTGAGTAGTTCTCTATAGGCATGTGAGGTGGATGGGGAATGGATGAGATTGATCATTTAATCATCCATATGTATCGAGATTTTAGGTATTTATCTTAAGGATATTCTTGTATGAGTGTTGATGCGCCATTTCTATGTTCAATGCTTGTTACTAGGGCCTGAGTAACATGATTTCAGTACTAAACATTTATTGCCCCATCATATATATGAGTTTGATTCCATCTACAAAGTGTATTATCTATTATTAAGTTGAACCCGTGAACCCTAAAGTGACAGTTAGGGAAAACAATGAGAATATATGATAGTTTGGGGATATCGTGTGTTCATGGAATGTTAATGCATTGTTCCGGGCTATTCGAAAGGATAGACCTTAATTACCTGTAGTTCCAAGTTGGCCCCGGTGAAATGAGCAGGTAGGACAATAGATGTTATGGAAACTCTCTTGGTTAGTACGCATAACTATATTTGGAACATAGACCTACATACAACTAAACTAGAGATGAATACCGTGTTATTTGGATTACATTATATGGTCAATATCATTCATGCAACACCCCGATATCACCTCATTCCTACGCTTTTAGCAACTGAAAGTTACAAGTCACTACTTTCGGTGAAAACTAGAAATATGTTGCTATTGTTCACTGTTTGCTTTACTGTTTTGATTCAACTACTATAATCACCACTTGCTTCTTGAGTATATTGGTACACAAGTGTGGTTTAAAGTGATGTCTCAATTTCTAAATTCCTACTGATATTATTGTGTTCCCTTGAGTTGAACTATAAATTTGGATAATACTTACCATCAAAGATTTCAGTAATCCCCTATACTTGTGGGCATCATGACATTTTATAGTGCCATTGCTGGAGACCCTAGCATTATTGGTAAGCCCACTTGTTATAATTTACTTGATGTACTTATTTGCTTCTCATCATGGGAAAGGATACGGATGATTCTAAGAAGGTTATTGTGCCTTCCACTACAAGGGAAGGTACAAACTTGCCTTCTAGACCACACTGTTCGCCTAATGCTACTACTAGTCCTATTACTAGAATGAAAACTACTGCTCTAGAAAGTTCAACATTATCTAGAATGTCTACTAATACTGAAAATGATTTGTTGGATGATGGCAAGGATAAAGAGGGGATAATGATGATATGGAATCTGAATATGATGAAAATGATATTGCAACTAGCTCTAAATCAACACCTTCTAAATAAGATATTGCTTTTACTAAATCTTTCATGAACATTAATTTAGATGATTTGGATAATTTTGATGCTATCATGAGTACATCACTAGGAGAGTTATTTCTTGTTGCTAGTAAAACTTATGCAAATGGAAAGGTATCATCTACTACTGAAATATCATATGTTGATCATTCAAATGACTTTGCATATCATCAAAAAGCTATTGAACGTGATATTGATAGGGATATAATGGATAACTCTCATAAAATTAAACTCCTTCATAAAAGAGTAAACTCTTGTGTGGATTCTATTAAAATAACTATTAAGCATTGTAAAATGGTGATCAATCAAGTTGAGAAAATGATATCTCTTTAAAATAAATTATATGAGAGGCTTCTTGCTGAGAAGAGGCAAGTATGTGGAGTTAATACCACGGGAGGCTCTAGCACTCATGATCCTAATTATCCTGAGGGGCATCCAAAGATAAAAGACCAAGATACTCTTAAAAATAAGTCTTTTGTAGGAAAATCTCCTAATGAAAGTGAAGTTAATGGGAATCACTACAACACAGATCTCGGGGCCTGGTACTTGTAGATGTTGAGGAACAGCCTTAGTCGCCACACTCGCGTTGGCGCGACAAAAAAATCCATCACAGATAACTACATCGGGGATTTTGAAATGACGGTGATCTTTTTGGCGCAACTCAACATGATCCGCCGAGACATCGCTTTCGTGGCGCAGCAGAGGATGCGCCTAGGTACAAGAAACACACCGGGGCCAATACTTGCTGAGAAATTGTGAAACTGCTTCATCGTGCTTGGTACACTTTTGTGTGGCACTACTATTAATTGCAATTAGTAAAAACCAAATCATCTGGAGGCGTGTTGATTCAAATCATACGCTAGGTTATATTAAGGTATCAAATTCATTGATAAATAGTATTACATTAATTAAAATACAACATCTAATAATGAGATTTCACAATCTCTTTTCCTACATATCTAATCCCCTCAATCCCTTATTTTGGGATGGAGGGTTATACAACAGCCACGCTTTCATGGATTCCTTGAAGAGGCGCTTGTCCGTCTCCACAATGCGGTTCTGACCACCATCATCTTTGAGACATGTGTTGCTAATCTCGCTGACGATCTGGCCACCATTATCATCGTGTTAGGCGCTAATGACCTCACCAACAATCAGCGTGCCATGTTTTATGAGTCTGTTCTAGCCAGCCTCCTGGTCGCAGATCTGAAACATAAATGACTGATAGATTAGAAAAAGGGGCATGAAGAAATCAGCGAAACACACTTTGAAGAAGGGATAATAAACGTGGAGATGACCAGTGGAGGAATTCACTGAGAGTTGATTAGATCGGGTAACTTGACCTACTGTGGATCGCTTGGGCACATCTGTGTTGAGAGTGGACATCAAGGAAAGCCCTGATGAGATCGAGGGGTCGGAGTGGAAAGAGGGAGACCAGATGAGATGCAGTTTTCGGAGGGGAAAGAGGGAGAGGCTGAGATCTAGGGTTAGGAGTGGAGTGCAGCAGTGTGGAGGAAGAGGATGTCATCCTAAATTATATAGGACATGCTTTGTGGATGTCGATATGGTTAGGTTTAGGGGCTCTGTGGGCCTCACTTGCGGGCCAATCGGTACATAAATGATGAATTTAGCAAAAAAAACTTATTTCTATTATTGGTGTATAAAACAGAAAACACAACAGGAAGCATGGAAAGACTTCACAAATCTTACCTACACTTCAAAAATCTTTAATTGTATCCTTAATTAATTATTAAATGTAAAAACCGTAGGAAACAACAAAAATAGCTTATTTTCATTTATTCGGTATACAAAACGACGAACAAAACAATTAACACTTCACAACAGGAATCACATCAAACAACTTTAGCCAGTTCCTCTAGCTTCTCCTAAACCGACGCGAGCACATCGACTAAAGCCAGAAACGATGAATTAATCACGCTTACCCTATCTCACCCTTCCTACCTTCCTTCTTCCAGATTCTGCTAAAACTCTTGGTTGGACACCTTCAATTTCATGGGTAGCTTCCACATCGCCAACAATGCACGAGAAATCTCCCTTGAGTGTGATTCATCAATCCGGTCCACCATGTGGCACTTAGGTGATTTATAGTGGCAACCCATGAACTTATGGTGGATGTCCATTCCCTCGTATGCCATGACACATCACGGGAGCAACCCGCAGTCACATTTCCGCCACATCTCACCTATGCTATTCTAGTGCTTGTTATGGATCCACTTAGGCACTTTGCCAGCCTGCAAAGAACAGTCCCAATTGTTCCTAATCAAGACTGATCGAATAAGACAAATAAAACCAACAAATGGAGGATAACACACGATTCCACCACCGCTCTTAACCTTACTATAGTCATCGTGCATCATCGTGTTTTCTTGTTGGTGATGGCGCCGCCGCTGCCCTGCCGGACGAATCGAATGTCCACCACGGGAGATGGGCTACTACGGGCACATACAATGATGATTTGGTCGGTACGCGTGTGAGCGGTAGTGGACGCTTGTTGAGAAGGATACAACAACTCATGGTTGGGTACACATGTCAAAGATACATGCTTGAGAAGTTAGATCTGCGTGAACGTCTCGAAACAAACACGACGCAAAATTAAATGCCTCTATTTTCATGGCGCGACAATCACGGCCGCCATTATTATGTCCAATGTATTGCGACACTATAGTATGCCGCCATTAGTGTGCCATGGTGTATAAGTGGCCGCCACGACAAAATGGTGCCGCGACATCTCATCCGCCGTGTAACCAACTTTTGCTGGTTCTTTTATCTTATGTTGCCCCAAAAATCCACCAGGGATGGGGGTATTTTTTGTAGTAAATACCGAAGAACAAGAAAATGATGTATCTATTTATGATGCTGAAACTAAAGACAATAATAATGAAGATGATGGTGTGGAAGTATCTCAATCTAATGAAGGGCCACAGAGAAATGAAAATGATGAAGAATCCGAGTCCATTGTAAGGGAAGATCCTCAATCTTCAGGAGACAAATAAAAAAGAAGCCCACACCTCAACCAAAAGGTAATGAAAGGGATACATGGGTGTAGAGACCCATACCATATCCCAAGGAGGTAATGAAAACTTTAGATGATGAAAGGTTTGAAAAGTTTATTGAATTGATTAAAAAATTATACTTGTGATGTCTGTAAGAGCACAGATCGTTTGGAGCTAGTTTCGAAGTTTAGATATCGATCCCACAGGGAGCCCAAAGGTAAGTGTTTATTGGTGAAGTCTCTGTCACACCCAAAGTTTTCATAGGTCTTCGAGTGAATTGACTAAAAGTGTTGAAATAAGAATGGTTTTTTATTAAATGCGATGGATTTAAATAAGACTAGAATGTAAACTTCAGAAATAAAAAGCATAAAAATAAAGAACAGCTTTGCTTGTTTGTTGTTTCCTGCAGATGACAAAAGAAGGCGCGGGTAAATTCAGTTCATGGTGATAGTGAATGTGCCAGGTGGATGAATGGTGAACGTAACAATTATAATCTTATAAATATATGTGTAGGCGAGTAACCCATAATTAGCCGGAACTCCTCTTGGTAGATTTCATCCCAACTTCAATAATCCTACTAGTATGCTACCAAAACCATGGTCAGACACTAGACGATTAAGACCCTTCAGGTTGCTTAGCGATTAAGATCCTTGGATCTGACTAATTCAATAAGCACAGTGGTTACTCGTTATCCTCGAGTCAACTAGCTTTCCATTGATATCCCTGTGTCACCCAGGGGTCGCCGGTCCACTAGCGTACAAGATCTTATCTATGTAGAACAAGGTATCATGTTGTCTGGGCCCTTAATTGGACAACAAGCATTAGGCATCCCATAGATAGTCAAGCACACATATTATAGTATTTAGAATCAATCAAAAATCAATGCAATATATGAAGGCACATCACATCTCACCAATCCCCTACATCTCCCACGCCCAAGTGAATTACTCACACATGAGAGAAGAATAGATCATCAATATAATTGAATAAAGGGAATTCATCTTGGTATTACCATGGAGATCCACAATAAGAATAGAAAAATATCCAACACAATTCAAGATGGGAAGAAACAATCTCAAACCCTAGTCTTGCAAGGTGGAGATCCCTCTCTCTCTCAAGTACAAGTAGTGGCTATGGGGGTGAATTGGCTAGGAGGTCGAAGATCGTGGAGCAAGATGAAGAACGTCCCCTCCTTCTTCTCCGGATCTCTTCTTTCTCCCTTCTAGATGGTGTGGCGGCTGCTGTGTTCTGTTTTCGTCCCCCGTCCCTTCACTCAATCCTCTCTCTCCATCTATGGTGATGATCATATTATAGATAATAAAACTACATACAATTATCATGTTTTAATGGTAAATTTATGGTGGCTACATGTCTTAAAACACATAGTTGAAAGAAGTACCCCTTTGTGCTGCTAGGTCACCCTTGTAATAAGGCTAGCATTTGGTTATTGTCAAACCACACATCATACTTCCCCTTTTTACCCATAGATAAAGGATGTTTGGCTACATTGTGTCACTCAATACATATGCCATTGTCACTCGGCCACCCATTACCTACATACATCATACTTCTTAATGGAAAACATTCAAAACACTAGTGTAATGATTCATATGTTGTGTGCATTACCACATATATCTCATCTACGTTGTCAATCAACTCATGACATGGATAAACAAGGCATTTTGTATAGATCAAACCATTACATGCATCATAGAATATTTCCAAAGTATGACAAACCATAAAAGATCCAAACCAACGGTAAATGCATAACAAGTATTATCTCATACCATAATATCCACCATAGGGATTACATAGATAGATCCTTACTCATGCAACGCACATCATATGGACTTCAACAATGATCATACATAGAGAGATTAGATCAAGTTACCACCACAAACCCGTTGTCCAGGGGTGGAATACTCCCTCTTCATTATGGTGATGATGGTGGAGATGTTGGAGAAGGAAGAGATCCCTCCAATAGCGGCTCCAACAAAGTTTCCCCCTCCAATCTTCGCTAGTTCTAGCTCCATTTTGGTGTTTTGGTGTTTTTGTGGTGCCCCTCCAGAGGAACCCCCGAGGGACCCTTTATATATTAGTTTTTAGGTCATACGGAGGTGGTGGGCGAAAGATCAAAGCGAATCAATGACCGAGGAGGAAAAGGGCCTAGGTGGCGCGCCCACCCTTACTAGGCGTGCCAGCTGGTCTCTTTTGGGCCTCCTTGTTACATCCCAATTTCAACAACCCCGATTAGTTGTCTAGAATGCAAAAAATAGGGGAACCAAAACTTTTTCTTTGATGATGATGTAGTGTTTGTCTATTGTTTGTTTGTGCTTATGCATTTGAAAGTGTAGGAGATGACATACTCCTTACCTCACCATCAGTTGACAAAAGCTGTTTAACAAAACTATCTGGCTCATTCTACCTATTCTCAAATGTTCTGGCATTTCAAAACTTGAGATGGATGCCTTTGCAAACCAAACTATCTTAGTAACCTCTATTAACAAATTTATGGAGATATACAGTATATAATCTCCTCATGTTTTTCAAGACAAAACTTTCAACTACTCCTACCTATAGTTTTCCCCAAAACCTGTTTATAAATCTTTTGAATTCTACTCTTGGTAGAGATACCAAGGACTCTCACCTTATTCAAACTCCAAGCTTTCAAAATACCAATCCTTACCTCAAGCTAGGCTTGATGATAACTCTAGTAGTAGTTTGGATTGCTTGGAAGCTGAATTGCCTTGATCTGTTGTCTGACTTGTTTGCTTAGGAACTAAAGTGAGCTACCCTAGGAGCTCATCCTCTAGGATTAAACCAAATTAAGATTACAAAACACTAAGAAAGATTCCCAAGCTGGTCCTGATCTCTAGCCACTAAGTTATCCTCTAAAACCCTTAACAAGATCACTTCTGAAATTATCCCTTCTAGAAGCTTACAAGTCAATGAAGACGAAATCCAAGCATGGATCCCTTCTAATAAACCTACACTTAAACCTCACCCTTTTGATAATGCTTTGGTAACTTTCATCCAATCAAAAACACCCCCTCTTACTGTAGTTAAAAACCCTAATTCTGCCAAAATATGACTAAGTCTGGAAATGTTATCAAGATGCCATCTTTGAGTCTCCCTCATTTCCAATCCTTCTGCATTTTTGGTAATGCACTTGAACCATCTTGTAGACCATCATAAGTACTACCAAGTATCACTCTTTCCATTGGATATATCTGTCGTTGTATTTGGAACGGCAATACCTAAGAAGGTTAGATAGAGGTGTGGGGACTAGTAGGGAAGCTATCGGCGGCGTCCGCATGCAGGATTGGATACAAGCGAGCGTAGCTGGACGCAGGAAGTACCCAGGTTAGGAGCCCTCGTGGTGAGGTAAAACTCCTAATCCTGCCAATCGGACTATGAGCGATATACGAGCTACAAGTGCTCCTCGATCTATATTCTCTAGCTACTTATCTTAAATGCACAATGACCAAACCTTTCTACTGAGGCCTTGCCTCTCCTTATATAGGCAGAGAGGCAACAGTCTCACTGGCCAGTTTGACTGGCGGGCCCCACGGGTGGGCCCCAGCCGGCTGGTCATCTACATTATCTGGTACAACCATGTCCCATCAGAGTACGAGCGGTATGGCTGTCGTGGGCACAGTGAACGCCATGCGAGCCTGTCGTCAGCATCGGGCCGCTATTCCCGCATCATCCCCGCAAAGTCTTTGGTATGGCCGAGTAGTTGCCAGTCTTGTCGTTGTATAGGGCGTACCGTACACTGTCCCGCACATTGCCCTGTCCTCTTGATTGGTTCCGGCTATGCTGCTGTAGCCGTCTGCTTCCTGTCGCTCCGGCTACCTCACGGTAGCCGACTTGACTTGCCTTGTCCGGCTGCGCTTGGCCAGCCTAACACGATCCGACTACTGTATTTCTTGTCTGGTTGGGGTATCCGGAGGTCATCCCCCGATACTAGCCCCCGAGCGCATATGGATTTTGCCCTTAGGTGAAATTTGCGCGTGCTCCTTCTTCGCTTTGAACTTCTGGCCGACTACGCCTAGCGGTTGCTATACCCGTGACGTCAGTGCTGACGCCGGTCACGCGCACACGCGCCATCTTTGCTCTGTGGCGGGCAGCGAAACGTCCTGTCGCATGTCGCCTCAGGAAACTTCTTCCCGGCGCTTCGGTTCTTGCTCCAGGATCTTCTGCACCCCCACGCCTGCACACGGGATCTGGGGCAGCGGTTGGGGTGGGGATCGCCTCGATGGATGCCACGTGGCGCCGCGGATGGTTGCCCTTCCATGCCTTTAAAGGGGCGCCCGGGGGAGGGCAGTTCCTCCCTTCGCTTCCCCCTGCTCCCAGTTGCTTTCCCGTCTCTTGCGCTCCTGCCTTCCGTGCTTCGTCGTCGTTGCCGCTGTATCCGGCCGTGCCGCCCGTTTGTCGTCGTTGGCGGTACGGGCCACCGCCACTCATCCTTCACTGTCCCCCCCAACGAACTGGAGATGGCTGCTGAGCGCGGAGCATGGTGCGGCTCCTCCGTTACGGAGGAGCACATCCAAAAGTACCACGCCACCTGCGTTCTGCCGTCGGAGGAGGAGGTGGAGGTGTGGCTCGCGCCAGCGGTGGAGGTGTCGCCGCATCTGGTGGCGGGGGAGCGGGTGATCTTCCTCTTGCACCTGGCCCACGGGTTCACGCTACCGGTGCACCCGTTCTTCCTCACCTTCCTCGCCTTCTTCGACCTCCGCCTCCACCATCTCGGCGCCAACGCAATCGGCACGCTGGCGCACTTCGTAGCATTCTGCGAGAGCTACCTCGGGATCTAGCCGGATCTCGGTCTCTTCTGTCGGCTCTTCCGACTCTGGCCGCAGGTCCAGTTCACGAAGGGGCTGCTGGTCGTCTGCGGCAGCGCCTCCATCTACTCCCGCGCGCAGACCGGCTACCCGAAGTTCCTGCTGCACGACACGATATGACTGTGGTAGCAGTCATACTTCTACTTTCGGAACCTCACCGACGTGGACCGGATCAATATTCCGATGGTCCAGGACGTGGAGTCCAGCCGGCAGCATTGGGACTTGAAGATCTACGGCAAGAAGGCGGAGTCAGATGCGATGCTGCAACGCATGCGCTCCCTCGTCAGCGTGTGGCTAACCGTCCTGGACATCACCCTCAGCTGGATGTCCCAGCTAATGATGCCGCAGCAGCAGCGAGCGCACAAGATGTGCTTCTACTCCGGCCGGCTTAACACGACCCGGCTGTCTCGCCGCGACCCCCGCTACCATAATCTGAAGGACTGGGTGTGGACCATTACCAAGGAGCGGCTGCCGGAAGGATGGACCTTCAGGCTGGCCCCTTACAGCCGTGACAACCGCGCGCCTTGGGTAGGTCTTCATAGCCAGAGTTCTTTTTGTATTTCTTGCCCCTTCTTTGTCCGACTAACTTTTCGTGCTCGACAGATCTTCCCCTGCATCCTTCGTGAGGAGGGCGATGCCCCTCTTCAGACATTCACGCCTGACTTGCCCGAGCCGTGCGCTCGTCGATCAGGCGAGGAGTCGGACGGGGACGGGGACGCCTTCCCTAGCCAGAACGACGAGTCGGCCGCCGATCCCCATGCAGAGGTCGATGAGGGGGAAGAGGCCGCGCCGACCCCCCGAGCCGGCATGGCGCCTTGTGACGCATGGCGACTCCAGCCGGTCTGGCGCTGGCGGGAGTGGCTCTAGCCGTTCCAGCGCCAGTCGGCCTGCCCCGGAGGAGCCGGCCCCCAAGAGGAGCCGGACCAGCTCCCTTCCCCTGAGCCGCCTTGGCCGGAAGAAAGGGCCGCCCTAGTGGTACAAGGGTAAGTCCTTCTCCGGGCGCCTTTACTGTCTTCCCCTTCTTTCGCTTTTTCCTGTTTGCCTTTGGCTCATTTGCTTCTTTCTCCTTTTTCTCTCCTTCTATCTTTTCAGCATGCTGGTCTCTTTTGGGGCCACGAGCCTGGCGCAGGCACCAACTGGGTCGCCACCCTGCACACCGCCCGCGTCTGCCTCCGCCCCTCCTTCCTTCGCGGCACCACCTCCGCCATCGCCTCGAGCTGAACCGGCTACCTCAGCCGGAGCGGGGGGTCCCTAATCGGCCACGGTGGTCCAGCTGGAAATGGTTGTGGCCACCTCGCAGAGCGGGGACGGCGCTTCTGTGGGGACGCAGAGGGCGCCAACCGGCAAAGAACTCGTGGTTGTCGGCGATGACAACTCCGAGGACAAGCCGGGGGAGGAATGGAGGACGACGGTGGTTGCAGCGAAGGAGTCTCTGGCCGCCAATGCTGTGGATGACGACGCCTCCTCCGCTGCCTCCCTAATGGATCTCGCCGCCACCCTCGAACTGGCGGTGAAGGAGATCCGACTGCTCGAGGCCGTAGTCGGCGGGAATTGGTCCTTGGAGAAGACGCTTGTGGCTGCCAACGGAACTTCCCAGAGTAAGTTTGCTTCATCCAGAATCATCTTTTTTTTGATAGCCGGTTTTGCCGCAGCCATCCTTGTGTGCACTCAGCAGGAGATCGATCGCTTGAAGAAGGCGAACAATCGGCTGAGCAAGTCCAACTCCATGCTGCGGCTGCAGAACAAGGATTGGGACTCCAAGGTGGATGCTCTGGAGGCCACCGTCAAGGAGCGCGACGCCTCGCTCACCAGCCGGATTGACGCCTTCAACCTTCTCGAGGCCTAGAACAAGGACCAAGAGAAGGAAATCAAGCGGCTGGCGACGAAGGAGAAGGCCTTGGTGGAAGAGCTGATGCAAGTCGGGCACATGGCCAAGGGTAAGCTCCCTTTTCCGTCTTCTCCCGTCTTTCTGGATCCGGTAGCCGGATCTGACTATCTTTTTTCTGACAACTTTCTATCGCGGCATAGACCTGCTTGCCTACAACCGGCTGCAGGAGAACTGGCCGGGAGCGCAGCCGACAGCCCAGGAGCTCGTCGTCCTTCTCAGCCGCCGTCATCTCCATCCCTAGATCGAGAGGGATCTGAAGCTCTTCCCGGCACCCTGCCGGAGAGGGGAATTCACCCTGAAGGCCTTCTTCATCACCATGCAAGCCTCCGGTGGGATGCGTGAGTAGTTCATCCTTGGACTACGGATCCATGTAGTACCTAGATGGCTGGTTCTCCTCCTTTGTGCTTTCATGTTTAGATCTTGTGAGCTCCGTTCATGATCAAGATCATCTATTTGTAATTCATACATGTTGTGTTTGCGGGGATCCGACGGATATTGAGATGCTATTTCAGATTGATTATTGATTCTATCATGTCTTTGTTATTTGAGATCTTGCATGCTTTACGTTGTTAGTAGCTATCATGGCCAAGTAGATGCTAGCAACTCCAAGAGTTAGTATTTATGCTCAATAGTGGGTTGATGCCTCTGGTAATCTGGGGAAGTGACAGAAATCTCTAAGGTACTAGATGTGTTGTTGCTACTAGGGAGAAAACAACAATCCTTTGTTCATAGAACAATCGTATTGTTTACTTTACACGTAGTTCGTAAAGCAATAATCTGTTGCTTGCAACTTAATACTGGAGGGGGTTCGAATGATAGCCTGAAGGTGGATTATTAGTCATAGATGCAGTTGGATGGTGATCTGTGTATTATGTTGTAATGCCCAATCAAGTCTCAGAGGAGTCAAGATGATTAGTATATGCATGTATTGCTTTCTCTGTGTTTGTCAAGTGCCCCGCTGTAATTTGTTCACCCAGCATGTTATCTATCTAAGGAGAGCCACCTCTAGTGAACTATGGATCCCGGTCCTTTTCTTTACATACAATCTATAAACTATTTCTGCTTTGTGTTTACTTTCTGCAAACTTTTACTTCTTTCCATTCGATACGTTTAATCCTTTGTTTTCCGCAAAACACGGTGAGATTGACAACCTCATCACAAGTTAGGGACAAAGTTCTGTGGTTGTGTTGTGCAGGTCTCCACGTTGCTACTAGCACCGGTAGTGTGCCCTACCAAAGCTCAGCTAGCAACACCTTTGGGGTGTTTCCTTGCTCCTACCGGTTCGATTAAACCTTGGTTTCATAACTGAGGGAAAACTTACTGCTCTTCTCATCATACCTTCCTCTTGGGGTTCCCAACGAGCTCTACGTCGAAAGTCAAGCGCATCAAGGTCTTTTCTGGCGCCGTTGCCAGGGAGTCAAGGACATCTTCACAAGGGGAGTCCCTCATAACCAATCCCTTTACTTTGTTGTTTTTTTTTGCTTAGTTTTCTTGTTCTATTCTTCAAAAAACCCAAAAAAATTAGTTTTGCTTGTTTGCTTTCTTATTTCAAAAACACAAAAAAAATTCCTATCTCATTATGTCTAGCCTTGCTCCTGTCACTATGTCACCCGAGGAAATGATTTTCACTTTTAAACAAGGAATTGAGGAAATTTTTAAGGAAGCTTGGTCTAGAATCTCTGATCTACATGAAAAAACTGAGCCTAAAATGACTCAAAGCTTGTTCCTTAGCAGTTTTTACCTTGGGATTGCTCTTTGCTATAGATATGACCTAGATGCTATTGTGGGAGGAGATTTCCTCCAATGTAATGAGGATGATGCTATTAATGCTATAAAGAAATTGATCCTCACTTACAACATGCCTAGCCAAACTGATACTTCTTTCGCAAGAATATTTGCTAGGTTGGACACTTTTGAGGCTAGCACTACTAGACTAGAAAGTTGCTATAATATGCTTAGGGAGCATCAAGATTATGTTCCAATAAACTCTAAACCATCAAAGTGGTTCCCTAAAGTAAAGATTGAGATAAACGCTGAAACTTTTCAAGCTCGCTGTGATATCATGTCTGAATTTTGCCTTATGCCCAAAGATATTTATAAATCGCTGAATACTTGGGGGCTCATTGAGGGAGGAAAAGAAATATATCTTACTAATAATACTACCATATTACCTCTTGGAATAGCTGAAGGAGTGTTTAAAAAGATCCTTGGGAAAACGATTTCTATTGATTATCTTGTTATTGAATGTGAAGGAAAAGGACAAATTACACTTGGAAGGTCCCTGTTAGAACTCCTTGGAGCAATAATAGATGTGGGAAAGGGGACCATGCACCTTTCTTCTCCACCAAACAATCATATTTTCCCCAAGGTTAAGAATAAAAGTAAGAGAGGTAAGGGCAAGAAAGTTGGTTTTAATGCTTCTTCATTTGAGAACACTTGATTCTTTCTTTGCTTCTTTTGCCTAACTTAAATGCGTTAAAGAAAAGTACTTATTGGGAGATAACCCAAAAGTTTAAGATGAGTCTTGGAAATTATTACCTCTGTAATAACCTCTCTTTATCCTTTTTATTTGCTTTTTGTGCCAAGAGTAACCTCTAATGAGAGTGAAGTAATGATTGGGAAAGTTGCTGTCCCGAAACAGATTTTTGTGCTTCACCGTAAAAATGTCTGAGAGAGCTCTGTGTGACGGATTGGGCTGTAATTTTTTTATATTCTGCCCCAGGTTGTTATATAACTTTCTTTAGTTCAAAATTTTTTGATTTGAGCAACAGAAGGTCTTCGAAAAAATTCGTCTTTACCTGCTGGTCTGTTTTGACAGATTTCTGCCATTTTCTGCATTTGCTTCTTGTGGGTCCCTTCTTGAGTTTTTTTTGGGGAATTGAGCTTTTTGAGGGAAGTGCTACAGTAGCTAGTGTTCTAATGGAAGTTTATTTGGTGTTAAAACTGAACCTTGAGATTATTTATCTTAAGTGCACTAATGTTGCTAATAAAGATTGTGTGAAGTTTTGTATAAAGGAAATTTTTTAGGTGTATGGAAGGAATGAGTAATGAGATGAAGGATGGACTAAAGCTCAAGCTTGGGGATGCCACGCGTGTCACCCCAAGAAATATCCAATAAGTAAAAGCGTCAAAGCTTGGGATGCCCAAGGCATCCCCTTCTTCATCAATAAAAATTTCAGGTTTCTTCCAAACGCTTCATTTTTATTGTTTCATGCACAGTTGTGTTTTTCTTGGAGCGTCTTCTTTTTCGTTTTTCATTTTGGTTTTCGTTTGCTTTGTTTGCTTAGTTTTCTGAATAAATTGGTTGGACCCCCTCTTTCATACATTGGTTTGCAAATAGTTTGGTTTGGTTTGGAAAAGAGTAGGAAAGTTCATACTTATGTGGTAAAAAGAGCTCGTTTTTGACTATGGCCTATGCTTTGTCATGCCATCCTTGACATTGTTTTGGTTTTATTCTTAGTATTCCTTGCTGTAGCATGACTTGTTATAAACAATTGAGATTGCTTAATGTGCCTTGGATGAATCATGCGTTGTTTTAGCATATTAAAGCGTAGTATAGTGGTATTCTCCTTTGATGCTTTATTTGGGTTGACTTGGCGCATGCTGACACCATGTTATCACTATCTCAAGTCACCATAGCCTTTATTATCCTTTAGTTTTCAACTTGTAGTATCAGTTTATGCTTTGATCAATGATGTTTTGTTGCTCTACATGATTATGGCCATTATTGCTCTCTTAGATTGTCGCTCCCAGTCTTTTGCTAGCCTCCACAACAAAGTATGAGTTCCACTCATGCATCCAACTCCCTAAACCAAGTTATTCCAAAGAGTCCACCATACCTACCTACTATCTTATGCTATTCCAAGTATATTCATGCTTTTTTTTACCTTCCACTTGTTAGGACAAAACTAGTGATTAAAGCTCTCACGAACTTGATGGCACACTTTACTTTTTGCCTCTAATAAACTTGAACCATTGGGTCCTTCTTTGTTGCGTATATGCTTGCGCTTTATAAGTTGAAATTAGTAGAACCATGTTTCATGGGGAACGCTTTCAACATTGCACTTGTACTTTGTACCCCGTTGATATCATGTTATTTTGCTTACGGATCCCACGGTGTGAAATAAAAGTGGAACTTGTAAGTTCATGGAGTTTGTATGTGTGTTAGAGAAACGCCTGGGCCGCTAGCCTAAACGATGCCTAATCATGGTGGAAACTTGCAGCATCACCATAATGAGCACTCTATGAAGCATCCTCAATAAAAACCTATGCAAATAGCAAATAAAAAGATCGCTGAGATGCTCATTGTCCGCTTGCCTTGTCATTTTGATTATGGGAAAGCTCCCGTATCATGTGCAAGGGGTACCCTGTTGGCGGTTCTTAATGATACACATATACTTACAATGACAAGAGCTTACTCGTGACTGAAGTTAAGTAGCATGAGGATCGGTCTTCGTAAGTAAGGGGCATGAGAATTCGGTTTATAACCTTTCAAGCATATCCTCTTAGTTGTGTCACTTTAACCTTAATCACCTTCAAGATGCTTATGATAGGGGCAATGAGAGCTGAAAGCTATAAGTACCATAATTTTTGGAAGCTCTTTATGAGACTTGAATCCCTACTTCCTTTTACAAAGGCCTTTCTTCCACCATTACATTGAGTCTCCACCTTCTATCTTTATGCACCTACTCTGAGGGCATAGTGGCCATTCTTAGTTCTATGTGCATTGTCCCAAGACTAGTTGATTGATGTATAACTTGTTGCTTGTTTTAAGCTATTGTATCTAGTCACTCTTATAAAATTTGAAGGTGTCCTATGCATTTATATTTGCTACTCTATTGAGGGACAAGCTGAATACTATTATGCCATGTTTTCTTTATGTGAAACAAACAAACGTCTTGCAAAGCATTGTTTTTCATGAATCTTTTGTTTGTGCCTTTTTATGTTGCATCATAGTTTCTTTGCTTATTGCTAGAACTTTGTCTTTCATGTTATGATTGAAGTACTATGATCCCAGCTTTGAATGTTTTGCAAATACTTTGATCAAGTCTTTGATGGTGCATGTCACCTCAAAAATTATTTCTTTTTATCACTTACCTACTCGAGGACGAGCAGGAGTTCAGCTTGGGGATGTTGATACATTGCAAATGTATCTATAATTTTTGATGTTCCATGTTTGGTTTTATCCACTTTCTTGTGTTTTGTTCCAACTTTGGAGTACTTTTACTATAATTTCTTGGACTAACCTATTAACAAGAGCCACAGTGCCAGCTGCCTGTTTTCTGTTGTTTTTGGTTCCAGAAAAGTCAGAAAATGAATATTCTCGGAATTGGACGGGACAAAAGCCGAAGTGCCTATTTTTCCAGAAGGGATCAAGTGCCAGAAAACGAGATGGAGAGGGACCAGGGGGCCACTACACCACCTGGCGGCGTGGCCCAGCCTGGCACGCGCCAGGGGGTGGTGAGGCCAGCTCTGGCACCCCCTCGGCCTCTCCTTCCACCTATATATTGCCCTCCGGACGAAAACCCTAAGGACCCGATCAAAAATCCACGAAAGAGTCTGTAGTCGCTGTCATCTCCATCCCTAGATCGGGAGGGATCTGAAGCTCTTCCCGACACCCTGCCTGAGAGGGTAATTCACCCTGGAGGCCTTCTTCATCACCATGCAAGCCTCCGGTGTGATGCGTGAGTAGTTCATCCTTGGACTACGGATCCATGTAGTAGCTAGATGGCTGGTTCTCCTCCTTTGTGCTTTCATGTTTTGATCTTGTGAGCTCCGTTCATGATCAAGATCATCTATTTGTAATTCATACATGTTGTGTTTGCGGGGATCCGATGGATATTGAGATGCTATTTCAGATTGATTATTGATTCTATCATGTCTTTTTTATTTGAGATCTTGCATGCTTTCCGTTGTTAGTAGCTATCTTGGCCAAGTAGATGCTAGCAACTCCAAGAGTTAGTATTTATGCTCGATAGTGGGTTCATGCCTCTAGTAATCTGGGGAAGTGATAGAAATCTCTAAGGTACTAGATGTGTTGTTGCTACTAGGGAGAAAACAACAATCCTTTGTTGATAGAACAATCGTATTGTTTACTTTACACGTAGTTCGTAAAGCAATAATCTGTTGCTTGCAACTTAATACTGGAGGGGGTTTGGATGATAACCTAAAGGTGGATTATTAGTCATAGATGCAGTTGGATGGCGGTCTATGTATTATGTTGTAATGCCCAATCAAGTCTCAAAGGAGTCAAGATGATTAGTATCTGCATGTATTGCTTTCTCGGTGTTTGTCAATTGCCCCGCTGTAATTTGTTCACCCAGGATGTTATCTATCTAAGGAGAGCCACCTCTAGTGAACTATGGATCCCGGTCCTTTTCTTTACATACAATCTATAAACTGTTTCTGCTTTGTGTTTACTTTCTGCAAACTTTTACTTCTTTCCATTCGATACATTTAATCCTTTACTTTACGCAAACACGGTGAGATTGACAACCTCATCGCAAGTTGGGGACAAAGTTCTATGGTTGTGTTGTGCAGGTCTCCACGTTGCTACTAGCACCAGTAGTGCGCCCTGCCAAAGCTCAGCTAGCAACACCTTTGGGGTGTTTCCTTGCTCCTACTGGTTCGATTAAACCTTGGTTTCATAATTGATGGAAAACTTACTGCTGTGCTCATCATACCTTCCTCTTGGGGTTCCCAACGAGCTTTACGTCGAAAGTCGAGCGCATCAGGCCTCTGAACCGGCAGAGCCTTGCCTTCCTCGGTGCGCTCCACCACCAGGACGATGCTGACGACCCGGCTGATGGCTGCTATATAGAGCAACATCGGCTCCTTGCTAGCTAGCGTGGCTAGAACCAGCGCTGTGGATAGGATGCGCTTGAGGTCATGAAATGCAGCGTTGGCTTGCGAGGTCTAGGAGAACTTGTCCATCTTCTTCATCAGCTGGTACAACAGGAGTGCCTTCTCCCCCAACCGGCTGACGAAACAGCTGAGGGAAGCCAGGCACCCGGTGAACTTCTGGACCCCAAGCAGGTTCCTGGGTGGCTGCATCCTCTCGGTGGCCGCGATCTTCTCCGGATTTGCCTCGATGCCTCGCTGTGAAACGAGGAAACCGAGTAGCTGGCCAGACGGCACTCCGAACACGCATTTCTCTGGGTTCAGCTTCATCTGGTACTGGCGAAGGTTGCCGAATGTCTCTCCCAGGTCTTCGAGGAGGGTATGCTTATCCTTGGTCTTGATGACCACATCGTCCACATAGGCGTGCACGTTTCGACCGATCTACGAGTGCAAGCACTTTTGCATGCAGCGCTGATAGGTAGCGCCTGCATTCTTTAGACAGAAAGGCATGGTTACATAGCAGAAAGCCCCGTAGGGGGTGATAAATGATGTCTTAATCTGGTCACCCGGGTTTAACCGGATCTGATTGTAGCTGGAATAGAAATCTAAAAATGACAACAAATCGCAGCCGGCCGTGGAATCGATGACTTGATCGATATGGGGCAATGCGAATGGATCTTTCTGGCACGCCTTGTTCAGGCTGGTGTAGTCGATACACATGCGCCAGGTCTTGTTCTTCTTCAACACCAGGATTGGGTTTGCCAGCCAGTCCGGGTGGTACACTTCCATGATGAACCCGGCTGCAAGGAGCCGGGTGATCTCGTCACCGATAATCTTCCTCTTCTCCTCTACGAACCGACACAGAGGTTGCTTGATTGGCTTGGCATCCGGCCGCACATGTAGTGAGTGCCCGGCGAACTCCCTCGGTACACCTGGCATGTCCTTGGGTGACCATGCGAAGATGTCCCAATTCTCATGGAGGAAGTCGACGAGCGCGCCTTCCTATTTGCTGTCCAAGTTGGCACCAATGGCGACGAACTTGGTCGGGTCGGAGGGGTTGAGCAGGATCCTCTTCGTCTCCTTTGCTGGCTGGAAAGCTCCTTCTCCAGCCAGCTTGCTGCTAGCCAGCATGTCTTACTGGGCCATGGCCACGTTCCGCATGATCACATGCTTCTCCTCAGCTATGATGAGGGCCTCTGCCAGTTTGGAACCGGCTGAGGCACACTCCATTGACCGCCTGAAGCAGCTGGCGATAGTGATCACGCCATTGGGTCCCGACATCTTTGTCTTGAGGTGTGCGTAGTGGGGGACGACCATGAATTTGGCGAGGGCAGGGCGCCCGAGGAGAGCGTGGTAGGAGCTCGTCAGGTTTACCACCTTGAACCAGATCGGCTCGCGGTGGAAGTTCTCCTCGGTCCTAAAGATGACATCTAGCTAGATTTTACCTAGCGGGGCGCAAGCCGGTCCCGGCACCACGCCGTGGAACGTCGTGGTAATTGGGCGCAGGTCGCATTCGGGAATGCCCAGCTTCTCTAGCGAAGACCGGTAGAGGAGGTTGAGGCTGCTGCCTCCGTCGACGAGGACGCGCGAGAAACGGCAGGTGCGCTTGTTGGAGATGATGAGGGGGTCGAGTACCATGGCGTAGCCCCCAGGAGTCGGAAGCTTCTCCGGCTGGTCTTCTCGGATCCAGGTGATGGGGGTTTCCGACCAGTTCAGGTACTGGGGGACCGGAGAGACGATGGCGTTGACCTCCTTGGAGTGTTGCCTGCGGTTGTGCTTGTCGTCCATCTCCGTCTCGAAGATGTGGTAGGCGGCGTGTGGCTGGGGGTGGCTGTTGTTGTTGTTGCTGCCGTTGCCGCCATTACCATCATTGCCGGCTCCCTTAGCCGGTGGTGGTGGTCCACCAGGAGGGGGCAGGGGGAGACGTTGCTGGTTGCCTTGGTCTTTTAGCTGGCGAGTCCAGCTGCAGTTCCGGGTGGTGTGCGTAACCGATTTGAAGGGACCACTATGCCACTTGCACGGGCCGTTAAACATCTGGTCGAAGGTGAGCCACGGCTTCTGCCTTCTTGCATCGTTAGCCGGTGCGTCGGGCGCACCCTCCACAACATTGACCTGCCGCACATGGTAGCGGCGCTTCTGCTGTCTGGCCTGGCTCCCCATGGAACCGCTAGTCGTTGCCGTGGCGCCTGGAGGATCCGGCTTCTCTAGCCGGATTGCTCGGACGGTCACGAGCCGGCTCCTTAGGAGTCGGACGCCCATCCGCATTTACAAGGAGGGGCTTCCTCATGGCGGCATCTGCTGTGGCGTACTGGTCCGCTACCGTCATGAGCTCCGCCATGGTTTTTGGCTCGTCACATAGTAGATGGTGGCGAAGCATGCTGCCTTCTCGGCATACCTCGATGAAGAAGCTGATGGCCTGGCTCTCCAGGATGCCCTCGCAAGTGTTGCGCAGCTCCATCCACTTGGCGAGGTACTCGTGGTCGTTCTCGCGGTCGCCCTAGACGCATAAGGCTAGGCCGCGTGGGCATCCCGGATGCTTGTACGTGCCATTGAAGTTGCGGACGAACACCTTCTCGAAGTCCGGCCAGGCGTTGATGCTGTTGGGCGCAAGGCTGTTGAGCCATGTCCTTGCCGACCCGGTTAGCATAAGGGGGACGTAGCGCACAGCTGTGCGCTTGTTCCCGTGGGCGATGCCGACTGCTATAGCTTAGTCGGTCAGCCAATCTTCCGGCTTCATACTGCTGTCATACTTGGGGGTGTCCTTGGGTAGGGTGAACTTATCCGGAAATGGCTCGTTCCTGATGCGGGGTCTGAAACAAACCGGTCTGGTGGAGTCTTCTTCCTCCGTGACGTGCGCTTGAGCGAGGAGCTTGATGCGGTCACGGGCATATGGACGATCCGGGTTGGGCGCTCTCACCCGGCCCGAAAGACGGGAACCGGGGGGTCTTGGTGCTCAGGTTGGTGGGGGGGGAGGCGGTGGGTTGCTGTTCACCGTTTGCTCCTGGCGTGGCTGGCCCTTGTTGCCAGAGCTGCGGTGCTTGCTGCGGGCCTTAGCCGGCTGAGGGGAGGACGCCTGTTGGGTGTCGCGAGGTGCGCCCTTGCTATTGACAGGTGGCTTGCTCCCCTTGGAGTAGCTGGGGTCCTCCTGCATATGCCGCTTGGCGTCGGCCTGCTCGTCCGCGATCCGGAGGAGCTCCTGCACCCAAGCGTGCTGGCGGGCTCGGTCCTCGCCCTCGAGGTTGGGAAGTTCGTCTGCTGCGGCTCGCGCCGCATGCAGATTCCTGATGAGCATGCTGTAGGTGGGCCGGATGAGGGCAGGCACGGGATCCGATTCCCTGTCCTTTTCCATCCTTCCGCCCAGCTCACTTCCTCGGTGTCGCACCTGGCCACGCCGGCTTGGCTCCACGGTAGCCAGAGTAAAGCCGTGCGTGTGGTCGTACTCGCGCCGAATTTTCTCGAGTTGCTTACAGGTTGCCGCCAGCTCCATGGCCTCCTGGAGGAGAATCTGCCTCTCCATGGCGTAGTTGGCTTCCGCCTCCTCCGGGTTGTCCCCGAGGTTAACTGGCATCAGGAGCCGATCAATGGCCTCCTCCACCGGATTCCGAGGCTGCGGAGGTGCGGAGGTTCTGCCCTCGTCTGCGCCCCGCTCCCGCGGCTGGCGGGGGTGAGAACTAGAGCCGGCCATCATGACCTCGACGCCACAGGAAGCGCCGGATGCGGCAGCTCCACGACGGAGATGATCCCCCTGAGGAAACGCTCCAAAATGGTGGTGACATAGACGGGGAGGTCGCCGAAAAGTAGGATGGAGCCGTTCGCCGGGAAGGTGGTTCCGGCGAAACAGGAAGCGTTGTCGATGACGCAGTCGAACTTGCCGAGCGTGAGCACCAGGACGGAGGCCACGCGCTCACCAGCTGAAGTGCGGGGTCTCGTGCGGAACGTGACTCCGGTCGAAGCCATCTGCCCCACGGTGGGCGCCAACTGTCATTGTATTGGGAACGGTAGTAGCTAAGAAGGATAGATAGAGGTGTGGGGACTAGCAGGGAAGCTATCGACGGCGTCCGCAGGCGGGATTGGATACAAGCGAGCATAGCTAGACGCAGGAAGTACCCAGGTTCGGAGCCCTCGTGGTGAGGCAAAACTCCTACTCCTACCAATCTGACTATGAGCGATATACGAGCTACAAGTGCTCCTCGAGCTGTATTCTCTAGCTACTTGTCTTAAATTCACAATGACCAACCCTTTCTACTGAGGCCTTGCCTCTCCTTACATAGGCAGAGAGGCAACGGTCTCACTGGCCAGTCCGACTGGCAGGCCCCACGGGTGGGCCCTAGCCGGCTGGTCATCTATAGTATCCGGTACAACCATCTCCCATCAGAGTATGAGCGGTATGGCTGTCATGGGCACAGTGAACGCCGTGCGAGCCTATCGTCAGCATCGGGCCACTGTTCCCGCGTCATCCCCGCAAGTCTTCGGTATGGTCGAGTAGTTGCCAGTCTTGTCGTCGTACAGGGCGTACCGCGCACTGTCCCACACGTCGCCCTGTCCTCTTGAGTGGTTCCGGCTACGCTACTGTAGCTGGCTGCTTCCTACCGCTCCGGCTACCTCACAATAGCCCGCTTGACTTGCCTTGTCTGGCTACGCTTGGTCAGCCGGACACGATCCGACTGCTGTATTTCTTGTCTGGCTGGGGTATCTGGAGGTCATCCCCCCGACAATATCACTCTCCAACCCACTAGTTCTTGGTGGTTTTGTAGTAAAGAAAATAATCATTTCTACAAATCTCATCAACTAGCCTACTTTGGCAGAAGGTCACATCTCTATACTATCTTCTTTGGACCAACTATTTGCATGATTGTGTTCTCCTCATGAAGTTCTATCAATCCCTACTTCACTTGTTTCAATTGGATCCTTGTGCTTCTAAAACCCACATGGTTTTGAAGGCCATTTGATAATCTACTTTGGCACCCTTATTTTGTTCTAAGTTTGGAATCAATCCTTGGAGGGATCAATCATGATCGAGATCAAACCTCTATACCATAGTGATCTACATCACTTGTTATATCCATGCATATATCCCATGCCCCAAGGGGAGCACTAAGCTCCGAGATCAAACAAGGATTTGAAGGTAATAAAATAACATTACCCAAGATCCTTAAATCTCATGTTTCCCCCAAAACCAAGTTTTATTTCCAAAACGCAAGGTTGAAAATGATTTATACATCATGTGGACATCATAAAACTTGGATATAAAAGTTTACCAAATATTATCCATAATTCTTTTGACCCAAAAGGAATTAAATTCCTTTCTTTTACAAAAAACTCCAAAACTCTCTCTATAAAGGCAAGTTTGATTTTATCCAAATAACTTCCCCATATTTTGGCACATTTGATGCCTATATATCATACCTGATTTTCCCACTTCAAAAATAAATATTTTTGAAGAGCTTTATTATTTCTTTTTTCCCATTTTCTTAAATGGCTGAATTTGAATAATATTTGTTTTAAATACTTTCATCTTTCAATAAATCTTGGGAAAATTCTCCTAAGTGTGCAATCATAATTGGGACCATCTCAAATCATAAAACCAACTTGTCCAAGTCAGAAATATCAAAATACATTCATAAAACCAATTCAGCACCTTTTGGGGAATGATTATAAAAAGCATCTAAAATATTCAGAAAAATCACAAACAATTCTTGGCGATGTACCTTGGTCCTATCCATCTACCCACAACACTGAATCATCTTGACAAGATCAAAAAACCAAGAGTGAATCCCTTATCATCTCTATGTCAAAGAATTGTCAAAATCTAAAGCTATGATCAAACCCCATCCAAACCCCCTTCAAAGTTGTCTAGTACATCTCTGTAGCACTAGTACAACCTCCCTGGTCGACATGCCACTGTAGCATGACCTAACACCCTTTCCCTTTGTCATTTTTGCACTTGGAAGAGAGGAGAGGCAAGAGGCATGCCCTTGTTAGTCTCTTATTTGCCTTGGGAACACCACCCCCTCTCTGCCCTAGGCACGACACCAGATCACACCAACCACCTCTCCACCGCCTCCCCCGACCAACCCCCGAGCAGCACTCTCCCCGTGCCCTAAGTGGACATAGTCCCCCATAGACCATCTCCCTCTTAAATAAGAAGAGCAGAGGCACCTCCACCCCGCTCCTATCCTTCACTTCACTCTCTCACACCCACCTAGCACCTCCCAAACCTCCGGAACCAGCTCCATTTTTCGAAGGCACCTAGGGAAGAAGAACTTGCCCTCTCGGCCTTCTCTCAAAATCTCGAGAGGGCGGTCATCTCCTCGCCTCTCCCTTCCTATTTTATTCTTGCATGCAGTGCCCTTGGAGAGCCCTACCTAACCCTCCCCTTTTATTGCCTTAGGAAGCACCGTAGAAGCCGTCTCCGGCGAGTTCCGAAGAACCATGTCTTAGACATCATAGCGTGTTGCACCACCCACATCCGAACCACCTCATGGCACCCATCACTAGAGTCACTGTCGTGCACCATGCCTCCTTGTCGCCTCCCCGCTTCTCCCCGGTGCCCCTAGGTGAGCCGTAGTCCCCTCTTCGGTTGTTTTAGTGTTTGGGGTGCCGTTGTCGGGCTCTACTGAACACGACAATGGATCGTCGTCCATCATGCCTTCATCGGACGGTCCTCAGTGACCAGTACCGCTTCGTGCCCCAGGCTCTATGATGAGCGGGGCCTGCCCCACGGATTCGAACTGTAGATCTCGCGCTCCCTCACTAGTGAACTGGGTCGGATTCCTGCCATGCGACCCATTTCCTTCTCAGCTTCGGCCCGTGGTTCCCTCCCCCTTTTTCTTTTAAATAGATTTATAGAATACAAGCCTAGTTTAAATTCAAATGAAAATTTAAAAAGGATGCAAATGACCAGATCAAAAATTCTTTATGTACCTACATGTTTTACTCACCATGCAGCACAAAAATATTTCCAAATATATGTCTATATCACTTATGGGGAAAATAATGCCAATAGGCACCTATTTCCTCAAATATTTAATCCAGAGATTATTAAAGCTCCAAATGACTTGAGATATCCTTGATCTACCTGTCACTTTGGAACCACACCAAAAATCCATGTGAATCTTCTATAGCAAAAAAAAAACAGGACAAATATGACTTTAGGAATTTTCCTAGACCAAACCATGAGCTGTTTTGACCTCATTCCAACTCCTAGTGAAGTGATACATCAATTACTATCTAAAACTAGGAGATCAAGATTTAATGATCCTCTAGTAATTTATGGTGAATTAAAATCCTCTATGTAGGGTTTTTCCACCAAATAAATAACATATGTAGTTCTACAACTCCTAAATTGATGAACCCAATTTATACAGAAAGGTATTTCAAGTACCTACCTGTGGCATTTGGTTTCATATTAAAATCTTCTATAAAATAAATCTAGTGAAAAAGACAAGCTGCTTGCAGAACTGACTTTGGGAATTTCCCAAGGGCATTCTGGTAATTATTTTGAGGTGATTCAAACTATTAAAAAAATCAAAAACCCAAATCATAAAAAATCCTCTGGGGACCAATTTATTTGAGCTCCAGAACTTTTCTGGTGAATTATTCACCTAAACTAAGGTTTATTCCACTAGAAAATTCATAACCAATTAAGGAAAACTGATAAAATCACGAAACCACTTTTGTTGGCCTGGTTATTTCAATACCTACCCGATAATATTTTTTTATGCATTGGCATCTTACAAACCTAGGCCTTGTGTCAACTCCCGGATTTTTAATCCTAGATGCCTGTTATGCCATACATCGCAATCCCAGGATTAACATTTTTACGAGACATAACAGATTGGATATCATAGTACATCATCCATTACAAACCATAATAAGGTCTTACACAAATAAGGGATCTCATGATCCAGTCTTAATACAAATAAGCAGCAGAATAATAAGCGTAGTAGTGGACTCCATCTTCAGTGTCACAGGCAATGCTGACGATGGGAGATGATCCTAGTTGTTGTAGCCGTCCTGCTGTCCATGTTCCTGATAGTCCTCCTCATAGTCTGGCCACGGGAATATCCAGGGACAAAGCCATGAGTACTCTTTAAGTACTCGCAAACTATCACTAACAAGTAAGGTAGTTGTAGTAGGAATCTTAAGCTCTAGGTTTATTTTCAAAAAGCCAGGTTTATCTAAACTGAGTTTAGAAGTAAAGAAAACTAAGTAAATGTTCTAGATCACTTAAGTGGGAACCTAGTTTTCACATTCACAACCCTGTTGTGGTCAAGGCAAAATCATAGTTCAATTCACAAGTCATTGAAAACATCTGACGACGGAACAGTATGGCCACTCCAACTATCCATGACCACGGACGCGGCTATTCGAATAGTTTGACACTCTAGAGAGGTGCTACACTTTCACCACAAAATTCGATACATCCGTCAGGGACAACCCTGAATCACCATACTTAGTATGCGGATAATCAATCATAACCTTTCAATTACACACTCTAGTATAGGCACCTCCCCTATGAGCTTGGCCTCCCAGCCATGGCCATCTGCCATCCTGGGCACTGCATAGGTGGACATCATCAATAGGTAGCCTCAGCTCAAACCTCTTCCTTGAGGGAACCCATACTAATGCATATAAACTTCCGGCTAAGCCTTACCCAATTTAGGTATTGTGGTTGTACGGTAAAATTGGAATGGTATCGCATCCGAACCCAACCATCAGTTTTTATAAAGGGCTAAGGCTCATGCCTCAACATTTTCATCACCAAATCCATTTGTGTTTCTCAACACATGTCAAAACATTTCAATAGAATGACTCATCATTCCAAGGTTTTCATAATCATTTTCACCAAGTATTCCCATCTAAAGTGATCAAGTTTTATGTTTAGCACTAGCCACTAAGTTAAGAGTGTTCACTAATGAGGGGTGCTAATCTCAATCTCATGCCATAGAATGACATCTAGTATAGGCCTAGTTTTATACTCTTTATGATATCTATACTATCTTTCCAAATCCTCACAAAGCATTAACTAAAAGTAAAGAACTTTGGTAAAGTAAAATAGTAAAGGTTACAAGTAAAACTTGGGATGGGTATAAATCAAAGTGTATAACCAAAGCATGCCGCATGCATCTTGCTTAGGTTATCTTGCAATTAGTGATGGCTTGCCTTGATTGGTGCAATGATTGAAGTTTTCTTCCTCTTCTTCGCGGTAGAACTCCTCCTCCACGTATCCTTGGTAGGTACTATCGTCTATAAATGAATACGGGGTACACAATCACCAAACAATACTTAACTAAGTCTATTTAGCACACTAAGGCTCACACTTGATGATCTAGCATCATCACAATCATCACGTGCAATAATGACTAGTTTTAGTTAGTTTATTTGAGAAAAGTAATTTCTACTCACTGAAATTTATTAAGATTTAATATTATCCAATTAAAATATGGTATCATGTGGACACATTTCATCACCACATATTCTAATACATGGGAATGTGATTTAAAGGGTTGGTCACATTTTATAAAGTTTAAGATTACTATTTAAATGATTTAAAGTGACTAGAAATGCCTATATAGCATTATTTTGGTACTAGTCCAAAGTCACTGCATGAAAACCTAGATATTTTTACATATTCAGATAGATATTATCAAATGTGATTTTTGAGAGTTGGAATCAACTCAAAAGCTATTATGGTTGATTTTTGAAAAATGTTTAAAGTTGCAAAAGTCTCTGTCTTATTATTTTTTCTATAGAGTATCTCTAACTTTAATTTATTTAAATCCAACAGGCTTGGATAGATATTTTAATATCCTTTCTAGCAAAATTTGAATCATGCAATTTGGTTAAGTGAAACTCTTCGAATTGATTTTTGTATATGTGGACAGAATAGGATTTCAACTAAAGAGGAAAATCATTATTTGAATTTCCAGGCCTTAGCGGGAAAGCTAAACGGGCTGGCCTAACTGCACTGTGCAGCACAGCAGGCTGCTGACAGATGGGGTCCACCAGTCAGCAACTGTTCTAACGCGAAACAGTATCGGCAAATCTAGACCATGCGATCAAATTCTAATCTAACGGCCGAGCGTCATCGTTGACGACGAACAGCTCCGACAAGAAATTAACCTAGCGCGGCGGTGGGGGTCTCGTGGGGCTCACTTGGGGTCCAGCTAGGGTCGGTGACTGGGGCAATTGACGTGGTTGATGATGGCGAGGCGAAGTGCAGTTACGGCAGTGCTTGGGGTGGTCGGAAACAACGGTGCCCTTCTCCTCCAGCAGCGGCAGACTTCGGTGAAATTCCGGCGCGGTGGTGCTCGCCTTGCTCCGGGGAGAAGTGGGGGAGGTCAGTGAGGAGTGGGGAGTGGAGTGGTGTGGAGAAATGAGGCAGTGGAGGGCTCTATTTATACTACGGCGAGGGGACCGAGCGGTGCGGCGTGAGCTCGACGGTGGCGTCGCTACATGCGACTATTGTCATGGCGGAGGTAGGTAGACCGTGCGGTGCTCCATGGTAGTTCTTACGGGCATAAAGGCGCGGCATGGGGCGGCGTGGTTTGGTCAGGAGCGTGCGGTGTTCTGAGCAGGGGCGGAGGTGTTTGCGGCGGCGTGTGACAGCTGAGGGTCGCGCGACGGCGAACGGGGGTGTCTGATGGGGTGAGGTGATCATGGCGGGCTGGTGCACGCGAGGCGAGGGCAAGGCACGAGCTGGGTGAGCTAGTCGGGCGCGGTGCACTAGCGCGCTCTGGACATGGCGCAGAGAGGCAGTGCGCGACATAGCTAGGGTGGTCCATGGCTCGGCTGGGGTCATGGCCTGGACAGGGGGTGGCGGTAGAGTGCAGCGGACCTCCTGGACATCCTAGATGGGCACATGGCGGTCTGCTACGAGCTGGCCATGGTCGGCTGGTGATGACCATAATCGGGCGGCGCTCCACAGTGCAATCGGTGAAGGGGGGAGCTGGTCTGGGGCTGGGTTAGACTTTGGGGAGTAAAGAGGGGACCAAATGGTCGAGGCTTACTATGCACAATAGTGAAGTTAGGCAGAAGCTTAATTAGTGCAGCTCAGGTGTTTGTGTAAATGGCTGCATGAACTTTACTTTGGAGTTTTTAATTCAAATTTTTTGAGTGGTTTGATCATAAGCTTGAGTAACTAGATTTGCTGGGAGAGGTCAAGGGGAATTGATTTGATAGGTTTTTGAAAAAGTGGGATCTTAACATATGAACTAGATTCAATTTTTAACTGTCCATTTAATTGCTTTGCAAGATTTTTTTGTAAGTTTGTAAAGTGGTCCTTGATACAATTTTACTTGGTCTAGCAAGGGGTGAAAAGAGGTGGAATTGTTTCTGTTAGAACTTCTCTTCTAGGAACACACAAAGTGGCCTAGTGGTTAACTTTTGTCACAATGACCATTTGCTTTATTTATTCTTATTTGATTTCTTTTTCTTTTGATTTTGTTTGTAAATGCTCTAGATGATTTAGCATTCATCCTCAAACCATTTCACATCATTTAGAACAATCAAGCATGGCATATACACTCAATTCTATACTAATGCAAACACACATGCATTCATATTCATTTTCTTAATAATTTTTTTGTTAACCCTAAATTGGGTGATTAGCACTTGATAAACTTGATTATATGTTTTGGGGTGTTACAAACCTTCCCTCCTTAAACAAAATATCGTCCCGAGATTTAAGAAAAACTAGGAACTAAAGAAATATGGAAACTCAGTCCTAATATAATCTTCTCGCTCCCAAGTAGCTTCTTATTCGGTATGGTTGCTCCATTGGATCTTGAGAAACTTGATACTCCGGGTCCTGGTGGTTCAGAAGGCTTCTTCCAAAATACGAATGGGCACTTCACGATACGTCAGATCCTTGTTGATATCAATGGCTCTATGATCGATGTTCTTGAAAACTTCGGTCTTCTCCGGAACTTCTAGGCATTTGCGAAGTAACGAGATATGGAACACATTATGGATGCCTGACATCTCTTCTGGCAGTTCCAGTTGATAAGATACTTCTCCTCAGCGATTCAGAATCTTGAAGGGTCCAATATATCTGGGGGCTAACTTTCCTTTTAGCTGAAAACATTGCATTCCTTTCAACGGTGAAACTTTGAGATACACAAAATCTCTGACATTGAAGGTCAGGTCTCTACGTCTCTTATCAGCATAACTCTTCTGTCTGGATTGGGCGGTCTTGAGGTGCTCATGGACTTTGTGAACCTTCTCTTCGGCTTCTTGTAGGATGTCGGGTCCGAAAATCTGACTCTCTCCTACTTGCAACCAATTCAAGGGGGTACGGCACTTTATTCCATACATAAATTCAAATGGCGCCATTTGCAAAATGGCTTGTTAATTGTTGTTGTATGAGAATTCTGTGAAAGGCAGACAATCTTCACATTTGGATCCATATTCGAACACACAAGCTCTCAACATATCTTCTAAGATTTGATTGACTCTTTCAGTCTGTCCATCGGTATGCGGGTGATAAGCTGTGCTGAAATTCAACTTGGTGCCTAATCCTTCTTGGACTTTCTGCCAAAATCTTGAGGTAAACTGGGTTCCTCGATCCGATACTATGGTCTTGGGGGTTCCATACAAACTGATGATTCTAGCAATGTACAGCTCTGCTAGCTTCGAACTCTGGTAGGTTGTCTTGACAGGTATAAAATGGGCTACCTTGGACAGTCTATGAACTATGACCCAAATAGAGTCATTTCCCCTACTAGAAGTAGGCAAACCGGTGATAAAGTCCATTCCGATGGAATCCCATTTCCACTCTGTAATCTGCAATGGTTGCAAAAGTCCTGCGGGTCTCTAATGTTCTGCTTTGACTCTCTGACAGGTATCACACGATGTAGCTTCCGATTTCTCTCTTCATCTTGTGCCACCAAAATTGCTCCTTCCAATCCTGATACATCTTTGTTCCTCCAGGGTGGATAGAATAAAGAGTATCATGAGGTTCCTGCATGATAACTTGCTTCAGCTCCGAATCTGTTGGCACACAGATACTTCCTTTGTACCACAAAAATCCTTCTTGATCTTCGGTGAATCCACGTACCTTCCGTGTACCAATACGACATTTGATTCCGTCGATACTTGCATTTCCCTTTTGTGATTCCTTGATTTGGCTAATCAAAGTGGGTTGAAGTTCAATGCTAGCTAAAAATCCATTGCTAACTAGCTCCATTCTAAACTGCTCCAACTCTTCATGCAAACTTGCCTGGGCTTCTTTGATCATGGTGTTTAACCTACACGACAATCTTCTAAGAGCATTCGCTACCACATTAGCTTTGTCGGGGTGATAGTGAATGTCAAGGTCATAATCCTTGATTAACTCTATCCATCTCCTTTGCCTCATATTCAGCTCCTTCTGAGTGAAAATATACTTCAAACTCTTGTGATCCGAATAAATCTCACAACGGTTACCCATAAGGTAATGACGCCATGTCTTCAAGGCTAAAACTACAGCTGCTAGTTCAAGATCATGGGTAGGGTAGTTTTGCTCATGCTGCTTTAGTTGTCGGGACATATATGCTATGACTTTGCCTTCTTGCATCAACACACATCCGATACCAATCTTGGATGCATCACAATACACATCAAAAGGCTTCTTGATATCTGGCATAATCAATATTGGGGCTGAAATCAATCTCTTCTTGAGCTCTGGAAAACTTGCTTCACATTTGTCTATCCATTCAAAATTTCTATCTTTCTTCAACAATTAGGTCATCGGTCTTGCGATGCTCGAAAATCCTTCAACAAACTTGCAGTAATATCCCGCTAATCCGAGAAGTGCACGGACTTGGGTTTGAGTGGTTGGGGCTTTCCATTCTTCAACATCTTTGATCTTGGCGAGATCAACACCGACTCCTCCTGACGACACAATATGTCCGAGGAATCCTACTTCTTCCAGCCGAAACTCACATTTGCTAAACTTGGCATACAACTGATGCTCTCTAAGGGTTTCAAGGATGGTTCTCAGGTGTTGCTCATGGTCTTTTTCTGACTTGGAATAGATTAGAATATCGTTGATAAAAACAGCGACAAACTTATCCAGAAAGTTCATAAAAATCTAATTCATGAGATTCATGAAATAAGCGGGGGCATTGGTTAATCCAAAAGACATGATTGTATAACCATACAATCCATATCTAGTGGTAAAGGCGGTCTTTGGAATATCCGTTGCACGAATCTTGAGTTGGTGATAACCAGTCCTAAGATCAATCTTAGAAAGCACTCTGGCACTAGTCAACTGATCAAACAGATCCTCTATCTTTGGTAGTGGGTACTTGTTCTTGATGGTGACATCATTCAGCTTCCGGTAATCCGTGCACAAACGGTTACCTCCATCTTTCTCATCGACAAACAAAACATGTGATCTCCATGGTGATGCGCTTGGTTGAATCAGACCTTTCTCCAGCATAGCATCAAGTTGCTTCTTTAGCTCTACTAATTTAGATGGGTTCATACTATAAGGTCTCTGAGCTATGGGTCTAGTTCTAGGAATTAGTTCAATAATGAACTCGATATCCTGATCTGGGGGCATACCGGGCAATTCATCTGGTAATACGTCGGGGTATTCATAGACTACTCTGACTTGGTCTATGGTTGGTTGGGCTAGACGCTTGTTGCATTTGAATTGACGGGGCAAGGTTTCAGATACATTCTCTACTAATACTCTAGAGCTACTGGTCATGGTTATGGCTTTCTTGGCACAGTCGATCAATCCTTTATGTTTCGACATCCAATCCATTCCTAGTACTACTTCTAAATCTTTGGTTCCAAGTACTATTAGATTGGCATAAAAATCTATCCCATGGATTCTGATAGGTACAACCTTGCAATTTTTTCTAGCTTTGGTGGTTGAACCAGGAATTTGAACTATCATAACATGCTTCAATTTTGTTTGTTGAATCTTACTAGTGAATGCAAATTCTTCTATAACAAACGAGTGCGATGCTCCAGAATCAAACAACACTCTTGCAAGTAACCCAACATGACATCTGGCGCTTCCCGAGCTTCTTTAGTATTCATGTGGAACAGACGGACGTTGCGGTTGAGCGAATTCCTTGAGGCAAATCTCTTTCTAGGATGAACACGACGCTGTTGTTGAGCAGGTGCATTCACATTGGTGGTGGATGCAAGCTTCTTGGGACACTCGTTGGAGCAGTGACCCTTGACTCCACATTCAAAGCAAGTAATCTGGGACTTGTCTTTGGCTGCAACATGCACGACATTGCTTCCAGTCCTTGGGGCAGTATTGTTGTTGTTGTTGTTAGTGTTGGACTTGGGCTGTGCACGGTTGAAGTTGTTGGAGTTGCCGGGGTTGTTGTTGTGGTTTCCTCTAGACTTCAAGTTTCCTCCGCTACGATTGGAGTAGCTTGGACAGGACATCGGGGGTCTATTGTTTCTTGGGGCATATCCTGCAGATGGGTTGGGGCGATACTTCTGGGTATTGTGGGACCTAGTGTGATGCATCATCCTGCGCTTGCAGTTGTCATTGGCTTGGTTGATCTTCCCTTCCATCTGGATGGCAGAGTCGACTAGCTCTTCTAGATCTTCAAAACGGATGTTGACTAACACCGTCTGCATATCATCATGCAATCCATTCAGGAACCTTTCCTTCTTCTTGGCTTCAGTGTTGATCTCATCAGGGGCATATCTAGCTAGGGACAAAAATTTGTCACGGTACTCAACTACCATCATCCTTCCTTGCTTCAGTTCTCTGAACTCATCTCTCATTCTAGTGACCAAACCTTGTGGCACATGGGTGCGGCTGAACTTGATCTTGAAAGCTTCCCAAGTCATTATCTGACCGTGGTTCATAGTACGGGTGCTATTCCACCAGGCTCCTGCCAGATAGTGGGTGGCAAATAGTACCTTCTCGTTAGCGTCCACTCCTGCGACTTCTAGATTATTCTCCATGGTCTGCAGCCAGTCATCAGCATCTAAGGGATCCTCAGATTTGGTGAAGATAGGGGGATTGGTATTCTAAAAGTTCTTAATCTTGGATCCATGATGATCCTGATTTCCATGGCCTTGATTATTGTGGGCCATCTAAGCTATCTGTTGAAGAGTGGCTAGGTTGGCTTGGTGCTCGGCTCTACTAGCTTCACGGTCAGAAACTAGCATTTGCAGAATCTGCAACATCGGGTCCTGTGATGAGCTGCTTCCTCCGGGGTTTCCATGAGTCATCTGAAGATTGAGATAGATAAAGGGGTAAGAGGGAAATTTCTAAGGTTCATGGTTTTGTTTCAAAAGCTTTAAACTTTGAGTTTGAACTCAGGTTTTGCAAACTAACTCCTTCTCATTCATTCATTCAAGCACACAATACAAACACACACCACAACACAAAAGGGGAAACATATGGTTTTAAGAACCATTTTGTGAACTAAGATACAGTGAGACCGATACAACTCTTTCCTACGGTAGTGATCAAGTAAATCTACTCATCATCAATGAAGTCAGAATCATCATCATCGGTGTAGAAATCCATGGCATCATCCTCCAAGTAGTCATTGTCATCACTGAGGTACGAGTGAAGATCTCCCTAGATGTCTTCACCTTCTTCCTCTTCCTTTGCTTCAAGCTGGACTTCTTGCTCATGGATGGTCTTCTCGAGGTTAGCCACCTTCTTGGAAAGACGAGCGATGGTGCGATCCTTCTTCTCGCGTTGATGACAAAGTGATTGGCGATCCTTGATGAGCATGGTGAGAATCTGGTCCTTCTTGGCGGCAATGGCATGGTTGTGGTTGGCGTAGGCTCGAGCATTGTCCAATTCTTTCTGCCTATCATACAGCAGGAAGTCAAGATTCTCCACTTGGCGCTTCAACTCCGGGTGACTTGGCATCTCCAATGGCATTCCCATAGAATCACGCCTTGCGAAGTGAGAAAAGCGAGTTCCCTGGATCAAGTTGATGTTTTGCCCACACAGACGGGCAAGAGCTTCATGCATAGCCCTGGCTAATCCATCTAGCCAGTTGTTCTCTCGCACGGTGAATTGAATCTTCTCAGAAAGGGGTGCTTCCATCTTGCCTCTGAGATCAGCAACTATCAGCCATTGTAGATCTCCTCCTGGGTGATCCTTGAGTTGGGCTCCAAAGAATTCTGGATGCGGGCGCTCAAGGTACTCTGACAGTGCATCAAGATCCCTCTCAAAGATCAGCTGGCCTCCGTTGCCCAATTGGTAGAACTTGCAATAATGAACTTCCATCTATAAGAATTTAGGATGAGTAAGTTAGTGAGGTGATCAAGTGTGTCCAATTTTTATGTAGTAATGTAAGAATTTTTGAGGAACATGATATTTTTTGAAAGAATCAAGGATAAGAGTGGGAATAGGTTTTCATAAATACTCACTTCTTTTGTTTTGAAACTAAGTTTTTGTTCGGACGTCCATTCTAACTAGGGTCTCCTATGGTTAGGATGGCTCTGATACCAACTTGTCAACACCCGGATTTTTAATCCCATATGCCTGTTATGCCACACATCACAATCCCAGGATTATCATTTTTGTGAGACATAACAGATTGGATATCATAGTACATCATCCATTACAAACCATAATAAGGTCTTACACAAATAAGGGATCTCATGATCCAGCCTTAATACAAACAAGCAGCGGAATAATAAGAATAGTAGTGGGCTCCATCTTCAGTGTCACAGGCAATACTAATGATGGGAGATGATCCTAGTTGTCGTAGCCGTCCTGCTGTCCATCTTCCTGATAGACCTCCTCATAGTCTGGCCATGGGAATAGCCTGGGATAAAGCCATGAGTACTCTTTAAGTACTCGCAAACTATCACTAACAAGTAAGGTAGTTCTAGTAGGAATCTTAAGCTCTACGTTTATTTGCAAAAAGCCAGGTTTATCTAAACTGAGTTTAGAAGTAAAGAAAACTAAGTAAATGTTCTAAATCACTTAAGTGGGAACCTAGTTTTCACATTCACAACCCTATTGTGGTCAAGTCAAAATCATAGTTCACTTCACAAGTCATTTTGAAAACATCTGACGATGGAACAATATGGCCACTCCAACTGTCCATGACCGCGGATGCTGCTATTCGAATAGTTTGACACTCTGCAAAGGTGGTACACTTTCACCAAAAAATTCGATACATCCGTCAGGGATAACCCTGAATCACCATACTTAGTATGCGGATAATCAATCATAACCTTTCAATTACACACTCTAGTATAGGCACCTCCCCTATGAGCTTGGCCTCCCAGCCATGGCCATCTGCCATCCGGGGCACTGAATAGGTGGACACCATCAAGAGGTAGCCTCAGCTCAAACCTCTTCCACGAGGGAACCCATACTAATGCATATAAACTTCCGGCTATGCCTTACCCAATTTAGGTATTGTGGTTGTACGGTAAAATTGGAATGGTATCGCATCCGAACCCAACCATCAATTTTTATAAAGGGCTAAGGCTCATGCCTCAACATTTTCATCACCAAATCCATTTGTGTTTCTCAACACATGTCAAAACATTTCAATAGAATGACTCATCATTCCAAGGTTTTCATAATCATTTTCACCAAGTATTCCCATCTAAAGTGATCAAGTTTTATGCTTAGCACTAGCCACTAAGTTAAGAGTGTTCACTAATGAGGGGTGCTAATCTCAATCTCATGCCATAGAATGACATCTAGTATAGGCCTAGTTTTATACTCTTTATGCTACCTATACTATCTTTCCAAATCCTCTAAAAGTAAAGAACTTTGGTAAAGTAAAAGAGTAAAGATTGCAAGTAAAACTTTGGATGGGTATAAATCAAAGTGTATAACCAAAGCATGCCTAATGCATCTTGCTTAGATTATCTTGCAATTAGTGATGGCTTGCCTTGATTGGTGCAGTGATTGAAGTTTTCTTCCTCTTCTTCGGGGTAGAACTCCTCCTCCTCCTATCCTTGGTTGGTACTATAGTCTATAAATGAATACGGGGTACACAATCACCAAACAATACTTAACTAAGTCTATTTAGAACACTAAGGCTCACACTTGATGATCTAGCATCATCACAATCATCACGTGCAATAATGACTAGTTTTAGTTAGTTTATTTGAGAAAAGTACTTTCTACTCATTGAAATTTATTAAGATTTAATATTATCCAATTAAAATATGGTATCATGTGGACACATTTCATCACCAAATATTCTAATACATGGGAATGTGATTTAAAGGGTTGGTCACATTTTATAAAGTTTAAGATTACTATTTAAATGATTTAAAGTGACTAGAAATGCCTATATAGCATTATTTTGGTACTAGTCCAAAGTCACTACATGAAAAACTAGATATTTTTACATATTCAGATAGATATTATCAAATGTGATTTTTGAGAGTTGGAATCAACTCAAAAGCTATTATGGTTGATTTTTGAAAAATGTTTAAAGTTGCAAAAGTCTCTGTCTTATTATTATTTCTATAGAGTATCTCTAACTCTAATTTATTTAAATCCAACGGGCTTGGATAGATATTTTAATATCCTTTCTAGCAAAATTTGAATCATGCAATTTGGTTAAGTGAAACTCTTCGAATTGATTTTTGTATATGTGGACAGAATAGGATTTCAACTAAAGAGGAAAATCATTATTTGATTTTTTTGGCCTGAGCAGGAAAGCTAAACGGGCTGGCCCAACTGCACTGCGCAGCACAGCAGGTTGCTGACAGATGGGGTCCACCAGTCAGCAACTGTTCTAACGCGAAACAGTATCGGCAAATCTAGACCGTGCGATCAAATTCTAATCTAACGGCCGAGCATCATCGTCGACGACGAACAGCTCCGACAAGAAATTAACCTAGCGCGGCGGTGGGGGTCTTGCGGGGCTCACCTGGGCTCCAGCTAGGGTCGGTGACGGGGGCAATCGACGTGGTTGACGATGGAGAGGCGAGGCGCAGTTACGGCATGGCTTAGGGTGGTCAGAAACAATGACACACTTCTCCTCCAGCAGGGGCGGACTCCGGTGAAATTCTGGCGCGCTGGTGCTTGCCTTGCTCCGGGGAGAAGTGGGGGAGGTCAGTGAGGAGTGGGGAGTGGAGTGGTGTGAAGAAATGAGGCAGTGGAGGGTTCTATTTATATTGCGGCGAGGGGACCGAGCAGTGCGGCGTGAGCTCAACGGTGGCGTGCTCTAGACATGGCACAGAGAGGCAGTGCATGGTGTAGCTAGGGTGGTCCATGGCTCGGTTGGGGTCGTGGCCAAGATAGGGGGTGGCGGTAGAGTGTGGCGCACCTCCTGGACATCCTGGATGGGCGCGGGGCTGTCTGCTGCGAGCTGGCCGTGGTCGGCCGGTGATGACCACAATCGGGCGGCGCTCCACTATGCAAACGGTGAAGGGGGGAGCTAGTTTGGGGCTGGGTTAGACTTAGGGGCGACATGGGAGTAAAGAGGGGACCAAATGGTCAAGGCTTACTGTGCACAACAGTGAAGTTAGGCAGAAGCTTAATTAGTGCAGCTCAGGTGTTTGTGTAAATGGCCACATGAACTTTACTTTGGAATTTTTAATTCAAATTTTTTGAGTGATTTGATCTTAAGCTTGAGTAACTAGATTTGCTGGGAGAGGTCAAGGGGAATTTATTTGATAGGTTTTTGAAAAATGGGATCTTAGCATATGAACTAGATTCAATTTTTAACTGTCCATTTAATTGCTTTGCACGATGTTTTTGTAAGTTTGTAAAGTGGGCCTTGATACACTTTTACTTGGTCTAGTAAGGGGTGAAAAGAGGTGCAATTGTTTCTGTTAGAATTTCTCTTCTAGGAACACACAAAGTGGCCAAGTGGTTAACTTTTGTCACAATGACCATTTGCTTTATTTATTTTTATTTGATTTCTTTTTCTTTTGATTTTGTTTGTAAATGGTCTAGATGATGTAGTATTCATCCTTAAACTATTTCACATCATTTTGAAAAATCAAGCATGGCATATACACTCAATTATATACTAATGCAAACACACATGCATTCATATTCATTTTCTTAATAATTTTTTTGTTAACCCTAAATTGGGTGATTAGCACTTGATAAACTTGATTATAAGTTTTGGGGTGTTACACCTTTGTTCCAAAACTTTCATTAGATGGTTTTTCCCATTAATTAATAAAAGAAATCTCACAAATGCAAATAGGGTTTCTCCAATTGTTTTGAAACCAACTACTCAAAGCCTACTGAACGGTATACATGTATTGTCCAATTGATTGTTGTCTTGTATTGATGTTTGTATGCCTTGTGTTGATTATGACTTTCTTTGTTTGCATGTACTCTCTTTGACGATGATTGTTGCGATAATATCGAAGACCCTATGAAGATGTTTATTAATTGGATATTATGGTTTTCTAAGGAGAAGTCTAGGGACATATATTTCCATATTGATGATCACAGGCAAGGCACCTTCTTGCTCATAAGCCTTGTCCTACTGTTTTACTTATGCATGTTTTACCTACTGTTTATGAAAAACTGCTTTGTTTTATTATATGATGATCTATATCTGGTAGTGGCTTGGCTCCTCCAAGACATTACACACTTGTGCTACTAAGTACAACCCCCCTTTATGACACCTACTTGTGCCTAGTATGGTAGCTGGTATTATACACCATAGCCCTTTGGGAGACCCCGTTTTAGCCGAAGCAGAATCATAGGATGGGAAGACCCCGGAAAAGTTTACAAAATGTTTTATGATGAAACCTTGGTGAGGTTTGAACTACCAATAGAAGTTTGAGAAAGTAAAAAGGTTTTGTGTTACAAACTGCTGGAAGAAAGAGGAGGTTACAAAAATGCACCCGGTTCTTTGTAGCTTTAGCTATAACAACTTAACCTATGAAACCACATTACTCCTATATGGGAAGGGGCTGGACTCGAAGTTTTTTACTCTGGTATGAGTTACCTCGCAACTACGAAAGGAGATTTCGATTTCTGGAGGTTGGGTCTTCTCCTGTAAGGGTCCATGTGAAGAATCGATCCGGAGAAGAAACGAACATTTTGCATGCCGCCATGCATTACTATGATCCTCTCATTGAAAGCGCACACTTTATGCAGTGAAACAGGCGCTCCGGTTGATCCATGGTACTCGACATCCCGGTGTTGAGGGGAACGACTCATAGGGTAGGAGATTGTACTGGAGTGGGTATTTTGAAGGTCTTGACTGGTTATTCGACCCATGATCCGTCGGGGATCAGGGCAGGGTACTCAGATGGTTTGGGTAAAGTGTACAACCTCTGTAGAGTGTAAATCTATTCGAATAGCCGTGTCAGTGGTTATGGACGGGTTATACAAACTACTAAAGAGTGGTCCTAGTTTTGATCTAAAAAAGGATTTTGGAAAAACCAAAGGCTTTGGAAATGTTTTGACCATGGGATGGTCGGAAAGGAAGGACATGAGGTTGGTCATGGGATGACCGGAATGAAGGAACAAATGGGTGACCCAATCCTAGTGTTTTCCACAACTTTTAAAAAGGTCTTCAAAATGCTTTACAAAAGTTTTCAACAAATATATGTAGATGTTATATCTACAAGAGAAACTATTTGAGAAAAGAACCTCTCATGGAGCCCTCCTACCACCACAACAATATTGCATATCCTCTTATTTTATTATCTTAAGGTGGTTTGCGAGTACATTCAAAGTACTCATTAGCATTGTCCCTGGCTATTAACTTGGTCAGATATAAAGAAGAAGGTGATGTTGATGGCTATGCGAGCTAGGACATTCTCCAAGTCAGTTGCCTATAGGTTAAGGCATGGCTCAGGCTCTACGCTTTATGATGTTCCGCTGATTATGATTGATGTAAACATAATGGAAAATAAGGTATGACATGTTTCCGCTTAAGTAATGGATGTTTAATTTGATACTTGTCGGTTATGTGCCATGACAAACTGATCATGGGATCATGGTGTATGCATAATAGGGATTCTCGGAGGATTAATCTGAGGGCCCCATACTCCTGGTCCATCTGGTGAGGTATAATTTCTTCAGGTGCTTCTCTTGATGAAATATTAACGCTCCCAAAATCCCAGCTCCATTTGACTTTGTTTAGGTCCCTGAAAGGTAAAAATACACAAAACAGGGTTTTCCTGTCCTGCATTATAACCAAAATAAAGGGGACCATTGGTAAATCCCCACAAATCAATGTAAAACATTAATATAACATCATATATGTAGCAAATATGTGGGAATTAATATAAAAAAACTACAAAGTTCATGTATGCATTTTACATGCATCAACATCCCTAAGCTTAACCTATGCTCGTCCTCCAGCATGAAGGTGATAAAACTAACATGGGCTTTGGTGCTTATTGTCACTAGTAAGTATCACAAAAAGTTAAACGGTTCATTTGTTTAGAGAATAACAACAAGAAAGCATAGCATAAAGTGATACTTCTTATAATATCATACTTGACAACACAATGTTTATACTGACTAACACAAATGCATATAGTACCATGAGGAAATAATGCATTCTTCACATAGATAAACGTATATATATATATAGTTGTAGTCCTATGGTCAGAATATTTGGCAAAGGAGGTTGGAAGAGTGTATGGCTAGCAAGTAGGGAATATCTTATGTGAGACACAAGCTATATTCCAAACACTATCCATTAAGTTTATGGTTGAAGCATAGTTCATAATTAGTGTTTGGTTCCATTGCCCCTCATTACCTGGTTATTTTTGGAATTATTTTTTTGTGGCACTTTTTGCTTATTTCCTCTCTTTGTTTTTTAATTTATTTGTCATTTTTTTCTTGTTTTTATTTTTGGAAGGACTAGCCTCTACATACTCACTCTTCTCACCTTTTGATATCATATAAATATACGGAGGATTTTTTCCCTCATCTTAGCGGTGGTACCCCTTCTATGGAGGGTTTTTGCCCCAATATTTTAGTGTATGCATCCTCTTATTGCTTTTTGGGAAGGGGTACTCTATGCCCAATGAGTTCGTGGTCACCCCACGAATAACTTCAACATGCCACCCATACCCATAATAATAGTGTTTGGAAGCTAAATAACTACTCACATATCATAGTATACTTTGGGATATAGCTTGAGCTATTTGGGTAGGTGTTTCCTATATAAATGATAAGTTTGTTTTGCTAAAGGATGTTGTTTCAATATGGTGGGGCTAGCAATGGTAACCATTTGACCTTCTACAAGAATGCAAAGTGCCCATAGTACTAAGTCATTCTAGAAGACAATATATGCATTGAGCACCATTTATGTTGAATATAAGAACTAGCACAAGATGATACACTTGTAAGTTATCACTCCATAAATCATATGAACAATCCTACCTAAAGAAATAACATGCATAGTTTGGTTTCCCCTTTTCTATTTCAAGCAACGCATTCAATCAAACATGGCATTCATTCATGGCATAGTTTATTTCAGTAGCTCTTTCCTAAGAATGCAAAATATCTATCATGGTGGTCCTATTTATTTCCAAACATATCAAGCAAAACTAAACATAACAATAAGCAAAGACGCTCCAAGTTTTCTATGATCATTCTATGTTTCTGAAAAATCAAAGTTTAGAGGTTTGCAAACCGAGAATTTTATAGGTATAGTGGGGTGCCTTGTGCATCCACAAGTGTATGGTTTTCACCATTCTTGGATTTCTCTTGTTGTGGTATTCCTCCATTCCCTGTCAAAAGCTTCAACCCAAAACATTCTCCCATTTCTCTTTCTATGGGGTGACATTAGTAGTACAAGATTATGATAATATCTGCCATATATATCAAATAAAAAAAATCCTTAGTAGCCCAGCAAGCATATAGTATCCTACATATACCTAGAATATCAAAATACTCATGGAAAATCATTTTGGGACCAAAAGGAATGTCTCAAACACTAGTGGGGTAATCTCTCCAAATTTTCAGCAACAACAAAATGAATTTATTTTGACCACCTAGAAATGTCAGGTATTTTGTCCAATATTTTTGCATATATAGGATGCAAATTTACAACTACAGTGTAAATATAAGAGCAATCGGAGTTACATAAAAAAATCAGGGATTTTTTTGCTAAATAGTGTTGTGTAGGAATTTGCTACTCCATATGTTCTAACAAGTTTCTTCCATCCAAAATGGGTTCTACTTGGTACTTTATTACTAACCTACAACAAATACACTAAAAAGGACTCTTTTACTATAGCAAGCATGCATACAAATAAATAACCGGGTTGCCTCCTGAAAAGAGCTTTCTTTATAGCCATATAGCTAGGCTTTACTTACTTGATTCAAGTGATGTGGAGATCATGTGGTAGCTTGTACCTTGGGGCTATATCCTTCTTCCTTGGAAAGTGTTCCCTATATAATACCAGGGTCCCATGGTGTGTTCATACAAATCAAAATAATAGTCAAGTTAAAACATGGTAAAAAGACACATAAGATATGGAAACAATAACAACGAAGTCTCACCTTCTTCCTATGCATTGGCATTTTATATATGAAGCATGCAACTTGAAAATTGTTGGCACATAAAGAGGATCATACAATTTATCATGGCATCCATTAGCATGCTTTCCTCTTTCAAAATAGTTGCTAGTACTATTTTCAATATCGTGATCATGGTTGAAACGAACATTTTCAACAAAATATACTTGCAAGCCACATATATATTCCCTAGAAAATTCATATTTCTCCTCTATGGTTAAGATAAGAGAATTCAAAAATAATATTGGATTCTTACTAACAAGAGCATCATCATGGACAACAAGTATATCATTTTCATCCTCATGTATTGTACATGGAGGGTTATCAATAAGCATAGGACCATCATCTACAACATTATAATATAGCATATCTAAGCAACACTCCTCGTTATCATTAATTTTACTAGTAGCATTACTAACAAGCAAAGGAGCATTATTAGTTTCATCATAGTAGCATTGGTTTTCATAAATGACCATTATTGTTTAGTTGGACAATTTTGTAGAATGGGTTCTCATAAATGACAAATGAATTTTAGTGTTTCTATCATCTTTGAGAGATTCCCATACATCCCCAAGCTTAGGTTGGACCATATCTTCCTCTTTATTCTTATCCTCTTATTTGGGGTGCATGGTAATCCCCAAGCTTAGGATTTTTTGATCTTCTTCCTACAAAATATTAGTCCTTTCCGTGGCAACAATAATATCTTTAACATAGTCAATGACATAGGCATTATCACAAAAGTTTTCTTTGCAATGTGTAAGGAGAATAGAAATTATTTCTTTAAGATCATGAGCTACAACAAAAGATTCATACTTTTTATTAATAAGGGAATCCGCCTCATGAGATCCCTTGAAGGCAATAAATTGATCAACTAGTCTCATGTCAAAATCACCATAATCCTTCTCATTATATGAGGCAATCATAAAGTTATTGCTAAATTTGCATTGATAGTGTAGGTGTTTGTCAGTTTTTGTGCAACAAGATACATTATGTGTCAACACACGGATTTTTAATCCCAGATGCATGTTATGCCATACATCACAATCCTAGGATTACCATTTTTGCGAGACATAACAGAAGTAGTACCACAGTACATCATCCATTACAAACAATTATAAAGGTCTTACAAATAAAGGATCTCATGATCTAGTCTTAATACAATCAAGCAGCAGAAAGTAAACGTAGTAGGGGCTCCATCTTTAGGGTCACAAGCAATGCTGACGATGGGAGATGAACCTAGTTGTCATAGACCTCCTGCTGTCCATCTTCCTGGTAGTCCTCCTCATAGTCTGGCCACAGGAATAGCCAGGGACAAAGCCATGAGTACTCTTTAAGTACTCGCAAACTAACACTAACAAGTAAGGTAGTTCTAGTAGGAATCTTAAGCTCTAGGTTTATTTGCAAAAAGCCAGGTTTATTTCATACTAAGTTAAGAAGTAAAGAAAACTAATTTAATTTTCTACATCACCTAAGTGGGAAACTAGTTTTCATGTTCACAACCCTATTGTGGTCAAGTTAAGGTCACAGTTCAATTCACAAGTCATTTTGAAAACATCTGACAATGGAACAGTATGGCCACTCCAACTGTCCATAACCGCGGACGCGGCTATTCGAATAGTTTGACACTCTGCAGAGGTGGTACACTTTCACCACAAAATTCGATACATCCATCAGGGATAACCCTGAATCATCATACTTGGTATGCAAATAATCAATCCTAACCTTTCAATTACACACTCTAGTAAGGCATCTCCCCTATGCGCTTGGCCTCCTAGCCATGGCCATCTGCCATCCTAGGCACTACATAGGTGGACATTCACACTCACGAGGTAGCCTCAGCTCAACCTCTTTCCGCGAGGGAACCCATACTAAGGCATATAAGCTTCCAGTTAAGCCCTACCCAATTCAAGTCTTGTGGTTGTACGGTAAAATTGGAATGGTATCGCATATGAACCCAACCATCCGTTTTTATAAAGGGCTAAGGCTCATGCCTCAACATTTTCATCATCAAATCATTTGGTGTCCATAACACATGTCCAAAACATTTCAATAGAATGAATCCTTATTCCAAGGTTTTCGTAATCATTTTCACCAAGTATTCCCATCTAAAGTGATCAAATTTTATGCTTAGCACTAGCCACTAAAGTTGAGGGAATTCACTAATGAGGGGTGCTAATCAAGTATAACTATCCAACTCTAGGTTTATGCCTTTTGAGGACATCTAAGTATAACTAGTTAGGCCTAGTTTTATACTCTTTATGGTATCTATACTATTTTTCCAATACTCAAAAAGCGCTAAACTAAAAGGAAAGAACTTTGGTAAGGTAAAAGAATAAAGCTTGCAAGTAAAACTTGGGATTGGTATAATCAAAGTTGTATAACCAAGCATGCCTAATGCATCTTGCATAGGTTATCTTGCAAGCATGACTTGCATACTTAACTTGTAGTGTTAGGCTTGCCTTGAGTAGTGCAGTGGTTGAAATTATCTTCTTCTTCTTCTTCTACTTCTTCTTCTTCGTAGTACTCCTCCTCCTCGTATCTTGGGTCGGTACTAGCGTCTATAAATAAATACGAGGTACACAATCACCAAACAATACTTAACTACATCTATTTAGCACACAAAGGTTCATATTAGATGATCTAGTATCATCACAAACATCACATGAAATAAAGGCCTAATTTTATTTATCTTATTTTAGAAAAGTAATTTCTACTCATTGAAAATACTTAAGATTTAATATTCTCCAATTAAAATATGGGATCATGTTGACACATGTCATCACCACATATTCTAATACTTGGGAATGTGATTTAAAGTGGTGGTCACATTTTATAAAGTTTAAAATTAATATTTAATCAAATTAAAGTGACTAGAAATGCATATATATCATTATTTTAATACTAGTCCAAGATCACTACATGTAAACTTAAATATTTTTACATATTCAGATAGATATTGTCAAATGTGATTTTTGAGAGTTGGAATAAACTCAAAAGCATTTATGGTTGATTTTTGAAAAATGTTTGAAGGTGGAAAAGTCTCTGTCTTGTTATTTTTACTATAGGTGATCTCTAATACCAAATGGTTTGAATCTAACAGGCTTGGATAGATAATTTGAGTACCTTTCTAACAAAATTGGAATCGTGCAATTTGGTGTGGTGAATTTCTTTGAATTTATTTTTGAATCTACTGATCGAGTCTAGATTTAACTAAAATGGGAAAATTCTATTTGAATCGACAGGCTCTGCGCGGGAAAGTAAACGGGCCAGCCCAACTACACTACGCTGGCGCAGCGGGCTGCTGACAGGGGGGTCCCACTAGTCAGTGGCTCATTTAACCTGAAAATGTATCTAGCTATCCTGGCCTTATGATTAGAACACGATCTAACGGCTGAGGTTCATCATCTACACCAAACGGCTCCGACGAGATTCTAAACCTACCTCGGCGGTCGGGGTCGTGTGAGGCTCATTAGGGCTCCAGCTAAGGTCGGCGATGGGGGCGAACGACATTGTAGACGACGGTGGTTAGAATGGTGGTCGTGACAGCTCCTAGGGCGGCTCCAATCAATGGCGCCCTTCCTTCACTGCAGCGGCGGGATCCGGCTAAATTCCGGCGGGCTGGTGCTCTCCTTGCTCCGGGGAGAGGTGTGGGAGGATCTGTGAGGAGTGGGGAGTGAGATGGTGTGGTGACTCGAGGCGAGGGCCGCCTCTATTTATACAACGGCAAGAGGGACATAGCGGGTTGGCTCGGCCTCATCGGTGACGTTGATACAGGGGGCTAGCGGCATGGCTGAGGGTAGGGTTAGACGTGGTGCTTCAGGGCAGGCATCACATGCTTAATGGCACGACAAGGGGAGATCGAGAGCGGTCGGGAACAATCGGTGCTCTGCACGGGAGCGGCAGCGTTCGAGACGGTGCAGAGTGGCTATGGTCCACACGGCGACGAACGGGCATGTCTGGGGGTAGCTAGGGTCACAATGAGTGCGAGCACGCGTAGAGAGGGCGAGGTGCAGTGTGTGTAAGCATGTCGGTTGTGGCGCTCTGGCACCCCTAGGAATGGCGGCACAGAAATGGGCGTGGCGGTTTTCGGGTAGTCCACGGTTTGGCTGCGGTCGAGGGATGGACAGAGGGTGGCGGTGGACGGTGGCCTGTCTCCTGGACATCGTGAGAGAGGGCGGCGCTGGCTGTGGTGAGTTGTTCTTGGTTGGCCAGCGCGGTGAGTTTTGAGTGGCGCTGCACTAGCGCAACGACAAAGGAGGGATGCGTGTCCTGCGCTACTCGGTGTTGGGGGAGACCAGGGGAGTGAAGAGGGGACAAATGGGTGAATGATCATTACTCAAAACAGTGGAAGTTAGGCCTAGGTTTTCTGTGTCTGCCAGGTGCTCGACCAAATGGCCGCATGAATTCAAATTTGAAATTTTTTAATGAATTTTGGTGAGTATTCTGATCTTATGCTTGGTAGTCCATGGTTGTAGGAAAAGTCAAGGTGAATTGATTTGAGTGGTTTTTGCAAAATGGTCATCTTAGTACATACACTTGATTCAATTTTGAAATGTCTCTCAAATAGATTTGAAAATAATTTCTGTGAGTTTGTAAAGTGGGCTTGGGTTCACTTTTACTTGGTCTAGCAACAGGTGAAAAGAATTGGAAATGTTTATATTAGAATTTTTTTACTAGGAACATCCAAAGTGGTCTAGTGGTTAATTTTCGTCAAAATGACCATTTGATCATATGGTTCATATTTGAATTTCTTTTCTTTGGATTTTGTTTGCAATTGTCCTAGATCATGTAGTATTCATCTTTAAACCATTCCTTATCATTTGTAGCAATCAAACATGGCAATTGCACTTATTTATACACTAATGCAAATCACACATACACTCATATTCAATTTAATAATAAAAGTTTTTGTTAACCCTAAACTTGGGTGATTATAACTTGATAATCTTGTTTAATATTTTTGGGGTGTTACATTATGCAACTCACATAGTTGTTTAGAAATCTTATTTAAACAATCAATAAATTCTTTCATATGTGATCTTTCTTGAGAAAAGATATAATCAGCTTCTTCTAATAATCTACATTCCTCATCTAAAAGTTCATCCATATCATCCATAGTGAAATTAACACTATTTTTTGTGTGTTTTTGATATAAGGAAAGTAAGTTCTAAATTGTAAGTAAACTAAATAAAAACTCACAACCAAGCAAGTTAAAGAAGTAACCTCCTTGTCATCACAATGAGGACAAGTACGCCATGAGGGGGTCCTCGAGGCATGCGGAAGAGAGGGGTATGAGTTGTACGGTGTTCCGAGAAGGTGAGAACACAAGTTTACCCAGGTTCGAATCTGCCGATGGTGGACGGATCCTACTCCTGCTAGTAATCAAGTAATACGGTGGAGCCGGAATATGGGTTACAAGGATTCGCCTATGCAAGTTGAGATTTTAGACTATTGTGAGGGTGCCCTAAAGGCTGGTCCCTAGGATGGCTTAGATAGATATCCGGCCCAGGGTTTACAGGAGAGACCTATCCGGCCACGACTAAGAGGCAGTTACAAAGTACATCTTGAACTACAAGTAACTACAAGGCATATGTTGGTAAGTCTTCTGGGCCTTCCATAGCCGGACTGGACTCCGTCTCTTCTCTCCGACTGGGCCGCCCGTGGAGCAAAGCTCTAACCCAAAGTGGGCCACCCTGGTCAGCGAAGCACATTGAGGATACCCGGAAAGTATATCCCCAATAGCAGCCCCCGAAAGCCTCCAAGATCCAGAGTCGGATTTCACCATATAGCTTGATTCATCTTCGACTTGCAGAATCTTGAAGGCTTCCTGAAACATTCAAAACAAAGGGTAGGATCCGAGTCTCAAAGCGAGTCGGATTCATCAATATTTCACTTGTTCCTTTTCCTGCTTAATTTCAAACTAAGCCAGAAGATTCTCCAGACATCACATTACATTAGTCAAGGTCTGGTCATACAACTGACAGACATTCCTGCCAACGTGACTGCTAGTGGGGCTAGTTCGCACGGAACCGAGGCACCGTTTTAATGTATGCGTAGAGATAGAGGATGCATAATCTTCTCGAGGAAGTTACCTGTCGTTGTATTGGGAACGGCAGTACCTGAGGAGGTTAGATAGAGGTGTGGGGACTAGCAGGGAAGCTATCGACGGCGTCCGCAGGCGGGATTGGATACAAGCGAGCGTAGCGGGACGCAAGAAGTACCTAGGTTCGGGGCCCTCGTGGTGAGGTAAAGCCCCTACTCCTGCCGGATCTGACTATGTGGAATACTCGAACTACAAGTGCTCCTCGAGCTGTATACGCTAGCTACTGCCTTAAATGCTGTAAGACCAACCCTTTCTACTGAGGCCTTGTCTCTCCTTATATAGGAAAAGAGGCAGAGGTCTCACTGGCCAGTCCGACTGGCGGGCCCCACAGGCGGGTCCCAGCCGACTAGTCATCTAAAGTGTCCGGTATGGCTTGTCTTATCGGAGTACGAGCGGTATGGCTGTCGTAGGCACCGTGGATGCCGTGCGCGCCTGTCGTCAGCACCGGCCACTATTCCTACGTCACCCACACAAAGTCTTCGGTATCGCTGGGTGGTTGCCAGTCTTATCACCGTACAGGGCGTACCATGCACTGATACACACGTCGCCTTTTCCCATTGATTGAGTCCGGCTACGTCGCTGTATCCGGTTGCCTCTTGCTGATCCGGCTACTAGGGGATAGCCGGCCTGTCTTGCCCTGTTCGGCTGCATCTGGTCAGCCGGACGCGATCCGACTGTCTTGTTTCTTATTCGGTTGGGGTACCTGGGGATCATCCCCCTGACACTAGCCCCCGAGCGCGTGTGGATTCCGCCCTTAGGCGAAATTTGCGCGCGCTTCCTCTTGCTTTTGAATTTGTGTCCGGCTGAGCTTGGCGGTTGCGCTACCCGTGACGTCAGTGCTGAAGCCGGCCACGCGCGCACACGCCATCATTACTCTACGGCGGGCAGCGTAACGTCCCGTCGCACGTCGCCTCGGGAAACTGCTGTCCGGCGCTTCGGTTCTCGCTCTAGGATCTTCTACGCATCCTGCTCTGGCACATGGGATCTAGGCGGCGGTTGGGGTGTGGGTTACCCGGATGCGCGCCACGTGCCCCGTCGATGGTTGCCCTTCTGGTCCTTTGAAGGGACGCCGCGAGGGAGGCAATTTCTTTCCTTCGCTCCCCTGCTGCAGTTTCCTTCTCTCTCGCTGCTTCTGCTCCTGCGCCCTTGCCCTTTGCACTGCCCGCTCGCCGTCGTCGACGCTACGGGCCACCGTCAATCTTCCATCGCCGCTCCCCCTCGTCAACCAGAAATGGCCGCCGACCGCGGCGCCTGGTGCGGCTCCGCCGTCACCGAGGACAAAATCGCGAAGTACCACGCCACCCGCGTCCTCCAGCCGGCGGAGGAGGTGGCGGTGCGGCTGGCGCCGGCCGGGGAGGTGTCGCCGCATCTGGCGGAGGCAGAGCGCGTCATCTTCCTTTCCCACTTGGCACGCGGGTTCGCCCTTCCGGTGAACTTGTTCCTCTTGACCTTCCTTGCTTTGTTCGATCTTCGCCTCCACCACCTGGGCACCAACGCAATCGGAACGTTGGTGCACTTCGTGGATTTCTGCGAGAGCTACCTCGGGATCTAGCTGGATCTCAGGCTCTTCTGCCGGTTCTTCCGAGTCCGGCCACAGGTGCAATTCACTCAGGGGCCACTAGTCGTCTGCGGCGGCGCCTCCATCTACTCCCGCTCGCAGACCGGCTACCCCAAATTCCATCTTCACGATACGGTACGACTGTGGCAGCAGTCGTACTTCTACGTGAAGAACCTCACCAACGTCGACCGGATCAATCTGCCGGCCTTCCAGGACATCGAGTCCAGCCAGCAGAACTGGGACTTGAAGTTCCACGGCGACATGGCGGAGAGGGATGAGCTGCTGAAGCGCATGCGCTCGCTCGTCCACTGCCGGCTGACCGGCCTGGACGTCACTCTCAGCTGGATGTCCCGGCTGATGATGATGTTGTAGCAGCGAGCACACAAGATGTGCTACTACTCCGGCCGGCTGGACCCGACCCGGCTGTCGCGCAGTGATCCCTGCTACCACAACCTGAAGGAGTGGGTGTGGACGATCACCAAGGAACGGCTGCCGGAGAACTGGAAGTTCAGCCTAGCGCCTTATACTCGGGAGAACCACGTGCCCCGGGTAAGCTCTTCTAACCGGATGCTCTTTTGGTTTTTCTTGTACTTTTTCTTTGTTTTCGTCTGGCTGATCTCGTGTATTCGGCAGATGTTCCCTAGCATCATCCGCGAGGAGGGCGTGGCTCCCCTCGAGGAATTCACGCCCGACCTGCCCGAGCCGCGCGCTCGGCGGTCCGGCGAGGAATCGGATGGGGACGGCGACGCCTTCCCCAGCCGAAATGACGAGCCAGCCGCTGACCCGCACGCGGAGGTGCACGAGGAGGAGGCCGTGCGGACCACGGAGCCGGCGACGCGCTCCGCGACAGACGGGGAAGCGGGTGGGAGCGGCTCCAGCCTTTCCGGCTCCCGCCGCCCTGCGACGGAGGAGTCGGCGCCCAAGAGGAGCCGGTCCAGCGCCCTGCCGCCAAGCCGTCTCGGCCGGAAGAAAGGGTCGCCCCCGGTTGTGCCGGGGTATGCTGCTTCCCCCCTCCACTTTTTCTTTCGGCGCCTTCTGCCTATTTGCCCTTTTTCTTCTTTTTCTGACTTTGTTTCTTTTTGCCTTTGCCTTCTCCTTTTTCTCTTTAGCACACTGGTTTCCTTCGGAGCCGCGAGCCCGGCACGCGCGCCAGCCGGGTCGCCGCCTCGTGCCCCGACTGCGCCGACCAGCGCCCCTCCTTCTTCTGAGCCGCAGCCTTCGCCTCCCCCTCGGGCCGAGCCGACCGCCTCCGCCCAGCCGGAAGTCCCCCAGCCAGAAGCGGGGTCCTCCCAGCCGGAAGGTTCCTCCGCGGGCGCGCGGGAGGCTGCTGGCAAGGAGCTCGTCACCGTTGGCGACGACAACTCCAACGAGGAGCCTGGGAAGGAATGGCAGATGGCGGTGGTCGTGGCGAAGGAGTCCTTGGCCGTCAGCACCGTGGACGATGACACTTCTTCCGCCGCCTCGCTATCGGACCTTGCCGCCACGCTCGAACTGGTGGTGAAGGAGATCCGGCTGCTGGAGGCCACAGCCGGCGGGAACCGAATGTTGGAGCAGAAGCTCGCTGCCGCCAACAGGACTTCCCAGAGTAAGTTTGCTTCAACCGGTTTGCCTCTTTTTTTTGGTACTGATAGCCGGTTTTGTTGCAGCCATCCTCGTGTGCGCTCAGCGTGAGATCGATCGCTTGAAGAAAGCGAACGACCGGCTGAGCAAGTCCAATTCTACTCTGCGGCAGCAGAACAAGGATTGGCAAGCGAGGGTGGACGGTCTGGAGGCCACAATCAAGGAGCGCAACGCCTCGCTCGGTAGCCGGACCGAAGCCTTCTCCCTTCTCGAGGCCCAGAACAAGGACCAAGAGAAGAAGATCAAACGGCTAGCGACCAAGGAGAAGGCGCTGGTGGAGGAGCTGATGCAGGTCGGCCACACTGCCAAGGGTGAGTCCTTTTCCTGTCTTCCTTTCTTTCCGGATCCGATAGCCGGATCTGACTTCTCTTTTCTGGCAGCCTTTTACCCCGGCATAGACCTGCTGGCCTACAACCGGCTGCAGGAGAACTGGCCAGGAGCGCAGCCGACGGCCCAGGAGCTTGTCATTCTCCTTGGCGAGGAAGCTGCCAAGCTTCGCCAGGCGGCGCGGGACGTCTTCTCCTTCGTGTGGCAGGAGGCTCCGGTTCCGGAGATGATGGCGCAGCTAGCTGCGAAGGTGGGGAGGTGCTGGCTACGGTGGACCGGCTGCGAGACTTGGCGGCACGGGCCGGAGCGGAGATGGCCTTGGCCCTCATGCTCTTCTGATACAAGGACCCGCATCGAGAAGATCGACGGTGGATTCCGTGCCGGAGCCGATCTTGCCGCCATCCGCTAGGCCCATCCGGAGCTCCGTGGATCCGCCATCAAGATCACTGATTACGTGGATCCCGACGAGGTGCTCACCGACTCGGAGTCTGTCGGTACTCCTGATGTGGAGGTCCCGATGCCACCGCCTGCCAGCGCCAGAACCGGATCAAGCTCCGCGCCTCCTCCACTGCCCGAAGCCTCTGCCGTCCAGGAACTCACCCGCGGCAAGGGTCCTGCCGTATAGCTATCGCCCCGGGATGCCGGGTGTATTTGTCTTGTGTTACATACTTATGAACCTTGTCCGTTTGTGCCGGCCGTCTTTGACCCCGGGTAACTTATGGGAGCTTCGTCTCTCTTTTGTTTGTCATTGTTGAAATTCTTGAGTTTCCCTTGACTTGTGTGCTTCAAATTTTCTTTCAATACTTTGCCGGTTAACCTTTTCCGGCTTACTTCGCCCGGCTACACACTTTTAGCCAGGGGAACTGCACCTCCATTGGGGGCGCGCGAGCGCACCCACTGGGTGTAGCCCCCGAGATTCGTAGTAGCTGGCGTAGCCAGGTGCTTCGAATCTTCCTTCTTTGCCAATTCTTCTATCTTTATCCGACTAGACTCATCTCAGTCGGTTGCTTTTGCTGGCTGGACACCTTTCCCGGGGGAACTAACATTCCAGTGGGGGCACGCGAGCGCACCCACTGGGTGTAGCCCCCGAGATTCGGAGTAGCTGGCATAGCCAGGTGCTTCGAATCTTCCTTGTCTTCTCTTGCTCCTGCCCTTGCCCTCACCTAGGCTCCGATCGGCCGGCTAAACGCCTTTAGCCGGTCGGGAACCACAAGATTCCACTAGGGGCGCGCGAGCGCACCAAGTGGGTGTAGCCCCCGAGATTCCGAGCGCTTGATGAAGGAAAGGACTTCGAATCTTCTTTCCTTCTCCTGGATTCCGACTCTAGGTAGTCGGACAAAATGTACATGCGCATACACACATGTCCACATAGGTTAGTAGGTTAGTCTGCGAAATTGTAGCCGGGAAACGGCTTGTTTTTTCGAAAACTGGCTTGTCCCTTTCTAGACACTTAGTCGCTTTCCCGTGCGCTCTGCTGTTTTCCCTGCGTCCTTGTCGGGCAGCCGGGTTGCGGTCTGCAGCCGGAATCGAAGGGAGCTGACAGTACATTGCACATGATACTAATGGCTTAGCAGCTGGATTGGTTCGAGCTAGTTGCAGGGCCAGGACACCCGATCTGTCGCGTCTCCTCCCCGTTTTTCGTGTGGGATGCCTCGGGCTTTTTCTCTTGCTAGCCGGACAGCCAGGTTGCGGTCTGTAGCTGAGACGAAGAGTGGGCCTCTGACATCATCGCACAGTACTCAGCCGGTTTGTTGACTTAACAGGCTGGGCCAGCTGGCGAGCCCCCGGGTAGGGGTTGCCGGAGCCGGAAAATCAGAACCGGAAAACAGATGCATACACATTTCTAGCAAGGAGCCCCCAAGATTTTCGTGGGGGTCCGCAATTTCATTCATAGGGTTTTCGGGATACATACACTGCCTGTTGACTAGGTGTAAAACGGGCGCGGCAGGGCCGTGTTCCAGGGACGCTCGGTCTCCTCGTCTGATTTGTCCATCTTGTTCTTGCGCGGCTGCTGCGCGTCGATGAGGTAGTAGGAGTCGTTGGGCAGCGCCCGGCTGATGATGAAGGGGCCCTCCCAGGGTGGCGATAGCTTGTGCATGCCCTTCGTGTCTTGTACCAGCCGGAGAACCAGGTCGCCCTCGCGGAATGCGATTGGGAGGATCCGGCTTGAAAGGTAGCGACGTAGTCGTTGCTGGTACAGGGCTGATCTGGACAAGGCCAGCTTGCGGGCCTCCTCCAGGAGGTCCACTCCGTCCTCTCGCGCCTCCTGGTTGGCTTTTTCGTTGTAGAGGAGCTTGCGAGGGGAGTCGAACTCGATGCCGGCGGAGAGGACGGCTTCCGATCCGTAGACCAGGAAGAATGGCGTGAGCCGGTTGACCTATTCGGCGTGGTGCGGAGGCTCCACAGCACAGCTAGAAGTTCTTCGATCCAACATCCGGGTGACCGCTCTAACGGCTCGATGAGACGTGGCCTGATGCCGGCTAGCACCAAGCCGTTTGCTCTTTCGACTTGCCCGTTGGATTGTGGGTGCGCGACGGAGGCGAGGTCCAGTCGGATGCCCTTGTTGCTGCAGAACCGGGCGAAGGCCCCCTTGGCGAAGTTCGTGCCGTTGTCGGTGATGATGCTGTTGGGGTAGCCGAAACAGTTGATGATGTCGGTGAAGAAGGTGACAACCGTCGCCCCGTCCAGCTTCCGAATAGGCTTGGCCTCGATCGACTTTGTGAACTTGTCCACCGCCACCAGCAGGTGGGTCATGCCCACGCGTGCTCGCTTGAAGGGACCGACCATGTCAAGTCCCCAAACGGTGAAAGGCCAGGTGATCGGTACGGTCTTGAGTACTGAAGTTGGCATGTGCATGAGCTGCCCGAAGCGCTGGCACCCATTGCATGTGCGGACCAGCTGCTCAGCGTCCTCGAGGGCGGTGGGCCAATAGAAACCATGGGAGAATGCCTTGGCGACTATCGCCCTTGACGAAGCGTGGTGTCCGCACTCGCCCTCGTGGATATCCTTGAGTAGCCGGTAGCCCGTGTCCACATCAACACATCTTTGGAAGATACCGGATACACTGCGCTTGTACAACTCGCCGTTTATGATGGTGTACGTGTGCGCGCGGCGTCGGATTTGCCTGGCCTCCACCTCGTCGTCTGGAAGTTCTCCATCGGCGATGTAGCTCATGAAGGGCTGTGCCCAGGATGGCACTTCCCGGATGACGAGGACGCTCTTGTCCTCCGGTTGACGGGTGTCGGGGGGTCGTCCGGGTGGCGTATCCGGAACGGCAGCCCCCGAGCTGCTAGGCGAGCCGGCAGCCCTCGGGTCTTGCGAGCCGGAAGGCACTGCCTGGCCGGAATTGGTGCGGGTCTTCTTCTTTGGTGGTTCTGCCGGCTCCGCTTCCGCCGTTCCGTCAGCCAGAACGGTTCCTGCCCAGACGATGGAGTCCGATTCTGGCGACGGGTTGATGGATGGCTTGCACAGGTGCTCCAAGGAGACCCCTGGTGGGATGGCCTGCCTAGTGGAGCCGATCCTGGAGAGCCCATCGGCTGCCTCGTTGTTGACGCTGGGGATGTGGTGAAATTCGCACCCATCGAAGGAGGCGCTGAGCTTCTGGATGTGGAACTGGTAGAGAGCCATGTTTGCGTCTCTGGCGTCCCATTCTCCGGATACCTGCTGTACCACCAAGTCCGAATCGCCGAAGCACAGGATCCGATTGACACAGATCTCCTTGGCCAGCCGGAGCCCATGCGCCAGTGCTTCGTATTCGGCTACATTGTTGGAGGCCTTGAAGTGGATCTGCAGTACGTACTCCAGCCGGTCTCCCTTGGGCGAGGTGAGCACGATGTCGGCTCCCAAGCCCCCGAGCATCTTCGACCCGTCGAAGTGCATCTGCCAATGGTCCGAATCCGGAACTGGTGGGAGATATTGGGTCTCGGCCCAGTCGACGAGGAAGTCCGCCAACGCCTGCAACTTGATCGTGAGCCGGGGCTCGTACTGGATGGAGTAGGCGGCAAGCTCGATGGCCCACTTGGCGACTCGGCCGGTGGCGTCCTTGTTGCCGATGATTTCTGAAAGGGGTGCAGTGCACACGACCTTAATCGGGTGCTCCTAGAAGTAGTGCTTGAGCATCTTGCATGCTAGGTACACGCCGTAGCACATCTTCTAGTAGTGGGGGTAGTTCTTCTTGGAGAGGGAGAGAACCTCGCTGAGGTAGTAGACAGGTCTCTGAACCGGCTGAGCCTTGCCTTCCTCGGGGCGCTCCACCACCAGGACGACACTGACGACCCGCTGATGGCTGCTATATAGAGCAACATTGGTTCCTTACTAGCCGGCGTGGCTAGAACCGGTGCTGTGGATAACATGCGCTTGAGGTCGTGAAACACGGTGTCGGCTTGCGAAGTCCAGGAGAACTTGTCCATCTTCTTCATCAGCTAGTACAACGAGAGTGCCTTCTCCCCCAGCCGGCTGACGAAGCGACTGAGGGAAGCCAGGCACCCGGTGAACTTCTGGACCCCAAGAAGGTTCCTGGGTGGCTGCATCCTCTCGATGGCCGCGATCTTCTCCGGACTGGCCTTGATGCCTCGCTGTGAAACGAGGAAACCGAGTAGCTGGCCAGACAGCACTCCGAAGACGCACTACTCTGGGTTCAGCTTCATCTGGTATTGGCGAAGGTTGCCAAATGTTTCTCCTAGGTCCTCGAGGAGGGTGCGCTTCTCCTTGGTCTTGATGACCACGTCATCCACGTAAGCGTGCACGTTTTGGCCTATCTGCGAGTGTAAGCATTTCTGCATACATCGCTGATAGGTGGCGCCTGCGTTCTTTAGGCCGAAAGGCATGGTTACATAGCAGAAAGCCCAATAGGGGGCGATAAATGATGTCTTAATCTAATCAGCCGGGTTTAGCCGGATCTGATTGTACCCGGGATAACAATCTAGAAAAGACAACAAATCACAGCCGGCCGTGGAATCGATGACTTGATCGATACGGGGCAAGGCGAAGGGGTCTTTTGGGCACGCCTTGTTCAGGCTAGTGTAGTCGATACACATGCGCCGGGTCTTGTTCTTCTTCAGCACCAGGACTAGGTTTGCCAACTAGTCCGGGTGGTACACTTCCATGATGAACCCGGCTGCAAGGAGCCGGGTGATCTCGTCACCGATTATCTTTCTCTTCTCCTCTACGAGCCGGCGTAGAGGTTGCTTGACCGGCCTGGCGTCCGGACGAACGTGAAGCGAGTGCTCGACGAACTCCCTCGGCACACCCGTCATGTCCTTGGGGGACCATGCGAAGATGTCCCAATTCTCACGGAGGAAGTCGACGAGCGCGCCTTCCTATTTGCTTTCCAAGCCGGCGCCAATGGTGACAAACTTAGTCGGATCGGAGGGGTCGAGCAGGATCCTCTTCGTCTCCTTTGCCGGCTGGAAGGCTCCTTCTCCAGCCGGCTTGCTGCTAGCCGGAATGTCCTGCTGGGCCATGGCCACATTGCGCATGATCACGTGCTTCTCCTCGGCTATGATGAGGGCCTCTTCCAGTTTGGAACCGGCTGAAGCGCACTCCATCGATCGCCTGAAGCAGCCGGCAACGGTGATCACGCTGTGGGGTCCCGGCATCTTCGTCTTGAGGTAGGCGTAGTGGAGGATGGCCATGAACTTGGCGAGGGCAGGGCGCCCGAGGAGAGCGTGGTAGGAGCTCGTCAGATTTACCACCTCGAACCAGATTGGTTCGCAGCGGAAGTTCTCCTCGGTCCCGAAGATGACGTCCAGCTGGATTTTCCCCAGCAGGGCGCAGGCTGGCCCCGGCAGTACGCCGTGGAATGTCGTGGTAGTCGGGCGCAGGTCGCTTTCGTGAATGCCCAGCTTCTCCAGCGAGGACTGGTAGAGGAGGTTGAGGCTGCTGCCTCCGTCAATGAGGACACGCGAGAATCGGCGGGTGCGCGCGTTGGAGACGATGAGATGGTCGAGCACCATGGCGTAGCCCCCGGGAGTCGGTAGATGCTCAGGCTGGTCCGCCTGGCTCTAGGTGATGGGGGTTTCCAACCAGTTCAGGTACTGGGGGACCGGAGAGATGATGGCATTGACCTCCTTGGAGCGTCGCCTGCGGCTGTGCTTGTCGTCCTGCTCCATCTCGAAGATATGGTAGGCGGAGTGCGGCTCGGGGTAGCCGTTGTTGTTGTTGCCGCCGTTGCCGCTGTTACCATCATGGGAGGTCCACCCGGTGGGGGAGGCGGGGGACGAGGCTGGTTGCCCTGGTCCTTTAGCTGGCGGGTCCAGCTGCATTTCCGGGTGGTGTGCGTAGTCGGCTTGAAGGGACCGCTATGCCACTTGCACGGCCCATCGAACATCTGGTCGAAGGTGAGCCGTGGCTTCTGCCTCCTTGCTTCATTAGCCGGCGCGTCGGGCGCGCCCTCCACAGCATTGACCTACCGCGCGTGGTAGCGATGCTTTTGCTGTCCGGCCTGGCGGTCCCCATGGAACCGGTTGTCGTTGCCGTGGCGTCTGGAGGATTCGGCTTCTCCAGTCGGATTGCTAGGTCGGTCGCGAGCCGACTCCATGGGAGTCGGACGTCCGTCCGCGTTTACTCGGAGGGGCTTCTTCATGGCGGCATCCGCCGTGGCGTACTGGTCCGCAACCGTCATGAGCTCCGCCATGGTTTTCGGCTCGTCACATAGTAGCCGGTGGCGAAGCATGGTGCCCTCTCGGCAACCCTCGATGAAGAAACCGATGGCCTGGCTCTCCAGGATGCCCTCGCAAGTGTTGCGCAGCTCCGTCCACTTGGCGAGGTACTCACGGTCGGTCTCGTGGTCGCCCTGGACGCACAAGGCCAGGTCGCGCGGGCGCCCTAGGTGCTTGTACATGCCATTGAAGTTGCAGACGAACACCTTCTCGAAGTCAGGCCAGGCGTTGATGCTGTTGGGCTCGAGGCTATTGAGCCATGTCCTTGCTGACCCGGTTAGCATGAGGGGGACGTAGCGCACGGCTGTACGCTTGTTCCCGTGGGCGATGCTGACTGCCGTAGCGTAGTCGGTCAACCAGTCTTTCGGCTTCATGCTACTGTCGTACTTGGGGGTGTCCCTGGGCAGGGAGAATTTATCTGGAAACGGCTCGTTCCGGATGCGGGGTCCGAAACAAACCGGACCGGTAGAATCTTCCTCCTCCGTGACACGCGCTTGAGCGAGGAGCTGCGATACCTACTGCGGGCCTTGGGCGGCTGAGGGGAGAACGCCTGCTGGGTGTCGTGCGGCGCGCCCCTGCTGTTGGCAGGTAGCCTGCTCCCCTTGGAGTATCTAAGGTCTTCCTGCATCTGCTGGTTGGCACCGGCCTGCTCGTCCGCGATGCGGAGGAGCTCCTTCACGCGAGCGTGATGGCGGGCTCGCTCCTCGCCCTCCAGGCTGGGTAGTTCCTCTGCCGCGGCTCGCGCCGCCCGCAAGTTGTTGATGGGCGTGCTGTAGGTGGGCCGTGTGAGGACAGGCGCGGGATCTGGTTCCCCGTCCTTTTCCATCCTACCGCCCAGGTCGCCGCCCTGACGCCGTACCTGGCCACGCCGGCTCGGCTCCGCGGTAGCCGGAGTGAGGCCGTGCGTGCGGTCGTACTCGCGCTGGGTGATCTCGAGCTGCTTGCGGGCTGCCGCTAGCTCCATGGCCTCATGGAGGAGGATCTGTCTCAACATGCTGAAGTTGGCCTCCGCCTCCTCCGGGTTATCCCCGAGGTTAACCGGCGTCAGGAGCCGATCAATGCTATCCTCCACCGGGTTCCGGGGCTGCGGGGGAGCAGAAGTTCCGACCTCGTCCGTGCCTTGCTCCCGCGGATGGCGGGGATGGGGGCTGGAACCGGCCATCATGACCTCTACGCCGCGAGACGCGGCAGCCCCGCGATAGAGACAATTTCCCTAGGGAAACGCTCTGGGATGGTGGCGACATAGAGAGAGAGGTCGCCGAATAGCAGAACGGTGTCGTTCGCCGGGAAGGAGGTTCCAGCGAAGCAGGAAGCGTTGTCGATGACGCAGTCGAACTTGCCGAGCGTGAGCACCAGGCCGGAGGCCACGCGCTCACCGGCTGAAGTGCGGGGTCCCGTGCAGAACGTGACTCCGGTCGAAGCCATCCTACCCCACGGTGGGCGCCAACTGTCGTGTATTGGGAACGGCAGTACCTGAGGAGGTTAGATAGAGGTGTGGGGACTAGCAGGGAAGCTATCGACAGCGTCCGCAGGCGGGATTGGATACAAGCGAGCGTAGCGGGACGCAAGAACTACCCAGGTTTGGGGCCCTCGTGGTGAGGTAAAGCCCCTACTCCTGCCGGATCTGACTATGTGGAATACTCGAACTACAAGTGCTCCTCGAGCTGTATACGCTAGCTACTGCTTTAAATGCTGTAAGACCAACCCTTTCTACTGAGGCCTTGTCTCTCCTTATATAGGCAAAGAGGCAGAGGTCTCACTGGCCAGTCCGACTGGCGGGCCCCACAGGCGGGTCCCAGCCGACTAGTCATCTATAGTGTCCGGTATGGCTTGTCTTATCTGAGTACGAGCGATATGGCTGTCGTAGGCACCGTGGACGCCGTGCGCGCCTATCGTCAGCACCGGCCACTGTTCCTGCGTCACCCACACGAAGTCTTCGGTATGGCTAGGTGGTTGCCAGTCTTGTCACCATACAGGGTGTACCGTGCACTGATACACACGTCGCCCTGTCCCATTGATTGAGTCCGGCTACGTCGCCGTATCCGGCTGGCTCTTGCCGATCCGGCTACCGGGGGATAGCCGTCATGTCTTGCCCTGTCCGGCTGCATCTGGTCAGCCGGACACGATCCGACTGTCTTGTTTCTTATTCGGTTGGGGTACCTGGGGATCATCCCCCTAAGACTACCCTGGCTCCTTCCTTGACGTGTGGCAATCTAAAAAGTGTTCACACTAATCTTGATGCAAAGCAAGTACTAAAGAAGTTGAGATTTTCCCCCTTTCTCTACTACTCATATTCATCTTCTTCCTCCTCCCACATCGCAGCTCCCCCCAACTTCCTTCTCCTCCAAATAACCTCATCGCGTCGCCCATCCAAGGTCACCAGACCTAATCCAAATGGCGGAGACTTCCACTTCCAGCCTGGCAGCGACGGCGTCGGCAACAACGACGGAGGCAGCGGCGGACAAAGAGCATTACCGCGGGCTTTGGATCCCGTGCATTCTTGATGATGAGAAGCTGCGCTTCATCGAGAATGAAGGTCTCTTCCGCGCTGGCGATTGGCGGAGCACTCTGGGAGAAACTATCCCCACCCCTCGTGAAGGCGAAAGGGTCCACTTCGGTACGCATCTTGACCGAGGCCTTAGTTTTCCTCCTTCGGAGTTCTTCTACGAAGTGCTTCAACATTACGGAGTTCAACTCCATAATCTTCCCCCCAATTCGATCCTTGAGCTCTGTGCCCACGCATCTCTTTGCGAGGGTTACCTCTGAATAAAGCCGACTCTCACTCTTTTCCGGTACTACTTTGGTACCCAGAGAAATTCTATCACTGTCGGTAATCCCTATATTACCGGAACACTTAGCTTGTCCCTTAGGAGAGACCGAGTCTATCCCAAGGTGATATCCAGTGAATCAGTGAAGAGGTGGCCTTCGACGTTCTTCTATCATAATGACATTGCGGCCCCTGGTAAATAAGAAGGTTTGCCGGTATTCGTCGACGGAGCTACAGCTCCCCAAGAGTCCTGGGACGCTAACCCTCTAGCTCTTACTTATGACTTGATCCTGGCCAAAAGGCGGATCGAGTATTTGATGAGTTATAAGGGTCTGAAGGGATCCGACCTTGTCCACTGCTAGATTGCATGCCGGATTCAGCCCCTCTAGTACCGCAGTGATCGTCTTATGCATACGATCACTCACAGTAAGAAAGATACCTTGAGAATTAGCCCAAAACCAATCCCGGACAAGGAATACGAGTCCCGGATTAAGTGGCTAATCAAGGATTGGGTCAAGAGGAAGATTCCAGAGATTTCTATGGATATGTATATAGCCAAGAACCCTCTCACTCCAGTAAGTTTTATGATTCACTCTTTTGTACTACCAACTTAATTGTTCATCTACAACACTAAGATATATCTTCTTCTTTCAGCTTGATGACCTCCCCGAGTCGGAGCTTGCTCCTCCTTAGGGATATCCACCTGAGGATCTGGCTCCTCGGGAGGATGCAGACCTTGAACTCCTGCCGGAGGTGCTTACCCAAAAGCGCAAAGCTCCAACAGTTTCCATAGGCACGAAAGAAGTGCCTGTCGTGAAGAGGTAACTTTTTCACAAGGTCCAACATTTTATTTCAAGTTCTTTCCGAAGTGTAACGATATTATTCTATCACTCTATAGAGCTAAACATCTCATCAAGAGCAAGGGGAAGGGAACTATTGCAAAACCTCTGCGCGAGTCAAACTTAAATTTGACTTCTCCTTCCACATCGCCTCCGACTCCTATCCCAACGCCTTCTATAGCACTAGAGGTTACTTCATCTCCACTTGCTATAGAAGATTCGAGTCCAGACTTTGAGCCAGTGATCCTTGGCTCACAGACCGACACCACCATGGGCAGCTCGCAAACCAATGCCACCATGGGAGGCTCGGCCTTTGATATGGGTGAAACCTCAAATGGTAATGATCCCTCAGTAGATCTCTTTGCGGCTAACCTCCTGAAGAATCTGGGTAATGCCAAACTTGGCATTACTCGGAAAAGCATCAAAGAAATGCAGAAGCTGGCTCTCCATTGTTTGGAGAGCCGGAACATAACTGTTGAGGAGGAGGCGCACGAAGCCGAGGATGTCAAGCTCTCCAAGCTTCTTGACCAAGACCGTCTTCACGACGACAAACTGAAGGCTGGTATGGTTCCACCACTAGTAACTCCTTTGACTCTCACCAAGAAGGTTTCTTCTAAGCTGAACATGAGTCTCAACAAGCTGACTCATGAACATCATGTAAGTCGGAATACGACTCTCTTCTTTACTTTATTTTATATCCTATCCCCTAGCCCCAAAGCATGATTTAGGATAATAAATCTGAAGTTATGCTTTTATAGGATGCTAAAGAATGAACTAGTATAACCCCCAAGGCTCACGCTGATATGAAAAAAATATTAGCTTGATTCTTTTGTAGACTTTTGACTCTGAGTATTATTTCTACTTATAGAAAGTTAATGCTTATAACCAGAAATTGCTAAAGAACATTTGCAACAAACGGAGAGAAATCCGAGATCTCCGTTTAGAGAATTTTAAGTTGAAGATTTCCAAGGATGAAGCTGAAGGTAATCATTTAACTCCTCAAACTTGTTCTTTTTGTTTCATAGCCAAACACGTATCCGACTATTTTCTTGCTTTTATAGAACTTGTCAAACAATCCTATAAGATGGTTGAAGAAGCCGAGAATTTCAAAATCCTAGAGGTGGAGAATGCCGACTTGAGGCAAGAGCTGAATAAGCTTAAGGAAGATCATGAGCGTAGCATTAGCAGTGTTCTTGAATCATCCAATATGGCCACCGAAGAACGTGATCGCAGTATCGCTATCCAGGGCAAGAAAATCTTGGATCTAGTAAATGAACTAGACAGGGAAAAGACCACCACCCAAGCTCTCCGGGATGAACTCCAGAGTCTCTGAGTAGAGAAAACCAATGTGGATGATGCTATCCTTGGTAAATTTTCCTGTCTTATAACCTTTCATTTTTTGACTTGTAGAATTAGGATATATATTTGACGTTACTTTGTCGTATGCAGGTCCTTTGAATTTGCTGGATTCTTCTTCTCCGAGCCTCGCATCGGCCGCCTTACCAAAGTCGAAGATCTTCTTCACGATTTCCGCTAGTCAATGGAGGATATCAGCGAAGTCTTAAAGATTTCTGATATGCACAGAATGTCTAGCTTCGAGGTGTGGGACAAGGCGGAAGAGATGCCTCAGCTCATCCAAGACTAGAACATGTCTTATGCGCGAACCGGAGCACAGAATGCCCTTACAATGGTTATGAGCCACCATGGAAGCATGGAGATTTGGCAAGTAACCAGGGGTTATTCAACTGTTGATGAAGACGACAACGAGCAAAATATCAAGGAAATCATGGATTCCTGTGTCGGCTATGGGTGTCACGTAGCTGATTTGACCAACTACGACACTCCATTCTTCAATCGCATGGAAACGCCTCCTCCGCCTCCAGAAGTTGTTGCTGAAGTTTCTGACGACGAGCAAACCGAATCCGATGTCCTCGTCGCGGAAAGATATTAAGGAGGGGGTGATGTTACCAGTGAGCCGGCTGATGCTCCTTCTTCACCTGTGGCATAAGAGATGCCAGAAAAACAATGTGTTAATCTAAGAAACAAATCTTATTGTAATAACTAGAGTATTTTATTTTGATGTGCTAGCTAGTAAAGATTTGAATGCTTTTACTTCTTTAGCACTTCTAGCTTTTTGTTATGTTATGCTTGAAAATTACATAAGCACCGAAGGTAGTTTGCACTTATTGTTTATCTGGCTTTCTGCCTCGTCCCTTCGTGAGCCAGCCAACTTTTAACACAGAAACTTTACCGAGCAATAGAGCTCAATTGCTAAACTAGTTTAAACTCAGAAACAAAGCCGGCTTCTAGTACCAACAATTCACTACTCGGAAAATACCCACGTCCAGCAAGTACAATCAAATTTTTTGTGTTTATACCCTAAGATATCATTTTTAGATCCGGAAATCTAAACAGAACAAACATCAGCATAAAATAATTTCAAGTATTATGGGATTTTTCGACTTATGTCATGACCATTCGGAAATAAGATGGTACTATAAACTTCTCAGAAAAAATTGAGGCAACCAATACTTTATTTCTCATTTGAACATGTACATATATATGATTACAAAGAATAACAATTTTAAGAATAGAAGGGACGTAGCTGAGCAATATTCTAAGGTATGTCTAGTTCTTCCGGATTTGTACTGCCTCCAACTCTCTTTATTTTCTTAGTAGCAGGTCTTTCTTTGACTGGCCGCATATCTTTTAGATAGTAAAAACCATTGTGCAATACTTGAGTAACCAAAAAGGGCCCTTCCCAAACAGGGGAAAGTTTGTGCTTTCGTTTTTGCACAAGTCGGAGAACCAAATCACCCTTGTTAAAAGACATATTTCTGACTCTCTGACTATGATACTTGCGTAACTTTTGCTGGTAGGCTATTGGTCTCTTTTTAGCAACGACACGAATTTATTTGATTAAATCAAGGTCATCTTGTCGAGAAACTTCGGCATCCTCTTCGATATATGCAGCAACTCTGGGAGAATTATGGATTAAATCACTTGGAAGAACTGCTTCTGCGCCGTAGACCAAGAAAAAAGATGTGTATCCGGTTGACCTGTTCAGAGTTGTTCTCATGCTCCAAATAACATACGGCAATTCGTCCGCCCAAGCCCCCGTAGCACGGTGAAGTGGTGCTTCGAGTCTTGGTTTGAGGCCTTGAAGGATTAAACCGTTTGCCCTTTCGACTTGTCCGTTGGCTTGTGGATGTGCGACTGATGCAATATCAAGCCGGATATTTTGATTGTTGTAGAATTCGGCTAGCTCTCCCATTGAAAAGTTGCTCCCGTTGTCCATGATAATACTATGCGGATAGCCGTATCGGATTATTACGTCCTCGATGAATCTTTTGGCTGTTGCTCCATCACAACTAGTGACGGGTTTAGCCTCAATCCATTTTGTGAACTTATCTACCATCACTAAGAGGTGAGTAAATCTACTTGGTGCCCGTTTGAACGGTCCTAGCATGTCAATCCGTCAAACCACGAAGGGCCATGTTACCGGAATTGTTCGCAGCTGATTAGCCAAAACATGTGCTTGTTTGGCGTACTTTTGGCAGCCTTTGCACATTTTGACCAGCCGTTCGGCATCTGCCTTGGCTGTGAGCCAGAAAAATCCATGTCTAAAAGCTTTTGCCACTAAAGATTTGGCGGTAGTGGATTTCCCTTAGGATTACCACTCCTTCTTCTGGAGAAACACAACACTAGAAAACCCTAGATACACTCAGTTTATAGAGCTCACAATTTATTATCATATAGGTTTTTTCTCGTCGAATGATCTGCTGGCTCAGAATGTCGTCTCTGGGTAACTTTCCGTCTACCAAGAAATCAAGGTAGGGTTGAGTCCAGTTGGGTATTACAGCTAGTACTGCTACTAGAGGTGAGTCGGATTTGGTCGGATACTCCTCATCAACTCCTGTGATAGAGGGAACTTTTAGGTACTCCAAAAATATGCCATCTGGGACCTTTTTCTGTGCAGAACCTATCCGAGATAGTGCATCTGCTTCCTCATTTTCTATTCAAGGGATGCGTTGAACTTCAAACCCTTCAAATGATTTAGATAATTCATCCACAGCTCTGTATGCTGCCATGTGCTTGTTTGCATTACAATGATCCGAGACTTGCTATGCAACAAGATCTGAATCCCCATAACACATAAGATGTCGAATACCAATATCCTTGGTGATTCGGATTCCATGCAACAATGCTTCATATTCGGCAATTTTATTTGTTGCCATGAAGTGAACTGTAGTACATAAAAAATCTTATCTCCTTGGGGTGATTTGAGCACCACGCCAGCCCCCGAGCCCTTGAGTGCTTTGGATCCGTCAAAATGTAGGGTCCAATATTCTGACTCTAGCAGGGTCATGTTCTCCATTGTCTCTGTCTAATCAACGACAAAGTCAGCGAGGATTTGTGATTTGATTGTTGTCCGAGGTTTATACTCAATGTCGAAAGCTGAAAGCTCTATTCCCCATTTTGCGATGCGTCCAGTTGCATCGCTGTTGTTTATTATATCCCTCATGGGAGATGTGCTAACCATGGTAATCTGATATTCCTGAAAGTAATGTTAGAGCTTCCAAGATGCAAAGAACACACCATAGGCTAGCTTCTGATAGTGCGGATACCACTGTTTATATTAAGTTAGGACTTCACTGAGGTAGTAAGTCGGACGCTGCACCAAGTGTTCCTGATTTTCCTCTGTTCTTTCCACCCCCATAACGACACTGATGACTCTATTTGTCGCAGCTAGATAGAGCAACATCGGTTCCTGAGGTTCCGGCATTGCAAGGATAGGAGCGGACGAGAGTACTGATTTCAATTCTTGTAGTGCAGCTTCACCTTCATCAGTCCAGATGAATTTTATTGGTGTTTTTCAGGAGCTTGTAAAGTGGTGTGGCTTGTTCACCGAGCTGGCTGACAAACCGACTGACTGCAGCAATGCAGCTAGTTAGTCTTTGTAGTCCTTCAGGCGAGTTGGCCTGGAAATATTGAGTATAGCCTTAATCTTGTCTCGGTTCACCTATATGCCTCTCTAGGACATGATGAATCCTAACAATTTTATGGCTAGAATTCTGAAGAAGCATTTCTTTGGATTAAGCATTATGTTATATTTGCGTAGATTGGCGAACATTTGCTCCAAGTCGGAAGTTAAGGTTTCCTTCTTTTTCGACATCACCGCTATATCATCCACATATGCATGCACGTTGCGTCCAATTTGATCATGGAGGCAACCCTGCATAGTGCGTTGGTAGGTAGCTCCTACGTTCTTTAGCCCAAAGGGCATCGTAACAAAACAGAAGGTTCCGAAAGGGGTTATGAATGAAGTTTTGACTTTGTCTAATTCCTTCATCCGGATTTGGTGATAGCTATAATATGCGTCGAGAAAACATAGGAGTTCCGAGCCTGCCATTGAATCAATTACTTGATAAATTCTAGGCAAAGCAAACGGATATTTGGGACAAGCCTTGTTCAAGGCAGTATAATCAACACACATCCTTAAATCAGTGGTGTCCTTTTGAGGGACCATTACAGGTTTAGCTGACCAATCAGTATGGATGACCTCTTCTATGAATCTGGCTAACTTGAGCCGGGCTAGTTCTTTAGCTATTGCTTTTCGCTTTGCATCGTCGAAACGTCGCAAGGACTATTTGACGGGTTTAGCGTTTGGGTGTACATTAAGAGAGTGCTCGACAAGTTCCCTAGGTACTCCGGTTATGTCAGATGGCTGCCATGCGAAGATATCTTGATTGGATTGGAGGAACTTGATGAGCACACTTTCCTATGCATGGTCTAAACCTACACCTATCTGGGTCACCTTGGAGGGGTCATCATCCTTCAACGATGTCGTCTTCGTCTCTTTCGATGCCTTGAATGCTGGAGGCGACTTTGTCACCTCCTTCTTCATCGCAGGCATCTCATATGGGTCGATGCTCTTCTTGATCTCCTGGTACTCCTTGGTGTGCAATACGGCTTCGGCAAAGCCGGCTTTTCCGTCTTTGCACTCTCTTGCTTTCTTCGGGTCTCCCTTAATGGTGATCACGCCCTTGGGACCTGGAATTTTCATCATATTGTAAATGTAACATGGATGAGCCATAAAATCCCAGTAAGATGGCCATCCGAAGATAGCGTGGTACACGCTCTTGAACGGGACCACTTCGAAGGAAAGTGATTCCGTCCGGTAATTCTTTGGAGTTCCAAAGGTAACATCCAAAGTTATCTCTCATAGAGAATTTTCCTATCTTCTGGGGACCACTCCATGAAAGATCACAGAGCTATGGTTGAGCCGAGTCTCCGAGAGTCTCATCCGGCGGAGCGTTTCGCTTAGCTCTATAGAAACCATAGCCGTCAATAAGTGATTGACGCCTAAGGCGTATTTTCCTCGCCTATGCAGCTTAGGTGGATGATAATTTCGGTCAAAGCTGATTGTGACCTCCGACCAATCCAGAAACCATGGAACAACCAGAATAGTCGCATTGAGCTCATGTAGAACTGCCTTTTTGACCTTGGCTGGCTAAGATCCGAGGAAGGTGACATAAGTGTCTTTCTTTGTTGGGAAGGTCTTCTTTCCATCCGACTTGGGATTTGAAGCTTTGGCATCCTCCATGTCAGTATCTTCCTTGGTCTCTTTCTCTTTGTCGGAATTTTTCTTTCCTTTTCGTCGCTTAGCTCTATAGCCAGCGGATTTGTCTTTCTTGATGTCATCATTGAAACAACACTCCGCATTTGTATACGACGAGCCCCCATTGGCATCTAAGTGATGCAACACAAGGATTTTTGACAATGTCAGCCCAAGAGTAGGTTTTGCCAGGTTGCTGGTCTCCTCTACCTTGGACTCTAGATGTTCCACGACTGTGCCCGCGGCCGCCTCCGCTCCCTCCTCGTCCTCCAGACCGGAAAGTGGCGTTGACAACTGCCGTTTCTGTGGTGTGTTTGTCTTCCGAGGTGTTCTTGCACTCTGAGTTGTTTGCTTCAGCTGTTTTGCCGACCGTGGTACAACTAGAACGTCCAGTAGTCCCTCTACATCGTTGTTGGCATCTGTATATTTGCATGTTGTTTCTATCATCTCTCCCAAGTCAGTAACCTTGTCGCATTTTAAGCGATGATGTAGTAGACCAATTGGGAGTCCTGAAATAAATGCTTCAATTGCAGTTTGATCATTTACTCCTTCACATGAGTTCTTGGTGTCGATCCATCATCCGAGGTAATGTCGGCAACTTTCTCCGACTTTCTGGGTGCAACACTGTAGGTCTCCTACCGTACAGGGCCTCCGATATGTGCCTTCGAAATTCCAAAAGAACGCGCTCTGCATATCATACTAGTTGTGAATGGTGTTTTTCGGAAGTTCATTGAGCCACGATCGTGCCATCTTTCTCAGCATAAGCAGGAGATACCGGGCTGTGACCAGGCTATTTTCGCCTTTGGCGATGCAGCAAGCTTGGAAGAAGTCCTATAGCCAGGTGTCTGATCGAGCTACGCCGTCGTAGGGATGGCTGTGTCTTGAGATAGCAAATCCTTCCGGGAATTTTGTTTGTCGAGTGCGTGGTCCGAAGCATTTTTGACCCACATAGACGTTTTTTGAACCCTAGCGCCATGCCTCTATGTTAGAGATGATCCGGTGCCTCGCATAACTAGGTGACAGAGAGCGCCGTCGTGGTTGTTCACTGTGGCTACGGTGCCTTGGAGCTAGACTTCGGCTTCCGCCACCACCTCCTCCGCCATGATGTCCTCTATGACTCCCTCGGGAGCCGCTATGATGGCTAGTTGGTGGAGAGGGTGGAGCTGGTGGATTGTTCCCGGCTGAATGCCATCCTCCCTCCAGAGCGTCATTATTCCGCCTCTAGGGAGGGTCTTGGTTACGACGAGCCCCCTGCCGGCTTGTGTTAGCATGGTGTTCATTGTTTCTTCGTCCGTCGTTTTCTCCATTGTGGCGAGTCTTAGCCGGACGACTTGTGTGTCTAGGTGGTGTCATCCTTTGTCAGTCCTCCTCCCGACGTCGCTCTTCTTCATCTTCCCTGCGATTCCACTATCGCTAGGGAGGGTGTCTCAGAACCAGTGTTGCAACTGCATCTTGCTCTGCAGCTGGTGCAACATTACCCCAGTATCGTGCGGCTTTGTGCTGTTGCCCTGAAGATCGGGTTCTTGAATAATTGTCTTCCCAACGGTCGGGACGGTGGTGCTGTTCCGGGTCCTGTTGGGGCCTTATGTCGTGCCAAGCCGGATCCGTGCGACATTGGTCGGATTTGGAGACCAGTTTTCTGCTACCATATTTCGCGGCCTTCTGCTGCTCTAGACCCTTAGTAAGTAGCTTTACGCCCAACCGTATTTGGTCTGGGTTTGGATTGTTTGCCAGGATATCTTGAGTCGCAGCCGTGTTTTCCACTAGTGTCCCATACACCAGATCTCCCTTGCTGTCAAGCCGAGGTTCTCCCTTGACGGCGTCATCTCCCTCAAAGAGGGTCTTATGCACTTCCGGATTTTTGTGAGCCCGCACAGGGCTGTTCCGGGTCTTCTAATGCTGCAGGGAGCTAAACTGCCCCACATAGGCGATGCTCTTTTTCTCCTCGAGGATGTGGTTAGCTTCATCCAAGAGTACTTGATGGTGCGCCTCTAAGGCCTAAGCCCTATCGTCTAACTCTGTAGGTGTAAGATCTGCAGCAGTAGGAATTGGAGTTGTGAGTGCTTCTCCGATTAGTTTACGGGCACCAGGGGTAACCACGTGCCCATCCACCGTGGTTTCTTTTGGCTAGTCTAGGATTAGAGATCCATCCGATTCTGCTCCATATTCTTCGGCTTCTACCTCCTCAGTCCGAGGATCTTTCATCGGAGTCTTCTTCTTCTTTGCCCTCATGGCAGTGCCAGTTGAAAAGACGGCTGTGGGTCCGTTTCCTAGAGTCAAGCTCTGATCAGTACTTTCGGACATCAGAACGTCAGGATCGTCTCTAACATCCATGTCATCCTGCATTTTGGGAGTGTTTTCTCTGGATCCTTCATCCATGGCTTCTCCTTCTTCTTCAGTTCTGGAGTTGAACTCCTCTTCATATTCCGAGGAGAACTTTTGAAAATATGTTGATGTCATCGAGTCATCCGAAGATTCCGGTAAGTCAGCAATTGTTGCGTTTGCCTCCAACATGGAGTCTTTGTTTTCTTTAGCATCGGCACAGCCGGATCCGGATCCAACGTATCCGACAGAGTGTGATGCGTGAGTCCTGAGGTAGTTGCGGCTTTCTTCGTGGGCTTCCTCGAAACGCTCAATTTTCTCAAGGATTTCATCCACGTTGGAGTTTTTCATCATCATACGCCTCAATGTGTACTTCAAGAACGGTTGTCCTGCTCCAGCATTGGTGGAGCCAGATCCAGAGCCGACGTTGCTTTGATCCTCTTGAACATCGATCCCGATGGGATGATCGATCTGGGATTCGACCTTGTTAGGGAGGTCTACTCTAGATTCGATGTTCACAGGAAGATCGGCTTCAGGCTCGTTGTTCTCCACTATCTACACATCAGGTGTGGGCTGGGTGGGATTAGGGTTTTCTGGAATTCAGAACTCAGCTGCCTCCGCGGACAAAGTGGATCTAGAAACTTCTTCTGCCTCTATCATCACCGCTGGGTTGGATTGGGCAGGTTCAGCAAAACCGAGATAGACATCGATCTCACCAAAAGACATGATTGTGTAGCTAGTCACGGCCTCCCTAGCCGGAATAAAAGTCTCGTCGAGAAGAACGAGAGGGACATCGTTGGCATAGAGGACACGACCGACGATGATGGTCTTGCCAATTCCGATTCTTGCAGATTCCGCTCGGAACGCAGATTCGAAGCTCACTTGCCCCATGGTGTGCGCCAACTATCTCGGATTGAGGACAAGTACGCCATGAGGGGGTCCTCGAGGCGTCCATAAGAGAGGGGTGTGAGTCATACAGTGTTCTAGGATGGTGACCGCACAAGTTTACCCAGGTTCGAATCCGCCGACGGTGGATGGATCCTACTCATGTTAGCAATCTAGTAATATAGCAGAGCCGGAATATGGGTTACAAGGGTTCGCCTATGCGAGTTGAGATTGTAGACTATTGTGAGGGTGCCCTAAAGGCTGGTCCCTAGGACGGCTTATATAGATATCCGACCTAGCATGGAGAAAATAAGGATGTCATTGTTGGGCTCAATAACAAAATTATCAACATACTCCAAGAAGATAGACTCACATGTGGTATGAACAAAACAACAATATTGGTCAGACCAAAGGACATGAAGATGTACCTAGGTGAAACATCACGAGTAAATACATCATTAGGATAGTCCTTGGGACTGAGTTTGATTTGATGATAGCCCAATCAAATCAAATGTGGGGACAATAACATGTCCATGAAGGAAACACTATGTTTCTTCATCGCGAACAAAACTAGACATCCCTTTACGAAGGAACTAAGTCTGGTAGAACTTTTGTCTTACAACTCTCCAGGTTGTTGTTTAAGCTCAACCAACTAGTTCAGGGGTATCGAGTACGGATCCTTGGAGGAAGGGCAGTTCAGAGAACCTTCTTTCTCAAGAACTTGACAACACCGTCACGTGGAAACATGGCGATACTTCCAGTAGACATCTAGAACATCACAGACCACTGATATGTCACATATTTCAAGAGGAAACTTGCTTGGTAAGGCAAGAAGACATAGTCTCAAAGCTTTGTCACAAGCCTAACTCTTTGACTGAGTAGAGTGTACTGAAATAGCGGACTTGGTGGCACAATCATCCTTTGCTTAGTGATATATTAACCATCACACTAAAAATGACACAAATTTACTTGTTGAGTTCCAAAGCTATAATGATTGCTAAGAATCTTAGATGGACACATTGTTATGCACACGCATCCTTCACGAGCATGGGAGCTCGGAGGAAGGGTGGGTAAGGATGTATAAGAGTATCACTTCATTAAGGGAGTCATGAAGCTCAGCGCGACCTCTTAGTATAAAGGAGTGTGATACCTTAAGGTGTAACTGGTAGAAGCTAATCAATTCTTATCGATCTGCAAATTAAAACACTTTGACCCGGTCCTAGATATGACGAGGTACTGGAGTTTGTTTCTCCTGACATCCCAAAATGTTTTGTCATGACAGACCACAAGAGTATCTTGGATCAGAAGATACAAATGCATATTACTACTTGGCTACCAACTGGTAGACAAAGGTCAGAAACAACAAGGAAAAAGGAACATGCTTAGGATAAAATCCTAAGATGTCGATGCATAATTCCACAATCTTCTGAGGACCGATGTAGAAAAGGGAGGTGTGTCAGAGTCACGAGTATAGAAAAGAGAGTCACGAGGAGTACTCTTGTCGTGATCTATTTGGTTCCATTATAGAACATCTTCCATAGCATGTGGTAGGGGAAGTCCTTTGTTTGTCGTAATTTAATCACGACAATAACCACAAGCATGAAGGATGTACTAGAAGGTACTAGCCATCTTGAGGTAATGTTTGAACATTAACTACAGGGATCAACAAAATGAATCTTGGGGTTAAAGATCAACTTCATGTACAAGATTCACAACGCTAGAACCTAGCACAATCAGGGATCTTCGGTTCAAGTCCAAGGGTTAAAACTCGAGAAAGAGTAACTACTATCTTGGTAGCACATAGGGTACTAGAAGGTAGTAACCACAAGATAGCTTCCAAGAGAATAAACAACTTCTGAAGTACCCAAACAAATAAAAAGGAGGCACCCGAGGCGAAAGGAAACTTCGACGCCTAGAACAGATCACTGTGGAACCATCAACATAATGTTGTGAGCACATAAGACAGAGAGATCATGATGGAAAGGAATCTCTCAACTGAACAAGAGCAAAGGGAAACAAGGAACAAACACAACTGACTCTGGAGAACTCAACACTAGGTCAACTGGTTGATAAACGACATGCCTAAAAGGCACCTAGGCTTTGAAATACGAGACAAGATAGCAAAAAATTTCCAAAATCAACACAAGATATTATGACCTAGAGTTAGAGAGAAACTAGATAAGGAGAAAAAGAAGCATACCAGATTTTTCATAATTACTTTTCATCTTTTAAAATAGTTTTCACAAACACCAGACTCAACATCGACCGGTAGAAAGGTTTTCCTATAGTCGGTACTGCTCTGATACCAAAACCTATGACACCCCCGGGATTAGGGCTATCCAAATCCTAGAACTTTGTCTGATATAAGCCTAACCTAAATCTCGGAAGCATACAGAGAAAGAATCGGTAACATTACAGTGACCCTACGACTCAAAAGTTATTACAGCAAGCTCATATCTAAGCAAAGAACCAAAATATTACAAGCAGAGGTCACTGACCACAAACATCAAACAACGGAAGGCAAATTATGCTAGTAAGTATAGCAAACTTAACAAATGTCCTAAGAGGCTGATGGCTCAGTGTCGGCGCCAGGAAAATGCTGGTGCGATGTTGATGTAGAGCTCATTGGGAACCCCAAGAGGAAGGTATGATGAGCACAGTAGCAAGTTTCCCTCAGTTAAGAAACCAAGGTTTAATCGAATCAGTAGGAGCAAGGAAACACCCCAAAGGTGTTGCTAGCTGATCCTTGGCAGGGCGCACTACCGCTGCTAGTAGCAACGTGGAGACCTGCACAACACAACCACAGAACTTTGTCCCCAACTTGCAATGAGGTTGTCAATCTCACCGTGTTTTGCGCAAAACAAAGGATTAAACGTATCGAATGGAAAGAAGTAAAAGTTTGTAGAAATTAAACACAAAGCAGTAAAAGATTGTAGATTGTATGTAAAAGACAAAGGACCGGGATCCATAGTTCACTAGAGGTGGCTCTCCTTAAGATAGATAACATGACAGGTGAACAAATTACATCGGGGTAAGTGACAAACATCGAGAAAGCAATACATGCATATACTAATCATCTTGACTCCTTTGAGAATTGATTGGGCATTACAACATTATACATAGACCGCCATCCAACTACATCTATGACTAATAATCCACCTTCAGGTTATCATCCGCACCCCCTCCAGTATTAAGTTGCAAGCAACAGATTATTGCTTTACGAACTGCGTATAAAGTAAACAATACGATTATTCTATGAACAAAGGATTGTTGTTTTCTCCCTAGTAGCAACAGCACATCTAGTACCATAGAGATTTCTGTCATTTCCCCAGATTACCAGAGGCATGAACCCACTATCGAGCATAAATACTAACTCTTGGAGTTGCTAGCATCTACTTGGCCAAGATAGCTACTAACAACGGAAAGCATGCAAGATCTCAAATAACAAAGACATGATAGAATCAATAATCAATCTGAAATAGCATCTCAATATCCATCGGATCCCCGCAAACACAACATGTAGAATTACAAATAGATGATCTTGATCATGAACGGAGCTCATAAGATCTAAACATGAAAGCACAAGGGAGGAGAACCAGCCATCTAGCTACTACATGGATCCGTAGTCCAAGGATGAACTACTCACGCATCACACCGGAGGCTTGCATGGTGATGAAGAAGGCCTCCAGGGTGATTTCCCCTCTACGGCAGGGTGTCGAGAAGAGCTTCAGATCCCTCTCGATCTAGGGATGGAGATGGCGGCGGCTACAGACTCTTTCGTGGATTTTTGATCGGGCACTTAGGGTTTTCGTCCCGAGGGCATCTTATAGGCGGAAGGGGAGGCCGAGGGGGTGCCGGAGGCGGCTAGACAACCCCCTGGCGCGGGCCAGGTGGGCCGCGCGCCCCCTGGCCCCTCTCCGTCTCATACTCTGGCATCTGATGACTTCCTGAGAAATAGGCACTTTGTCTTTTGTCCCGTCCAATTCCGAGAATATTCATTTTCTGACTTTCCTAGAACCAAAAACAGCAGAAAACAGGCAGCTGGCACTGTGGCTCTTGTTAATAGGTTAGTCCGAGAAATCATATGAAAAGTACTCCAAAGTGTGGACAAAACACAAGAAAGTGGATAAAACCAAGCATGGAACATCAAAATTTATAGATGCATTTGCAATGTATCAAAGGCCTGAAGCATAACAATGACGTCCCAATCCATAGATTCTAGGCTGTCGACCGGGAACCCCAAGCTACTCATTGATGTCGTTGTCGTACAGAACTCATCTCTTATGGTAACACTTACATGTTGCAAAAGTATCCACAAAGCAAGGGTGAGTATAGGGTGTACTCCGCAAGACTTATGGCTGGTGGAGCTGTTTTGCATAAATCTATCTTTGTTTGTAAAACAAGAGGGGGGATAAGAAGCTCGACTAAATAGATCATTTCAAAAGGGGATAAGAAAGCGATATCTCTAACTTGATCATCTCTTGATATCCACCGAAACTTTATCAGCTGAACCTACCATCTAGGATCACCCCATCGATCCCTTAGAAGCATCCTTAAGCACACTTTACCTGCCAAGTTTTATGATTAGGTTATTCTTCTCTATGATTTTTTAATATGGTCACCAAGTCATCCATAACCATGGACATGACTTTTCGAAAAGATTTAACCCTCCAGGGGTGTACAACTTTACCCACACGCTCCGACTGGCTCTTAATGCCACTTGACACACTTCTTTGGTGTGCTGATAGAGGGTGGTCGACCAAAACCTTTCCCCTACTTTTGCCTAATCCATGAGTCACCCAGAAGGGCCCCGGGCTGCGGTAGTTGGCCATACTCCCAGGCGGTCCTCGACTCTGTGTATTGGGATCTAGTTTTAGTTCCATGCACCCTTCACTCAGCCATGTCCTATATGCTTGCACCATTTTCCAAAACCTTTTTCCATGCGGGTGCCGAATAAAATCTCAAACTACAGACTCATGGATCAGACTAGGCAAGTTGGGGTCAAGGGGGTCCCCATAAACCCCCATTTGGTTGCATGCTCGGTATTGGTCGAAAGGGAAGAACTCGGGTCCTAGTGGTGGAAAGTATGGGAATACAAAAACCACAACCCACGTGGCCCCCGATACAAGCCTTAGCATGTTTAACTTTCACCTATGATCATACCACGTCATCCTTCCCAACTAGGTTTATTCACAGCTCTGATTCATCAACGGATGGACCAGCGGTAATAGCTAAGCATGGCTATGCACAACAGATATAACAGCTCTAGCGAAGCTCATAAGCCAAACCCTAGTTATGCTAGGAACAGTGGATCAGGGAATATAGGCTACAAAGGAAACATGCATCAGATAGGATTACTATATCTATCGATAATAGACTTTGGAATCGTATGCACATGGCAAGAATGAAATACTTTGAAATCGTAGGATTATATCATGGGTGGGTTTTGCTTGCCTTTGCCTGTTGATACTCAAAGCAATCTTCGGATATCTTGTACTGGACTTGATTATAGTTGATCAAGTATTGTTTGTCAATCTTAGATGGTGTTAATCTCGATCTTCAATCTTGGACTCGCTATCGTTGCTCACATCAACTCCGAGGTCTACCGAGAAGAACCAGAAACACCGGAAAGGGAAGAAATAATCAATACATGGCATCGATGCAATGTGTTGGGGATATGCTATATGGGTATCCTCATAGCATGTCACCAATCCGCCTAACCCGGATGGCCCATAGTTGGTAGCAAGGCCTATGGCCTGATGGGCAACCTAGTTAGATGGATCCAGAAGGGAGGCCCATGCCGGATAAAGGAAGGCTACGTAGGAGTCACCGACATACTCGGAGCCTTGGAGTACAAGACATGGAAGACTAGTTTGTACTAGTGTAGGACTCTTTACCTTGTCCGGCAAGGACCTTTCCCTGTAAACCCTAGGTCTTGGCGCCTTTATAAGCCGGCCTATGGCAGCCTTTAGGGCACAATCTCTTAGATTGCTGCGTACAACGCGCAACACCTCGCATAGCAAACCTATCTCTGTAACTTGGCGTATTGCCATTATAGTGATTTATAGCAGGAGTAGATTTCCGCCACCGTTGTGGGAGTTGAACCTGGGTAAGCTATGTTACCTTGTACCCGCCAACTCTCCGCCTTACCCCATGTCTCTAAACATGCACAGTGAGGACCCTCTATGGCGTACTCGTTGGCAATACCATGACAGTTGGCACCCACCATGGGAAAGAGGCGCTTCAATCTCTACACCGGGCGAGGACCAATCTCTTCGCGGGAATCAGCGACACCATAGCCATCGAATGTGTTCTCTTCTCCGGCAACGTCGCGATCATCCCTCTAGACGAGTTCTGGGTGTCAGCGAAGACGAACCCTACGCACTGCTCCGTCATCCTCTTCGGAGACATACACATCTTCATCGGTGAAACTGACTTGGATCCTAGCTCCCAGGAAGTCGGAAGCTCATCAAGGCCCGCACGGACCGCCTATGAGCAGGACACGTTCGCGGAAGGATCTGGGCCATACCTCTCCTTGGATTATGGTGGCTCGGATGAGGAAATTTCAAGGCCAACCCAAACCGCCCGTGTGCAAGATATAAAGGTAGAAGGACCCCGCAAATCCGCTTGGCTTCCCCGAGCGTTAGAGATGCGCATGTCTCACTTTGTCGGCATTGTCACCATCTTCGATCTAGCTAGATGCATTCAAAGGGATGGATAAACTTCCCGTGAATACCTCGCTAGATGGATGAGAGTGAGCGAAATCCTAGAGGGAGACCGCACCAATGAGCTCGTTTACCACTTCGTGGAAGGGCTCACACCTGGAACACTCCTCCGACATACCCTCCGAAGTCGGAAGGCCGCAGGTCCTCTCACCCTGGGTGAGATGGTTACCATCATAAACGAATACACGGAAGCCAACGAAGAGGCTGAAATGGAGATCACCGTCATGGCCAGAGGAGGAAACAACATTAATGGCCCGCCTCCATCACCCTCCACATCCGCCATCGCCAACAAAAAAGCCAACTCCGACTCCGTCCTGTACGCACTATACGCCGACATCAATATGGATGGCGGTGGCTCAAATGCTAACTCTGAGAAATACGATGATGTTATGAGGGAGATCGAGAAGGAGATCGAAAAGGAGGAGCGCGCCGAGAAGACCAACGCTTCCCACCAGGTGCTAGTCGCCATTGGGAGCGTGATGGAAGAAGACGAACATGAACCGGAACGTGCGAGAGATCCGCCCACACCAGCGGTTACCAGAGCAGCAGCAGCTAAGAAAGCCGTTGAGCCTCCGGCTCGGGCCAAAGCTATGCCTCCTCCGGTTATCCGCCCGTTACCAGCGCAGGAACTCACCTTGGCCCCTAGTACGTCCCGGCAATCAAATCAGCCACCAATGCCACAGTCAATGTCTGCAGCCGGTAACCCATTGGCTACTCCCGCCGATAAAGCAATTTACGGCGCACTACTCATTGAACCTATCACCGTCGCCCATATACAAAGCATTATGGAGCTTGATGAGAAGCGCGCGGCAATCTTGGCGGAGGCCAAGTGCATCACGGAGCAGGGCGCTAATCTAGACGAAGACATGGCTAGGGCGCAGCAATCCATTAAGGCGGCAAGAGCCATGGCTGCTGAGTATAAGCAATTGCTATTGAAGCAAAAAGCAAAGAAAGCACCGGCTCACGTCATCGAAGATCCTGGCATTCGCCGCAGGTTGGGGTATGCGGGCTCCAAGCCAACAAAAGCCACCCCATACAACAATTCGGAGGGGAGGCAAGTCATGCGAACTCCCGCCCTCAACATTGCTGTCCGCCAAGACCCTCCTGGAGCAGGACAGGTCGCCAGAAGCAGTTGCTTAGGTGTACGACCTAGTCGCTAAGGCATGCAAGCAACAGGAAAAGACTACCTCGTAGAGGCTTGAGTCCAACCCGGAGCTTTGCCAGTCAACCCTGAACATCTGCAGAAGGCCAAAATCTCCCCGTGACTAGGGATCCCACACAGGCTCCATAGATCGAAGATAGAGAGAGGCACGCAATAGGACTGACGCCATCCCCATATCGTCTGATCACGGAGGAAAGGCTCATCCTCGCCGGTCGCCACCTCCACCACCATCAAGGAGGCCCTAGGCCGGTGTCGTCATACGCGACCAGGGCGAGCAGCCTCAGAATGCCGCAGAGCGCAGCGGCAATGACAGACATAGGAGCAGGTCCTATAAGGAGCTGCCACGTCCGACAAGCAACCGTGGCAGGCGTGAAGAGTCGCAGGAGGGCCATAGCAAGAAGGCTAACCCACCGCCTCCACTACCACCGTCGCCACCTAGCAGCCATCATGGCGGAGGCCATGGTGGATCTCACAAATCACGCCACAACTCCCCTCCCCATGACGGAAAAGGGAAGCAGCCAGAGCCATATGACGCATGATCGTGGCTGGACAAGATCCAAGAAGCTCGGGAGCTCCCATACCTTGGGCCATGTTGTTTTGTACCAGTAAAATGGGCCGCAACTTACCCCAAGGGCCTCCGGATAGACAAGACCATCAAACCCTACAATGGCACTGCCCGGCTAGCAACGTGGTTGCAAGACTACAACAAAGCAATTCACATCGCAGGGGGAAACCCCAATTTCGCTGTCAAGTACCTCCCACTCATGTTGACCGGCACCGCCCGACAATGGATCGATGACTTACCGGAGAAATCAATATGCAATTGCTTGGACATGCATGAAGCGTTCACCAAGAATTTTGAAGGCGTACAAATGTCCCTGCACTATCGGAGACCTACAGCGGTGTGTGCAAGAAAAGGATGAAACTGCTCGTGCTTACCTCTCTCGCTGGCTGGATATGAAAAATTCCTGCGCAGGGGTACACGAACAGACGCTATGGCCACCTTCATCAACGGTCTAGAAAAGGGAACTTTGCTCTACCATAAGTTGAAGCACAAGCAAGACAACAATCAGCTCACCCTCAATGCAATGATCGCCATGGCTAGCGAGTTCGCCGCTGATGATGATGCACACGGATCACTACCGGCAATAGCAATCCCTACCCAGGCTAGAAAAACAACAATACTAACAAGTAGAAGAATCCGCCTGAAGAGAAGGAAGCATCCGACATGGTCGCCGCAACCTTCACTGGCAGAGGCGGAGGCGGACAGCATGGACGTGGCTGGGGGGCTAGCAGTGGCCAGTAGAGGAGTGATGCTACACCCTTAGTGCCCCACGTTCCCCAAATGTATGAAGAGTACCGTGACATGCCGTGTTTCATCCATCTCGAAGCCCAACAGCATGGCCACTCACACCAACCACCAATGCAAGTTTGTAAATGATCTCAAGGAGGACCCTGAGTCTAGCTACAAGCGAAGTCGAAAAAACAGACCCGACGGAAAGGGCAAAGGGAAGGAGAAGGAGGAAGAGCCCAAGGATTCAAGCGATATGGATGAGGACATGGAACCCAAATCTTCCGACAAGGGAGAGGATAAAGGGAAAAATCCCTTCGAAAAGAAGGCTCCATTTTACCACACCTTCCTTGGCACTCCCACCGTCTGGGCCTAGAAGCCGGTTCCCCAGTACATCAGGTGGTCGGAAGTTCCAATTACTTGGGATAGGAAAGATCATCCAGAACTTATCCCAACAGAAACCAGTATACCATGGTCATCAACCCTTTGATTGACGGCACAAAGTTCACCAAGTGCCTCGTGGACAGTGGAAGCTTCATCAACATCATTTACCTGGATACACTGCACAAGATGAACTTGACGGAGACCCAACTAAGGAAGAGCAATACCGTGTTCCATGGGGTTGTCCCCGGTTGACAAGCAAATTCCTTGGGCTGCATCACCCTTCCTGTCGCTTTTGGCGATGTTAAAAATTACCACCAAGAGCGCATGACCTTCGAAGTGGTGCCTTTCAAGAGCGTGTACCACGTCATCTTTGGACGCGACATCTTCCACTCCTTCCTTGGAAGGCCATGCTTTGTCTATAACAAGCTCAAGATACCTGGACCAAATGGCGTCATCAACATAGACTGAAGCTTCTCCAAGGCACGAGAGTGTGAGCTCAGTGAAGCCGCCTTCGCCGAAGCAGTCCTCTACGGTAAGGAGTTCAAGGATATCCAGAACTAGGTTGATGCCTCAGAGATGCCGGCTTCGAAGAAGTAGATCGCTGCTGTCGAACCTGCCTTCAAGGCCGCCATCAATACCAAGCAGGTGGAACTTGTCGAAGGAGACTCCTCCAAGACCACCGCCATTGGCACGGACCTGGATCCCAAATAGGAAAGTGCGCTCGTCGAGTTCTTCCGTGAGAATAGGGACATATTTTCCTGGCAACCCGCTGACATGAAAGGTGTACCTAGGGAACTTGCTGAGCACAGCTTGAATATTGATCCCAATGCCAAACCGGTGAAGCAACCTCTACGATGCTTTGGTGATGAAAGACAAAGGGCTATAGGAAAAGAAATAGCTAGGTTACTTAAGGCTGGCTTTATCCAAGAAGTTATTCACACCTTATGGGTGGCAAATCCTGTACTTGTCCCCAAAAATGGAACCAGTGGAAGAATGTGCGTTGATTACACCGGCTTGAACAAAGCATGTCCGAATGATCCGTTTGCTTTGCCTCGCATTGACCAAGTCATTGACTCGACGGCTGGCTTGGAACTTCTGTGTTTTCTCGATGCTTAGTCAGGATACCACCAAATCCGGATGCAAAAGTCAGACCAACTGGCCCCTTTGTTCACCACACCCTTCGGCAGGTATTGCTACGTCACGATGCCCTTTGGGTTGAAAAATGCCGATGCTACCTACCAGTGGATGATGCAACGTTGCCTACACGACCAAATAGGTTACAACGTACACGCTTACTTGGATGGCATCGCGGTAATGTCAAAGAAATCAAATGATCTTATCATCGACATGCAGGAAACCTTCGACAATCTACGGAAATAAAACATGATGCTGAACCCCAAGAAGTGCGTCTTCAGGGTACCCTCCGGCAAACTGTTGGGTTAAATCGTTTCGCATCGCGGAATTGAGGTGAACTCGTGGAAAATCAAGGCCATCCTCGACATCAAACGCCCAACATTCCTGAAGGACATACGAAGGCTCACAGGCTGTGTCACAATAGTAAGTCAGTTCATGAGCTGACTTGGCGAGAAGGCTATGCCACTCTACAAGTTGCTCAAGAAGGCAGACAAATTCACATGGATGGACGAGGCTGACACAGCACTTCAGGAGTTGAAGAGAATACTCTCCTCTCCACCAATACTTGCAGCACCGGTACCAAGGGAACTTATGTTAGTTTACATGGCAACAACCAACCGAGTAATCAACATCGTCATCATGGTGGAGCGCAAGGAACCAATGCATGAATACGGAGTTCAGTGACCCATTTACTATGTAAGAAAGGTCTTGACGGAATCCAAGCAGTGTTACTCGCACTACCAGAAGATAGCTTATGGAGTTTTCCTTGCTTCACGTAAGCTAAGGCATTATTTCTAGGAGCACCCCATCACAGTAGTGAGCAAAGTTCCACTGTCTGACATCATCAACAACAGCGACACTACAGGGAGAGTGGCAAAGTGGGGAATTGAACTTGCCGCCTTTCAAATCACCTACAAAAGACGCGATGCTATCAAATCACAAGCATTGGTGGACTTTCTCGCAGATTGGACAGAGCTGCCAGAAGACACTCCTATACCAGAGCCCGAATATTGGGTTATGCACTTTGACGGATCAAAGCTACTCAATGGCTCGGGGGCTGGTGTATTATTACAATCACCAACAGGAGAAAAGCTACAATACATCCTGCAGATCCACTTCAATGCTACCAACAACATGGCGGAGTATGAGGCCCTCATTCACGGACTTCGCGTAGCCAAGGATATTGGCATCAATCGCATAGTTTGCTATGGAGATTCGGACTTGGTTGCCCAGCAAGTAGCTGGCACCTGGAACGCGCGGAACCCTACGATGGCGGCATATCAAGACGAAGTAGAAGAAATTGCCAAGTGCTTCGACGGCTACGATGTCAAGTACGTCAAAAGGGAGGAAAATGAGGCGGCAGATCTGCTGTCAAAGCTTGGATCAGCTCGTCGACCAATTCTGCTAGGCATTTTCCTGGAACATTTACGGACCCCATTGATACATTGCAAATGTATCTATAACTTTTGATGTTCCATGCTTGGTTTTATCCACTTTCTTGTGTTTTGTCCACACTTTGGAGTACTTTTCATATGATTTCTTGGACTAACCTATTAACAAGAGCCATAGTGCCAGCTGCCTGTTTTCTGCTGTTTTTGGTTCCAGGAAAGTCAGAAAATGAATATTCTCAGAATTGGACGGGACAAAGGCCAAAGTGCCTATTTTTCCAGAAGCCATCAGATGCCAGAATACGAGACGGAGAGGGGCCAGGGGGCCACCACACCACCTGGCTGCGCGGCCCAGCCTTGCCCGCGCTAGGGTTGGTCTGGCCGCCTACGGCACCCCCTCGGCCTCCCCTTCCGCCTAGAAGATGCCCTCGGGACAAAAACCCTAAGTATCCGATAAAAATCCACGAAAGAGTCTGTAGCCGCCGTCATCTCCATCCCTAGATCGGGAGGGATCTGAAGCTCTTCCCGGCACCCTGCTAGAGAGGGGAATTCACCCTGGAGGCCTTCTTCATCACCATGCAAGCCTCCTGTGTGATGCGTGAGTAGTTCATCCTTGGAATACGGATCCATGTAGTAGCTAGATGGCTGGTTCTCCTCCTTTGTGCTTTCATGTATATATCTTGTGAGCTCCATTCATGATCAAGATCATCTATTTGTCATTCTGCATGTTGTGTTTGCAGGGATTCGATGGATATTGAGATGCTATTTCAGATTGATTATTGATTCTATCATGTCTTTGTTATTTGTGATCTTGCATGCTTTCCATTGTTACTAGCTATCTTGGCCAAGTAGATGCTAGCAACTCCAAGAGTTAGTATTTATGCTCGATAGTGGGTTCATGCCTCTGGTAATCTGGGGAAGTGACAGAAATCTCTAAGGTACTAGATGTGTTGTTGCTACTAGGGAGAAAACAACAATCCTTTGTTTAGAGAACAATCGTATTGTTTACTTTACATGCAATTCATAAAGCAATAATTTGGTGCTTGCAACTTAATACTGGAGGGGTTCGGATGATAACCTGAAGGTGGATTATTAGTCATAGATGCAGTTGGATGGCGGTCTATGTATAATGTTGTAATGCCCAATCAAGTTCCAAAGGAGTCAAGATGATTAGTATATGCATGTATTGCTTTCTCGATGTTTGTCAATTGCCCCGCTGTAATTTGTTCACCCAGCATGTTATCTATCTTAAGGAGAGCCACCTTTAGTGAACTATGGATCCCGGTCCTTTTCTTTACATACAATCTACAAACTGTTACTGCTTTGTGTTTACTTTCTGCAAACTTTTACTTCCTTCCATTCAATACGTTTAATCCTTTGTTTTCAGCAAAACACAGTGAGATTGACAACCTCATCGCAAGTTGGGGACAAAGTTCTGTGGTTGTGTTGTGCAGGTCTCCACGTTGCTACTAGCACCGGTAGTGCGCCCTGCCAAGGCTCAGCTAGCAACACCTTTGGGGTGTTTCCTTGCTCCTACTGGTTCAATCAAACCTTTGTTTCATAACTGAGGAAACTTGCTGCTATGCTTATCATACCTTCCTCTTGGGGTTCCCAACGAGCTCTACATCAACACCACCCCAGCATTTTTTGGTGCTGTTACCGGGGAACGAAGATGAAGAAACTCCCACGTCAACACTGAGCCATCACCCATCCGTGAAAGGAGCGGACCCCGACAAACCGGATAGAGTGGATTCATTTGTTAACACAGTAACAGTAACCTCTCTAGCTTGGACGAAACCGTTCATGGACTATCTACAAGACGGAACTTTGCCCGCCGACGAAGTCAAAATCCGGCAACTAGTACGCAAAGCAAAAGGCTACGTCATCATTGATGGCCAGCTATATAAAAGAAGTACCACATGAGTTTTCCTACGATGTGTCTCCCAGTAGCAAGGTATCGAAAACCTTAGAGAAATACATCTCAGAGATTGTGGGCATCACGCCACTCCCCGATCGTTGGTGAAAAAAGCATGCCGACAAGGTTTCTACTGGATAACTGCCAAGGCGGACACCGACAAATTGGTACAAACATGCCTTTGATGTCAATTCTATGCAAGACAACCAAGTGTTCTAGCCGAAGAATTGCGAACAATACCAATAACTTGGCCGTTTGTAGTCTGGGGGATGGACATGGTGGGACCTTTGCAGACAACACCCTGTGGATTCACACACTTGCTAGTAGCAGTGGAAAAATTCACAAAATGGATTGAAGCTAAACCCATTAGAAAACTCGATGGGGCAACAACCCTAAAATTTGTCCGGGATCTAGTGGTGAGATTTGGTCTCCCGCATAACATCATCACCGACAATGGTAGAAATTTATATCTCGGAGAAGTTGAGGAGTACTGTCATGAAAAAGGCATCTGCCTTGACCTAGCATGTATGGCACACCCATAGTCAAATGGGAAAGTTGAAAGGGCCAATGGACTAATTCTGCACGGAATCAAGCCACGCTTAGAGGCACCGCTAGATAGAGCCGCTGGAGCCTGTGCGGAGGAATTGCCATCTGTCTTGTGGAGTTTAAGAACAACACCCAACAGATCTACCAGCTTGACTCCTTTCTTCATGGTTTATGGAGAAGAAGTACTTCTCCCTTCTGACATCCTCTACGATGCACCAAGAGTTTTCGCCTATAAGAGGATGACGCTAAAGAATCCAGACGCTTATCTGTGGACCTACTTGAAGAAGAGCACGTGATGGCATGCCAGAGATCCGCCATCTACCAGCAGAAGCTGCATGGCTACCATAATTGCCGCGTAAAGCATCACACGTTTAAAGAGGGGGATCTAGTGCTTAGACTCAAGGAGGAGAAATCACACAAGCTATCCCCACCTTGGGAAGGACCGTTCGTCATAAGCAAAGAATTGCTAAATGGTTCCTATTACCTCGTCGATATTCGCGAGTTGAAAGATAGGCCAAAAAATCGCAAGCGCAAGCAACGTGACTCTGATGATGATTACTCCGAGACAGATCGGCCATGGAACATAGCACAGCTACGTCCATTTTACACTTAGCACATTTATATTATGTAATAAGTTTCATATATTATCAATGAAATAAAGCATTTGGTTCACTCATATTCTCTGAGTCTTTTACCTCCTTTAGTTGTTCATTTTTGGATCATATAAAACCCTTTATGCGCAAGGTTGCATTTGCACTTGTGAAAATTCCGCCTACGGGCATTAGCTTAAGTTTTCTGGTCTACATGTTTTTTGAAGTTTTTATGTGGATTCCGGAGTAGTGAATTTTCGGCACTCAAAGCTGGCGATTTTGCTCTTAGGTTCTTGATGGTGCTATTAAGCATCATCACCCGAGAGCATAGTTCTGCACTGCGAGTCTTCAGTCTCACGAAAGTTCAAGCATACAAACCAGAATAATGGATAAGCAAACACTTGCTTAAAAAATATATACACATGCTAGAAACAGATAAGTTGCAGGAAGCTTGAGTACTAGTTTTTCCGCCTTAGGAAAACATAAGTTTTTTCCGCATACACACTATAGAGACACATTTAATACAAACATTGTTTTTATGGCTCTGCTGCAGGGGGCCTCATGGTGGCATCATCAGGAGAGCCAGGCTGCGAGAGCTCGTCAAACTCGGAAGGAGAGGGGCTAGACTCAGATGAGGCCATGTCTTCATCGAGGATCTCGGCAGGAACGAAGATGTCCGCCTTGACCATCTTGGAAACTCTGGTGTCGAAGCTCTCAGCATGCTTATTTAATAAAACAATTACAAAAAATACAAAACAAAAAAGGAATTATGACGCCATGCTGACGTCAGGAATGGATCTACTCTCAGCTGGAGGTCGGATCCGGTGCTAGGGGCGATGCGGGGCAACGAGAGCGGGCGGGCTAGATGCGGGAGACCGAGGCGGACCATCTAGTGGTGGCGTCGCTGAAGAATGGTCGCCGGAGTGAGAGTTCAACGGCGGGCAGCGTCAGCATCGGCAGGTGCTCATGGGGAGGATGATGAAGAGCGAGAGAGAGAAAAGGAGGAGGTGCCTAAGAACCGGGTGCTCACCATGGTGGTGTTTGTGGTGTCTGCGAGGCTGAAGAAGGTTGGAGACGGCCGGGATCGGTGGCCAGAGTCGAGGAAGGCGCGAACGTCCTACTCGTTTGCAAGCTCCTGTGGTCGATTCCTTTCGGGAGGTGGACGAGGAGAGCACGCTAGTTCTCCTGGGCATCTCGGCGGGTCTTGGCGAGGTCAAAAATGTCGGCAATGAGTGGCACTACGGCGGCTAGGGTTCGGGCTCCGAGGGGATTTCACAATAGAGGGCGAGACAGGGAGAGATGGGTACGGGGAGAGACATCGCGGCGAGGTTGTTCTTATCCCGGTGTCTAGGGGTGGCGGGGGGTATCGCAGTGCGAGGAGGATCGACAGCGAGGACGCTGCTAGGCAGCTGCTTCGTTTTGTCGGCGAGGAGGAAAAGAAGAGAAAGGGGTGAACCGGTATGGACCAAGGTGGGCCAAGATGGGCCGGCTAGAAAGAGAGGGAGGGAGGGCTGCGGCCTGGTTCTGATCTGGCTCATTTTTTTAACAAAACATTTTTCTTTTCTGTTTTCTATTTTTCTTTTTTGTATTTCAAATACAAAACTATTTTCAAGATTCTCCAAAATACGAGAACTTTTATAAATACTTAAAATACTATAAAGCCCTTATAATCCATTTGGGCTCCAAAAGTTTTGGTAGTTTTCAAAAGACAAAACCCTTTTGAATACATTTCAAATAGAGAGTGTAAGATTAGGGTTTCCGTTTCTTTTTCTTGCATGCATTTTTAAAGTATGATGCTCATGCTATGCACAAATCAAACCCTAATTGCTATTAGAAGAACTAGGGGTGTTATAGTTCTATCCCCCTTAACAGAATCTCGTCCCGAGATTCCTAGGTAGGAAGATAGAAGGAACATGGTTGCACTAAACTTCGATGGTGTTCTCGAAGAGGTTGATCCATGCTACCATTATTGAATGAATGAAACACTTCATTTCTTCGAGGTAGATGAACACACTAAAGAAGAGAGGGAAAGACACAAAACACAAACTGAGTATCTCATGGTCAACTCATGGATAGATTCGGATGGCGGTCTATTGAATATCCTTACCCAGGATGTTAGTGAAGGAAGTGAAAATTTTGAAACCGGGAAAGTTTGAATTGCTACTCTATTGTACTCCCTCAAATTACTTGACTCGAATTTTTCTAGATTCGGATGTATCTAGACATGTTATAGTGCTAGATGCATTCCAATCTGATAAATACAAGTCAATTAATTTGGGTCGTAGGGAGTAGTAGTAATAGTTTTTGCCCCAAGGACCAAAATGGTTCCCACCAACGCAGCTGACGAACATGCCAGACACAGACACGGAGCCGCCGACACAAGGCATGGCATCGGTCAACGCGTGTGCGCAACGCCACGTTGTGGACGATGGAGACATCAGTCGGCCAGGGTGTGGGTGGTGACGAGGGAGTGACAGAGAGAGAAAACACAATTTGTTTTGCGTGCATATATATTGTAAAGATCCTGAAATTTAGTCTATTCACTATACCATGTACCTCGTGTCAGGAACCCATCCCAGCTTTTCTCTAACATCGCACCGTCTTCAAATCCTCTTCTTTGTAGCTCTCTCGCTATCTCCTCTATGCTCGTAGTATATTCTCCCTGTTTATTGAAATAGATTATTTTTCAGATTGGAATTCTTCTTACTTGCTTTTCAAAAAATAAATTCCTGTCACTTGAAAAATTGAAATAGATTATTTTTTGTTTTTGATATCGTCGATTATTTTCAAAAGATGGCCAAATTTGTCGGCATGCAAATTCTTGGATATAGGATCATAAGAATAAAGTATGATGTAGATATGGCCTTGACCTTGGTCGTTCATCTTGAAATCCAACAATTTTTTGTACTCGTTGACAACTATGCTTAAATTCATTTAAATTTCAGCACTTACTTTTATGTTAGCATTTTACACTGTCAGTGGGAGTACATTCTACATCAAGGACCTAAACAAAGGGAAAATTACATCGTGGTCCATACATTTAGCACAAAGGACCCTAAAATTGAGCAAAGAAAACTGTCAGGTTCGGCCCCTTCTCGAGAGAGCTGCTGATCGAGCCATACTCTTGATACTACTTCCAGTTCGATTGTTTTCAAAATATGGCCAAATCTGTCGCCATGAAAATTCTTGGATACTCGATCATCAGAATAAAGTATGATGTAGAGATATGGCCTTGACCTTGTGGTCATTCGGCTTGAAATCCAAAAATGTTCATACTCGTTGACAACTATAAGCTGAAATTCATTTCAATTTCACCACTTACTTTTAGGTTAGAATTTTACACGGTTGGTAGGAGAACATTTTACAACAAGGACCTAAAAAGGGGAAATTACATCGAGGTCCATACATTAGCACAAAGGACCCTAAAATTAAGCAAAGAAAACAGTCGGGTTTGGCTCCTCGAGAGAGTAGCTGTTCGAGCCATACTCTTCATACTACTTCATCTTCGATTGTTTTCAAAATATGACCAAATTTTTCAACATGCAAATTCTTGGATATGGGATCATCACCATAAAGTATGATGTAGATATGGCCTTGACCTTGGTCGTTCGTCTTGAAATACAAGAATGGTTCATACTCATTGACAACTAAGCCTAAATTCGTTTAAATTTCAGCACTTACTTTTAGTTAAAATTTTACACGGTCTATCATAGTACATTTTACATCAGGGACCTCAAAAGGGAGAAAATTACATCGAGGTCCATACATTAAGCACAAAGGACCCTAAAAGGAAATTTTTTTGGTTCGGCTCCTGCTCGTGAGATCAGCTGATCTGAGCCAAACTCTTCATACTACTTCCTCTTCGATTGTTTTCAAAATATGGCCAAATTTGTCGCCATGCAAATTCTCTCATATGGGATCATCGGAATAAAGTATGATGTTGATATGGCCTTCAGCTTGGTCATTCAACTTGAATCCAAGAATGTTCATACTAGTTGACAAGTAACCTTAAAATCGTCTAAATTTTACCACTTACACTTTTAGGTTAGAAGTTTACACGGGCGGTGGAAGTACATTTTACACCAAGGACCTAAAAAATAGGAAAATTACATCGAGGTCCATACATTGAGCACAAACCCCCTAAAATTAAGCAAGCAAACAGTTAGGTTTGGCTCCTTCTCGAGAGAGTAGCTGATCAAGCCATACGTTTCATACTCTTTAATTATTTTCAAAATATGGCCAAATCTGTTGCCATGCAAATTCTTGGATATGGGATCATCAGCATAAAGAATGATGTAGAGATGTGGCCTTGAAGTTGTGGCCGTTCGGCTGGAAATCCAAGAAAGTTCATACTCATTGACAGCTAAGATTAAATTTGTTTAAATTTTACCACTTAGTTTTAGGTTAGCATTTTACACGATTAGTGGGAGTATATTTTACATCAAGGATATAAAAAAGGGAAAATTACATCGACGTCCATACATTTAGCAGAAATGACCCTAAAATTGAGGAAAGAAAATAGTCGGATTCGGCTCCTTCACGAGAGAGCGGCCGATCAAGCCATCTGTTTCATACTACTTCCTATACAGTTGTTTTCAAAATATGGCCAAATCTGTCGCCACGCAAATTCTTGGATATGGGACCATCAACATAAAGTATGATGTAGAGATATGGCCTTGACCTTGTGGTAGTTCGGCTTGAAATGCAAGAAAGTTCATACTCATTGACAACTAAGCTTAAATTCGTTTAAATTTCACCACATACTTTTAGGTTAGCATTTTAATCGATCTGTGGGAGTACATTTTACATCAAGGGCCTAAAAAGGGAAAATTACATAGAGGTCCATACATTTAGCACAAAGGACCCTAAAAGGAAAACTTTCTGGTTCGACTCCTTCTCAAGAGATCAGCTGATCTGAGCCAAAATCTTCATACTACTTCCTCTTCAATTGATTTCAAAATATAGCCAAACCTGTCTCCATGCAAATTCTCTATTATGGGGTCATCAGCATGAAGTATGATGTAGAGATATGGCCTTGACCTTGTGGTCGTTCGGCCTGAAATCTAAGAATGTCCATACTCCTTGAGAACTAAGCTTAAATTCGTTTAAATTTCACCACTTGGTTTTAGGTTAGCATTTTACACGGTCGGTGGGAGTACATTTTATATCAAGCACCTAAAAAAGGGGAAATTACATCGAGGTCCATACATTTAGCACAAAGGACCCTAAAATTGAGCAAAGAAAATAGTCGGTGTCGGCTCCTTCTCGAGAGAGCGGCTGATCGAACCATACATTTCATATTACTTCCTCTTTGATTGTTTTCAAAATATGGCCAAATCTGTCGCCATGCAAATTCTTGGATATGGGATCATCAACAGAAACTATGATGTAGAGATATGGCCTTGACCTTGTGGTTGTTCGGCTTGAAATCCAAGAAAGTTCATACTCATTGATAACTGAGCTTAAATTTGTTTAAATTTCACCACTTACTTTTTGGTTAGCATTTTACATGGTCGGCGGGAGTACATTTTACATCAAGAACCTAAAAAATGGAAAATTACATCGAGGTCCATACATTTAGCACAAAGGACCATAAAAGGAAAACTTTCAGTTCGGCTCCTTCTCGAGAGATCAGTTGATCTGAGCCAAACTCTTCATAATATTTCCTCTTCGATTGTTTTAAAAATATGACCAAATCTGTTGCCATGCAAATTCTCTGATATGGGGTCATCAGCATAAAGTATGATGTTGATATGTCCTTGACCTTGGTCATTCGGCTTGAAATCCAAGAATGTCCATACTCATTGACAAGTAAGCTTAAATTCGTTTAAATTTCACCACTTACACTTTTTGGTTAGAATTTTACACAGATGGTGGGAGTACATTTGACACCAAGGACCTAAAAAAGGGAAAATTACATCGAGGTCCATACATTTAGCACAAAGGACCCTAAAACCAAGCAAGGAAAATAGTTGGGTACGGCTGCTTCTCGAGAGAGAATCTGATCGAGCCATACTCTTCATACTACTTCCTCTTTGATTGTTTTCAAAATCTGTCGCCATGCAAATTCTTAGATATGGGATCATCAACATAAAGTATGATGTAGAGATATGACCTTGACCTTGCGGTCAATCGGCTTGAAATCCAAGAATGTTCAACTTGTTGGCAGCTAAGCTTAAATTCATTTAGGCTAACATTTTCCACGGTCGGCGGGAGTACATTTTACATCAAGGACCTAAAAAGGGAAAATTACATCGAAGTCCATACATTTAGCCGAAAGGACCCTGTCGTGGGAATGACCACGACAGTCGCTATGGGTAGCGATTGATAGGATTGAGGGCAAGAGCGGGCAGCCATCTGTGGTGCGAGATGAGGGCTGAGACACATGAGTTTACCCAGGTTCGGCCCCCATAGGGTAAAGACCTACTCCTGCTAGATTGTATTATCGGCGAGTGAGTTACAAGGGTGGCGAGCTCGGCGGCTAGGCAGCGAGTTGCTTGGAAGGGTTGTATGATGTAACTTGAGCATAAAGAGAACCCTAGGGAGGCTTATATAGGGGCACCTTGCTAGGGTTTACAGATATACAACCGAACCAGTCAAGGACTTAGAGGATTTGAACTAATCCGACTGGGCTTCAGCTATGCTTCTAGGCCTCCAGCTTCCAGTCGCCAGGCCTCCTTTCAGTTGCTTTCTAGTCGCCGTCCTGCAGGCCCACTCACAAATCTCTTGGTCCAGTCGAAACATCTTGCTGGGCATACGCCCTTCGGCATATCCCCATCAGTAGTCCCCGAGGCTAGTGTCGATTCGGCGCAGGTGTTATTTGGCAGTCAGAGTAGGCAAGACCAATTTGGACGCCTAGTCGAATCGGCGATGAACTCCCTTGATGAAGAAGGAGTTTTCTCCACCAGGTCTTCAGTCGCAACATTGACGAATGGAATTATGCTCGAGTCCCTGCTCCCTGTCAAATGGAAAAGGCGCACCAGCAGGCGAATCGAATGGAAGAAGTTGGACTGCCAGCTTGGTCAAACTAGCACTTTGGGTAAACTAATGGTAACTTCGGCATAATTACCGTGGGTAGAGGCTATCCCGAGATTAGCGGGTAGCATATCTTTATAAGGAGAGCGGCGCGAAAATCTGCAGATCTTATTCCACATTTCTCACCCCCGCACTCTCCCAGTCTCTCTATCTCCTCACGATCCAGAATTTTCGGACCAGGCGACCTTGAATTCTCCTCGATGGTGCCTCCAAAGGATCTGTGGGGGAAGTCCAAGTGCAGTATCGCCTAGCTGAAGTCATTCTAGGACACAGGGGTTCTCTACAAGGGGAATTGGCGAATTCTCGCTCCCACCGAGACCGAGCCGAAGCCTCGCCCCAGTGAGTTCATTTGTTTCCCAAGCCACCTAGAGAGGGGATTGGGATTCCCCACTTCGATCTTTTTCCGACGGTTTTGCATGTACTACGCGATCAAGCCGTCGGATCTAGGTCCGCACAACATCGAATAGTTAGCGATCTTTGTCACCTTCTATGAGTGCTATCTAGGATGCTGGCCCTACTTCCTGCTGTGGCTAGAGCTATTCCACGGTCGCCTCAGCCACGACAGATCGCGCGGCCCCGTCCTGGCGGTAGGCGGCGTCACCTTTCAACTGAAGCCGAAGGTCAATTTATTCAAGATCCTGCTGCCAAAGAAAGTCATGAGCGAGTAGAAGAAAAGTTGGTTTTATGTGAAGGAGTCCACTCCCTCCGGCGAAGTGGTGCTCCCGACATACACTGTAGAGAGAAGCGAACCCCGTCAACTAATAGCGATGAAGCTCCCCGATAACCAGAGGATAGCTGTCACTGAAATGATGGAGCAGATTCAGGAGCTGAAGAATAAAGGGCTCGAGATGATCAATCTCTACAACTGTTGGCTTGGGCGGCACCTGGTCCCACTGGCGACCCGGCCCCACTAGATGTATGAGTACACCAGGAAAAATGATCCTTCCAGGACGAGCAACGAAGCTTGGGACGCCGCGGACTACAAGGCCGCCTTGAAGAAGATTATGGACGCAGAATTCACTGAGGCGACGACCGGGCTTGCTTCGTACATAGCCATGAACAATGAAGCTCCCACGGTAAGTTTTTCCATGTTGCTTTGTCTTCAGCCGCAATTCGTGCGGGAGCAATTACCCGCAACTCGTAATGTTCAGTCGTGATTTTTAACGAACCGATTCTCCTTGTCCACTCTCAACTGTTCCAGATCCTTGAGGGTTGGCTTCCCCCGCTTGACGAGGAGATTCCCAAGGAGCTCCAGGAAGAGACCGATGGGGAGTCCTCCAAAAATGAAGAGGAGGCGAGGGACATTCCTCCACCAGTTCCCGTGGCCCGCAAGACTCGCATGCAGAAGAAGCGTGAGATCGAGGCGATTCGCAACCTTGAGGAGCGTGACAGCGATGACGAGATCCTGCAGGAGCATAGCTCGTGGCGAATGGCCATGCCAGCAAAGACCACATGGAAGTTGAAGTCGCCTATGAAGAAGCTGGCGTCATCGCCTAGATCGGTGGTGGCACTTGAATTGGACGAGGAGTCTGGTGACGAGGTGGCTGACATTTCAACCAAGATCCTAAAGGACTCAATTCCGATGAAGGGATCGGAGACTGCGGCCGTGATGGTGGAATCAGAGGTTCCACTCGCCACAATTGCGCCGACAGCCTCGGCCACATCGGAGTCGGGGGCTGCTGAAGTCACAAGATCGAAGCCGTCACCACTGGACAAAGTGGCCATGTTGCCCGGACCGGAGGTTCCTGTAACCGCAACCTCGACGTCGAAGAAGCCCATGATGTCATGGGCCTCGAATGTGTTCAAGAAGGGGCTCTCGTTCCGTTTGGGTTCGGAGTTAGAGAACCCCGTGCATATCAGCACGGTTTGCGCACTCTCCCTGTTGCCAAGTGAGTTAGATTCTTTCTCTCACTTCAATATTCCTTGTATTGTTAGCTTCCTGACCGTGGTAATTTTCACAGGTCTAGTGCCAAGAAGATTGGCCACCCTTCGGTGGCCAAGGTTCCACCGGTCGATGCCAGAGGGGAAATCGACCCCTCCAAGAAGAAGAATATCATCACATAGGATGCGCTAGGCAAAGGCGCGAAGAAGAAGAAGAAGAAGGGGGACATCGCTAACATCGCGGTTGGAGGGAACATGGAGGAGGATGGCTCCGCTACCCGCGTTGGAGAAGTGGTGGCCGCCCACTCGGAGCAAATTAAGGAAGTCTCGCCGGCGGAGTCGCTAGCCTTGACAACTAGCGCCCTGGTGAGGATGGCCACGTCGTTTCCGCAGTTTATGGCAAAGGAGTTCTCAATGGCCGCTGAAACTCAGTCACCGCAAATTCTAGAGATCGTCGATGATGACATTGGGCAGCGGCACGGGCGCACGTCTTTTGTGGTCCCTTCGACAGACGCCAGCGAGCTGCACAACATGCTTGGTGCTGCTATTCAGCTATGTCCAGTCCACGAGTGTCTAGTCACTGAATTTCAGTGGCTAGGCACTAGTCGTCCAGTCCCCGAGGGTCTAGTCGTTGAATTTCAGCGGCTAGACACTTAGGATTTTAGTCGTCCAGTCCCCGAGAGTCTAGTCGCTGGATTTTAGCGACTAGACACTTAGGATTTTAGTCGTCCAGTCTCATATTGTTGTTTGGTCGTCGGGGCCTGCAAAGGGAATCATCCGATATGCAAGCCACGAAGGAATGCCTGGAACGCGACCTATGGACAACGCAGGAGGCCAACCGGCGACTCCAAGAATCTGCTGGTGACTTGGTGTTTCCGTTAGCGAGCTCGAGCTGTCGTTGCTGTGCAAAACTAAACCGTGATGCTTTTGCCTTTTGGATGAACTCCCTACTGCAATTGCCAAGGCCCGTGAGGGGTATGTTCCGGCTGCTGAGCTAGACACTGTGAAGGTGGCGTTGGCCACCGCGGAGGAGTGAGTCGACACGCTGGTGAAGGAGCTGGAAGCGGCCAAGGCGTTGATGATCTCTTTTGAAGAGAGGGCCAAGGCTGTAGTTGCCGTGGCGCCGGAGGAGGAGCGAAAGGCCTCTGACTCAGTCATCCTTGGGTTGCAGAATGACCTTGGGGTGCTTGAGAAACATGTGACAGAGAGCTGCCGCAAACTTCTTAGTGAGTGTCTTTTCCTTGTGCTCCTTCCTTTTTTGGTATGCGGCGAGTCCCCGAGCGGGTGAGTCCACTAGGCCTTTGTGATATTGATTTTCTAACATTGCAGTCGTGATAGGTCAAAGCGACCCGGTGGTCTAGACCTTTGACGCCTCGCAGTGCGTGACGGCGGTGGTGCACACAACCACCGCTTCGGCGCTGTGTGTCCAGGCTGTTCTTCAAGGGATCTCCGCTCCCAAGGTTATTCCTAGGGGGTTGACTGAGGTTTGGCACTATCTTAAGGAGACGCATGCCATCGTCGAGTGGATGGCACGACCGGCCTTCAGGCGCGGGCCACCACAACACTTATCCTTGGGCTCGCTCACTTCCTCGACGACTTCGACCTCGACGATGTCACCAACGGGTATCCCTTGGTAACTAGATCGGTGGAGATCTCGGAGGTGCTAAGGTTGACCGCCAAGGCTGCTCCGTTTGCGGAGCGAGTATTGGCGATGGGGGATTTGCTACCATACCAGGAGACGGTGGTGGCGTCGGGAGACTCTAAACCGGAGAACCGTGACCTGAAGTCGGAGCAACCCTTTCGAGCCATATGTCCGGGTTAAGGGTGATGGTAGCGCCTCTTCGCCGGAGCCTGCAAAATGAGTGACTGCTTGAGGGGCTTTTGTATGTTATGGCGACTAGCTGCTTTTGTAATGTAAACAATGTATTTTGTTCCTGAAATAAAAGGAGTCAATTGACTCGCAATGCATGGTGACGTCTTTTTTTGTTGAGTATTTGGTTGTATAAGTCCCCGAGCACGTCCGCCCTTTATTGGGGTTTACCTCGTATGTATGTGAGTTTGGCTGTATTAAGTTTTTAATTTGGTTATAGTCGATTTGTCATGGATCGTGGAGCCAGTCGCTTGGCGACCCCAAGGGAGCTCTGTACTTAGCTGTTTTCTCGAATGCGAACATGGTCGGTTTAGGCTAGTCCCTGAGCATGGTATTTACCTATTCTAGTCGCATGGCCAAGGTAGGTGAGGACCTGGTGTGTTGTTTGTAATGCGTCGCTTCCCCTGGCTTTGAAAGTCAGTCGCGTGGCGAGTCCAAGGCAAGCTCTCTTACTTGGTTTGTTCCCGAGCCGCGTGGGGGTTATTATAGACAAGTCCCCATGAGTGGTACTTAACCGTTTGAGTCGCTATGCACGAGGATGGGGAGGACAGGTCGATGTGAGAAGTGTTATTGGTTGTCTTGGCCTAGCGGGCCAGTCAAGCGAGGCGACTCCGATGGTGGCTCTAGGGTAGCGTGTTCATGGACGACACAAGGCCCGAGTCAATTCGGTGCCCTTGGGACGCACTACTTATCCGTCCCGGTCGCTCGACCAAGGGTTGACTTCCATGGGTAGCGTATTGCTCAGTGTACGAGTGCGATTGGCACAAGAGTATGGCGAGTAGACACAATTTGTGCGAACCGAGTTTATATTATATAGCAGCTGAGTACAAGTTTTAGTTCTATGTATAGAACTTCAGGAGGAGGTTTACGTTCCATGGCCTCCCAACTTCGAGCTGGCCATTACCTCTTACATTGATGAGGTAATAGGCATCGTTGCCGAGAATTTGCCCTATGGCGACTGGCCCCTCCCATGGGGGACAAAGCTTGTGCATGCCCTTCTTGTCCTAGACTAGTCGTAGGACCAGGTCGCCTTCCTAGAAGGTGCGAGTCCAATCTCGGCGGCTATGGTAGCGGCGGAGTCCCTGCTGGTAGATGGCGATGCGGGAGCGAGCTAGGTTGTGTGCTTCGTCGAGCTAGTCGGCCCAGTCTTGGCGGGCGATCTCCTTTGCCGGCTCCACGTAAATGACGACCAAAGGAGAGTCCAGTTCCAAGTCGGTTGGCATGACGGCTTTAGCGCCGTGCACCATGAAGAAGGGTGTGAACCCCGTGGAATGGTTGACAGAGGCGCGGATGCCCCATATCACGGAAGGGAGATCTTTGACCTAGCATCCAGGGGTTCGCTCGAGGGCCACCTGAAGTCACGGCTTGATCTCATGGAGGACGCTTTGGTTGGCGCGCTCTGCTTGGCCTTTCAACGCTAGGTGGGCGACTAAGGCGAGGTCGAGCCGTTTGCCGTGCTCCTCGCATAATTCCACCATGGCACCTTTGGCGAAGTTGGTGCCATTGTCCGTTATGATGCTGTGTGGGTAGCCGTACCGGTAGATGAGCTCACGGAGGAACTTGGTGGAGGTCTTGCCTTCACACTTCTTGATCGGCTTGGCCTCGGCCCACTTGGTGAACTTGTCGACTGCAACCAGGAGGTGGGTGAAGCTAGATGGGGCCTTCTTGAATGGGCCGACCATGTCCATGCCCCATATGGGGAATGGCCAGGTGATGGGGTTGGTCTTGAGTGCTGAACCAGGGATGTGCATCTGGTTGGCGTACTTCTGGCACCCGACGCACCGTTGGACGATGTCTATGGCATCGGCATGCAAAGTGAGCCAGTAGAAGCCAGGCCGCATGGCCTTGGCGACTAGCGATCTAGCGCCAGCGTGATGGCCGCAGTCACCGGCGTGGATGTCTTGGAAGATCTTGTGTCCTTCTTCTGGCTGTACATAGCACTGGAATACGCCAGTCGTACTGCGTTTTTGGAGCTCTCCATTGATGATGACGAAGGATTGCAGCGGCACACGATCATGCACGCCTCTGTCTCGTCGGTGGGAAGGACCTTGTGCTCGAGGAAGGCGACGTATGGTGCAGTCTAGTCACTTGGCTCCATGATCATGGCGACTAGAGCAGGCTCGGGCTGCAGAGGTATCCCGATGTCGATCTCGTTGGGCAGGGAGACCGAAGGCTTGTGGATGATATCAAGGAAGACGCTCGTGGGTGGCGTTTGGCGGGCCGATCTGATGCGTGAGAGAGCATCAGCCTCCTTTTTCTTGCGCTTGTCGATCCACTTGATGGAGTAGCCGGTGAAGTGACCTCCCAGGTGGTCCACCACCTGGCGGTATGCTATCATGGTGGGGGAGATGGCGTCGCAGGTCCCAGCCACTTTTCCGGCGACTAGGTCGGAGTCGTCGTGGCACCGTAGGCGATTGTCGTTCATTCACTTAGCGGCTCGCATGCCGTGAAGGAGGGCCTCATACTCGGCCATGTTGTTGGTGCAGGGTTTGAAGTTGAGGTGGAGCACGTAGCGGAGCTTGTCGCCTTTGGGGGAGGTGAGTACGATCCCAGCCCCCGCGCCATCCTTGTTCTTGGATCCGTCGAAGTGGAGCGACCTGTAATGGAAATAGGCTAGCTTCTCCGGTGGCTATGCTTCTTCTCGGTCAGCGAGGAAATCGGCCAAGGTCTGCGATTTGATCGCTTTGCATGGCTCATACTTCATGTTGTGGACGCCGATTTTGACAGCCGATTTAGCAAATCACCCAGTCGCCTCGCGATTGCAGATGATGTCCTACAACAGAGCGGAGGAGATGACTATGATGGGGTGCTCCTGGAGACCGCTGGGCTCTGAGGACCGCATACACCAGTTTCTGGTATTGTGGGTAGCGCTGCCTTGAGTCTGTTAGGACCTCGCTGATGTAGTAGACGGGGCGCTGTACGGGGCACTCCTTGCCCTCTTCTGGTCGCTCGACGACCATCACGGTGCTGACAACACGAGTGCAGGCCGCGATGTAGACGAGCATTGTCTCTTTGTCGATTGGGGCGGCGAGCTAGCACTTCCTTAAGTGCCTTGAGCGCATTGCCCGCTTCTTCGTCCCATTGGAACATGGGGTTCTTGCGCATCAGGCGGTAGAGAGGCATCGCCTTCTCACCGAGCCGAGGGATGAAGTGACTGAGGGCCGCGACTCGCCCGACCAGCTTCTGGACGTCGCACAGGCACTCTGGTTTCCTGAGCCGCGCGATGGTGTCTATCTTGGTGGGGTCCGCCTCGATGCCTCATTTGGAGACCATGTACCCCAAGAGCTGTCTAGTGGGCATGCCGAAGGTGCAGTTTCCTAGATTGAGCTTAATCTTGTACCTCCGCAGATTCACGAAGGTCTCTGCCAGGTCGCTAAGTAGGTCGCTCTAGCGGGTGGTTTGTACCACCACAACATCGATGTAGACGTCGTTGTTGCGGCCAATTTGATTTGCAAGGCACTCCTGCATGCACCTTTGATAGGTCGCGCCGGCGTTCTTGAGGCCGAACTTTATGGAGGTGTAGCAGAAGGTGCCGAGTGGCGTGATGAACGTCGTCTTCTCCTTGTCCTCGACCGCCATTTTGATCTGGTTGTTAACACAGTACATGTCGAGAGAGCACAGCAACTTCGATCCCGCGGTCAAGTCGATGAGCTGATCGATGCGCGGTTGGACGAACTCCTCATTTGGGCAGGCACTATTGAGGTTGGTGTAGTCGATACACATTCTCTAGGTGTTGTTCTTTTTCAGAACCAGGAATGGGTTTGCCAGCCACTTGGACTACTTGATGGGCCGAATGAAGCCTGCAATGAGTAGACGCTATACTTCTTCGGCGATTTCTCGATGGCGCTCTTCATTGAAGGGCCACAACGACTACTTTACTAGTCGCACTTTTGGGTCGGCATTAAGTTTGTGCTCAGCGAGTTCCCCCGGGACACCAGGCATGTCAGATGGTTTCCATACGAAGATGTCGCGATTCTCACGCAGGAACCCGATGAGCGCACTTTCCTATGAGGGACTCATGTTCGTCCGAATGGTGACCCACTAGCTGGAGTTGCTTGGGACGAGCTCAACGGTGCGAGTGTGCGTGGTCACCTCGAAAGTTGAGCCCCCGAAAGTTGGCTTCTTCAGGATGGTGGTGTCATCCTTGTCGATGTTGCTCGCGTATTTCGCGAGCTTGTCCGCGTGGTTGGTTTTCACGGTGCTGACGGCATCGGTGAGCTCGGCGCCTTTGTCTTCGCATTCCACGGCCATGTCGGGGTCGCCGTGGACGGTGATGATGTTGCTTGGACCAGGGAGCTTCATCATGTTGTAGGCGTAGTGTGGGGTCGCCATGAATTTGGCGAACGCCTGGTGCCCCAAGACGTAGTGGTAGGGGCTGCAGAAGTTCACCAGCTCGAAGACGATCTGCTCGGTGCGGAAGTTCGCTAGTGTGCTGAAGGTAACTAGCAGCGTCACCTTGACGATCAGGTACGCCTTCTGACTGAGGATGATGCCGTGGAAGGTGGTGAGTGTCGACTCGATTGCCGACTTCGGGAGGTGGAGCCTCTTGAATGTGTCCAAGTACATGATGTTGATGGAGCTTCCACCGTCCATAAGCGTCTTGGGTAGCCAGTAGTCGGCCACTTTGGGCCTGACCACCAGGGCGACTCGCCCCGGGTATTCGATGCTGGGCGCATGATCTTGGTGACTCCAAGTGATGCTTTGCTCAGACTAGTTAAGGAAGCGGGGAATGTCTACATGGGTCACCGCATTGACGGTGACTGCGTAGGAGAGCACCTTCTTCTTGCGTTTAGTTCCGAGCCCAGTGAAGGTGTGTAGTGAGCTAAAGGTGTTGCTAAATCCATCGGCGTTGTTGTTGTCCCTTGGCGGGTTGTTGTTGGGGTCCTCCCTTGCTCGCCTTGCCTTCTCGATCTCCTTCAGAGAATGGTAGTCTACGGTGGTGTGGGTGGCAGGCTTCTCCTCCCTACTTTGGTAGACACGGGACTGGTTGAGCAGGGCGGCAGTGTCGAATTTCGGCCTCTCCGCGTTGTTGGCACGGTACTTTCCGCTATCATGGTAGTTTCCTCCGTCGCAGTGGAAGTTTTTCAGGTCGCGTTGCCCATAGCCAGTGTTGGAGATGAAGTCGACTCGCCGGTCACCGCGACGCTTGCCGGTGAGGCGAGTGTTGTTGTAGCGCATGTCGCGCTGTCGCCCGTTGTCGGTGCCGCTGGTGCAGCGTGTTCCCCCTGACTCGTCGGAGGAGTCTTGGTTGCGGTCCTCCTCCGCGTGGCGTTTGGCAATATCGAGGAGGTCGGGGATGTTGTCGAGCATCCGGTAGATCCTCTTGATCTTGGCAACCAGAGGCTCATACCGACACGCGATCTTGAAGCAGTGGATCGTCGTGTCTGGGTGGATGCTGCAAGCGTTAATCCACAGTTCCTGCCACCTCTAGATCCAGTGGGGGATCGACTCGTGATGCCTTTGGATGCAATTCTCTAGGTCCTTGATCGTGGTGGAGCAGGTGTAGGAGCCCTCTAATTTCCTGACGAAGGAGTCACGCATCTCCTCCCACGAGTCGATGATGTCCGCAAGAACGTTGTTGATCCATTGCCTGGTCGCTCCATCTTTAGGGGAAGGTAGTGAGTGGCGAGCAGGTCGGTGTGGCCGGCGATTCCCATTGCCATGAGGTGCGTGTCTAGCCACACCACTGGATCATATGTTGGATTGTATTTTACAATCTCCGTGGCTACCTTGAAGTTGGCGGGATACTTCTCGCCTCGGATCATTGGTCCGAAGCACTGTGGGCCAACTCGGTTGAGCGAGCCCCTTGGCTCGGGGTCGCCGTGGTTGGTGAGGGTGTGCCTCAAGTCGTTGGGGTGGCGCGCTTGCCAGGCCTGATTGTTGATGATGTGCATCCTTGCGTCAATGGGTTGGCCATTGGCGGCGACCATGTTGTTCGCAGGCCGTGGCTCGTTGGTGGAGAGCGCAGGGTTGGCGGCCCGTGGTTGGAGCGGCAAGGGCTCGGGTGGTGGGCAGTTGAGGGTGTTGGCAATAGTTGGACGACCGCTTGAGGCCGCCTTGCTTCCCAATGAGCGGGAGTACATCCGCCCCCGTGGGTCGACTACCACAGCTTGTTGCTCGATGGCCCTGACAAGTAGGGCCTTGGCATACTGGATCTGCAGCACGCCCTCTCCTTGGATGTTGAGATGGGCAAATACAACGTCTGCCGCGACGATGTTTTCCATCAGGTGGAGTACAATGGGAGCCCATTGGCGTCACGGGCTTGCAGCGAGATGATGATCCGCGGCTGGTCCGGTGGAGGCACACGGCCTATGGGTGGAGGTGGGGCTCTGGTCGCGGGCACCCCGGGCAGCGGGTGGTTGCTTCCGCCGTGCCAGCGGGGTCGCTCTTGTCGTTGAAGTTCAGGATGTGGCCCTAGACATTGGAGTGCAGGCATGTCCTGATGCGGTATTGATGGTAGAGCGACATCTCCTGTGATGTTTGCCGCTGGAGGCGGAACTTCTCACGCTCGGCCTGCTCCTTGCACGTCGCCTCTTCTAGGTGTAGGCGGGCTTCCTCCACCTTCGTCACCATTACGGTCGGCGGGATTGGCCTAGAAAATGGATCTGGCGGGACGGTCGTGCTACCCGCCATGTAGATCGCATTGAAGCGATTGGATCTAGCGCGGAATTCCTCGGGGACTCCGATCCGGAGTAGGAGTCGAAGATCCCGAGGATGGAGGGATCCTCGAAATCCTCAGGGTTGGAGACCCGCGTGATGGATTCCTCGCATGATGCAGCGGTGATGGATCCGGCGACCAAGGTAGGGGTCGCCGAATCAGCGTTGTCATGGAGAGCCGCATTGGCAGCGGCGGCATCAGTTAGTCACGTTGCTGGCGGCCGAGTCATACTCGGCAGCGAGGTGATGACTACAAGTGCAAAGATCGTTTGTAGCTAGTTTCAAAATAAAGATATCGATCCCACAGGGAGTAGGAGCCTGAAGTCTAATAACTCTTGAAATAAATATTACGATAGAAATGCTAGACAAAGTTCTAAGTGACAAGATAAAATGCGAGTATTGTGTAAAAAAGGTGTTTTGGGGTTTTGGGTATAAGAACTATAATAAAGTAAAGTAAACAACTTAGTACATAAAGTAAGTATCGCGTATGTAAGAGATTGGAACTGCAATAGGGAAAAAGCGTTCTCAGCGAGTAGCGGATATACCACTAGTATTATAAAGATTTAAGATAAAGATTATCATCATGAACATTCTCAACTATGTATGTGTGGGAGGAACTCCGTATTTGGACGAATAGGCAACAACCACTGCTCACATCATCCTCATAACCACAACAGTCAGCAATCGACATCAATTGAATTACTGTGCTCTTAAGGGACGTAATCCTGTGGGATGTATCCCGTGGCATGGATAGTGCTCTATGAGTTTCCTCGGTTTCCCAAGTTGATCCGTAAGGGGTGCCAACAACTTTATAGTCACTATAAGTGCTAGCACACCTCCGTCTACCAACAAGTAGTTTCCTCCATCAAGTCCCCATGAGAGGCAAATATTGAGAGGTCGACTTCTCTCAACATCAAGATGTAGAAAATCTAACACATGGTCACAGTGATGAATATCATAATAGACTTTACCTTATTTCAATCTCATACTAGGGTTTCTCCATCTCCCCAAGAACTAATGATCTACTCGGACATGGAGGAAGTCAAGATTACAGCAATGGTAATGGAAACAATCATATATGAATAGTACTTGTATAACTCCACAACGAGGACGGGAATTATAACAAGATCTAGACAGGATGTAGATGGGATGTATGGAGAGCGTGGTGATGCAGCGGTGGATGATGAAGATTGATGCCTTAGCCTCCCGGATCTGTGCAGGGTGAAGATGGATCCTTGGTGGATGAGTTCCCCCTCCATATGCCTTCCGGAGGTGAGGTTTTTGTGATTTCTGGGTGTTCTGTATGTCGTCTCCTCAAACCAATTGCACGGGGTGAAACTATTTGACGAGGCGGAGGTCGCGCCAACTATATGGCCCGAGCTATACGGTCAAAAAATTGCTCTGGTTATATAGTCGGTTGTTGGACTCTCTTCCTCCCTTGTCCGCTTCTGGTTTTCTTCTGGTATTATTAATATTTCCCAAATAAGTAAATTACGTTGTTTTTACTCCTTTTGTCCACAGTACAACTGCTCTAAGAATTGTATCCGTTGGATCTATCATCTGTCCTTATCCTGATGAAAATAGACATAAAATGTGCACGTGAGCGCCATAAAATACCAAGATCCTACATCTACAATGAAAAATAATAATGTAAAACATGATGCAAATATGCACTCATCAACTTCCCAAAGCTTAGACTCTTGCTTGTCCCGAGCAAGTTTTTAGCTTAATGGATATGATCCTTATATTCATGAAGCTGAGTCGATAAGATAAATGAGGCAATTGCAGCATGTGTTTATCATGTACGATACATAGGAATAAGTTCATTGAATAGTACCTTACTCGAACCATCTGAATAGTATTAGCAGGCTTCCACACCTTAGTGACAACAGTTCATAAATGATGAATTTCAACATAATGTAAAAGTATCCGGTTCAACCGAATGAGTTAGCGAGGTAGTCCCAAGTGTTTTCGGATTCACGTATTCACTCGGGGTTCAAAATCTCAAAAGTGTATCTTTGACATACTACAATACAGTGGTATATGCCTACTTGCTCTTTGCACACTCGCTCTTTTTCTTCTTCTTTTTCTTTTCTTTTGTATATATGCTCACACTTTTGTTTAAGTGTTGTGCAAAGGAGTTAGCCATACATTCCACTTCATGTAGGAATCCAAAGTTTAGCGATCTCAATTATCAAATTCCAAGTGTATATGAAGCATTCTTATGACTTGAAGATTCTACCCTTATTCAAGGTTTCTCTCTCAACTTAACTGTATTTTGATAACACTTTCATTTTTCTTTGTTCAAGGTTTCTCTCTCAACTTAACTGTATAGATAATTTTTCTTTGTAAATCAAACCATAGACTTGCAGCATATTGACTAAATTATCTTTAGGTGTTCCATTAATACCAATGGTGTAGAAGACTCCTATTTCTATCATCAAGTGCAAGTAAAATTATACTCAAGCCATTCATATATCAATAAAGCAAACACAAACTCAATATTTCTCCATATATAATAATAAACTCAAAATTTCATAAAAGGGATCGACTATTCCTCAAGGGAATTCTAATGATGCAAACTTTATTGCTAGTTTGAACTAATGCAAAAATAGTAATAAAAACTTATACGATAGATTACAAGGACTTAAATATCTCCCCAAGCTTGACATCGAGCTAGGCGGGATCAAATAATCCCTTGCGATTATTTGATACCGTTATTGTTGTAGATCACTGTGGCGCCATCGCATGTAACACCACGGTGCGTAGCTTATTATTGGTCTCCTCCAAAGCAGTTATGCGGCTGTAGCACCTCCGCAAATTAGACTGAAGAGTATCCACTCTATCAGTGATCTTAGTCACCAATGGAAGGAGGTCTTCCTTCTTATCCATCTCATCGAGATGGTGACGGACTTCAACGCGATGGAGTAGCTCCAGCTTCTAATATATCTCCAATGCCCGCACGCGATCCTTGGTCCTAGGGACAACTTCTTCTTCCTCGTCCATAATTGATGGATCGGGGAAGTGGAAACCTTACCTCCACTCTTCTTGAGGCTTGACCTTCATACGAGCACCAATGGTTGGCTTCGAAAGTGGTTCCTCCGTTATCTTGCTAGCACCTGCACCAATATTAGATAATTCCTTACGCTTGTGCGGCCTTTGATCCATAGTGATGAACTTGAGCGTCTACACACGAACTTTTCCATGTGGTTTGCGATCTTCTCTCTTGTTGTGCTTTGTTCATCATCGCCCAATTGATCTCCGGTGGATCATAGACATCACGGCGGATGTAGACGTCAACCACATCTCGTCAGAATCGTTCTTGAAGTAGCTTGGCTCGATGTACTCCTTGTACCTCGGGCTAAACCTCTCCACCTCCTCTTCATCGTCCTCCATGGATGGGATGATAGAGCAGTAGCTAGAAGGAGAAATGATCCCCAAGGGTTTTCCATGGCCTGGGATGGGATAGCGCATCGCTAGATTTGTTCTTAGAGATTATGATTAGAGAGAAAGACAATGGCAGTATATATGGGGGGTCAGAGGTCAGTCAAACTCGTGAGAAACACCAAATTGTCACCCAAGAAAAGAATCTGAACAAAACAATGAAAGAAATCATGGATTTGGAAGTTTCCTACCGCATAACGACCAACTATACGGGCGCAACTCGTATAGCTCCGGTCGTATAGTTGGTTCCGGGCAGATAATTCCAAATATCTCGAGTCCAGGTCGATTAAATCACGACTCGGAACCGAAAATAAAGTTGTTTTTAGAATGAATAAACGAAAGATCAAACGAAAAAGTGTCTGAGAGTTTAACGACCAACTATACGGCTGGAATTTTTGGCTCCGGTCATATAGTTGCGACCGTATAGATACAAACAACGAAAATCAAAAGTGTCTGAGAGTTTAACGACCAACTATATAGCCGTAATTTTTGCTCTGGTCGTATAGTTGCGACCGTATAGATATAGACTCCTAAAGTAAAATCATCTGAGAGTTTAATGACCAACTATACGGCTGGAATTTTTGGCTCCGGTCGTATAGTTCTGAACGTATACGCTCACATAGCGAAAACAATTTCACGAAGGTGATACGGAGAGTTTAATGACCAACTATACGGCGGGAGCTTCCTCTCCGGTCGTATAGCTCCGCCCGTATAGTTGGTGAAACCCCTCTAAATCTTCAGAAAACACAAGGAATTCAAAGGCAGAATTATCAAAAGTAAAAATCGTGAAAACAGATCACTTATTTGGGTAAGAACACTTACCTTGCACTTACCATTGTTTATTCGGGGATGAAAAGTTCCTCCCACAACAAAGATTTATTCTCTTTTAGAGGAATTGACCTTAGTTCATTGAATAATTCCTGTAAAAGAAAATCACCAAGACTAAAGTTCCTCTCAATAAGATTGGTGTCTTACAGGGCAATCATGGACACTGCATCGAACATTTTTATTTCTTGCCTCTGCATAATATGCAACTCAAATTCTTGAAGTGAAAGAATCCAACGGATCAACCTTGGCTTATGATCTTTCCTTTCAAGGAGTTCTTTTAAGCCATCATGATCCGTGTGAACTCTTACCTTTGCATCAACTATATAGGAATGAAATTTATCACAATAGAAAAATACAGCAAAAAAGTTCCTTTTCTTCCTTAGGGTAGTTCTTTTGAGCACCATTGAGAGTTCTACTAGCATGATGTATAATATTAAATCTACGACAAATATGTTGTCCTAGAGTTACTCCTACAACATCATCACTAGCTTCACATATTAAATCAAAGGTTGTATCTCAGATATGTTTTTTTAATAATAGGAGCACGAGATAAAGCATTTTTGTGTCTATCAAAGGCTTCAAGACACTTATCATCAAAATTAAATCTCATTCCCTTTTGCAAGAGGTTTTTCAAAGGTTTAGATATTCCAGAGAAATTTCTAATGAACCTTTTGGAAAAACCCACGTGACCAAGAAAACTTCTTATACCTTTAATATCGCTAGGTTGTGGCATTCTCTCTATTGCTTCAACCTTAGATCTATCAACTTCAATTCCCTTAGCTGATACCTGGTGTCCAAGGACTATACCTTCTTTGACCATAAAATGGCATTTCTCCTAGTTTAGAACAAGATTAGTTTCTTCACAACGCTGCAAAACTCTTTTGAGATTATCCAAGCAACTAGTAAACGAAGTTCCATAGACACAAAATTCAACCATAAACACTTCCATTATAAGTTCTATAAAATCAGCAAAAATAGCAGTCATGCATCTTTGAAAAGTAGCTGGAGCATTACATAAACCAAAAGGCATACGTCGGTAAGCATGTAAACCATAAGGACTAATTAAAGTTGTTTTAAGTTGGTCATTAGGATGAACATCTATTTGAGAGAAACCAGAGTATCCGTCCAAGTAGGACAAATGAGTATGGTTTGCTAGCCTTTCTAAAGTTTGATCTATAAACGGTAATGGATAGTGATCTTTTCTAGTCTCTTTATTTAATTTCCTGAAGTCTATGCACATCCTATGCCCAACAATAGGTCTAGTAGGTATCAATTCATTGTTTTTATTAGGAACAACAGTAACACCGCCCTTATTAGGGACACAATGAACAAGACTTACCCATTCACTTTCTTTAACATGATATATTATACCTACGTCTAGTAGGCCTACAATTTCTTTTCTTACAACACTACTAGGAAACAGCTCTTCTGTGGCGCATGAAAATAGCTCTTCTGTGGTGCATATCCTAGTCGCCATTGTTATCTCGCCACTGATATCTTCTTCCTGCGGCGCATATGGATATGCGCCACAAAAGTTCTAGACTTCTGTGGCGCATTTCTTCATATGCGCCACAGGAAGAACTTATGTGGCGCATTTACGTATATGCGCCACAGAAATGTCATGCGCCACTGACTATATAATTATATGCGCCACTGATTGCGTAACACATATTCAAAGTAAAATACTTTCCTGGTGTATAATCAGGTATTTATACAGGATTTATACAGATGAGTATAAAATACATTGCACAAGTAGTAGATGCATGAAAACCGACATATATATAATACAAACACTTAGAGCCCGATCAAGATACATATATAGTGTCAAGTGCCAAATTTTTACACAAGCGCCGAATACAAAGTTCATATCATCTCACATTACAAATATGAAGTGGCCACCGCCGCCTACACTAGGATCAAATAGAATACATCTGTGATAATGGTGAGCAAGAGCATTAGCCCGACCAATATCTTCATCCGGTTCTTCTTCCACAAGTGGTTCCTCCACTTGGCTATCGCCTCCTCTCTAGTCGCGTATCCTTTGTAGATGTTGCCGCTGAACTTGTTCACTTGTTTGTGGCAATCCTCCCACTCCTCGTAGACTCTTGGAACCCTACCCATGTACACCACATACCACCTCGTCACCATCTCTATAGACGACAAGGCATATTAGTAAAAATACAACGAAAAGATTGAATAAAGGGTTCACATCCATATATATATGTTCATAGAATATAAAACAAAGGATCCATAAACCTAAAAATTAGATCATCATAGAAGCAATAAGTTCACCGACAACACGACCACAAGGCAGTTTAAGTCTAACAACAATGACCATTTCGACCACGAGATAGTAAAGTTTATGACACACACACACTAAGACAGCAGGCGTCCATCAAGAATATACACACACTAGATCATGCTAGAGGCACACATCGATCATGATGAAGACTTCCTCTTCTCGCTCGACTTTGGGAACGGTAGATAGCCCTCTTTCGTCATCCATGTCCTTGTGTCACCCTGCTTATGGAGGCGTTCTTCGATCTCCCTCTTACTCAAACCTCTTGCTTGTTGTAGGGCACCGCCCCTTGTGTTGACATCTTCAATGATGATTTGCGACAACTTCATCTGAATGCGATGGAAGTCTTCTCTAAGATCAGCATCGTCGATTTTTGCCAAAGTTTCGGCCCATCCTCAGAGACTAGATGGCAGCGTTAGGTTATGGCAATCCCGAACATAGCCTTTAAGGTGATGGAGGACGTAGAAGGCCTCCTTGGCACCAGTAGTCGACTGCTTGACGCAGGGGAAGTCGAGCACGTGCTTGAACACGTGTTTGCCATCCTTGATACATTCCCCCTTATCTACGAAGGTGCATCCCTTCTTGGTGTAGCCCTCGAGAGCCTCATTGAGAACACCCCTTATTCTGGTGTAGTCTTTCTTCTTCGTCAAACTCCCCGAGTCAAAATACGTGGCTAGCGAATACCTCGGGGCAAGGATGATGAGTGTGCAGTATTTGTCTCTACGCAACACAATTGGAACGGAATGTTGAAAAAAGAGCAAAGGAAGAAATCTATAAGAAATGCATAAGTTACGGTGGCGATGAGCGAGTGTGTGTACTTACTCGGGAAAGAAAGGCAAAAGAAGCGTGTCGTTCCTCTTGTTGTCCACCATGAACTTCTCGAGGTACACCGTCGCCTTGGTCCGTGTCTCTGATCCTTCGACCAACTGGCTGTCCCGCATGTAGTAGGGATCCACTATCGCGATTTCCGGGGTACTTTCTCTCTTGATCGTGAGCGCCAGATTGAGCGCGTATAGGCGGACCAAGTTATAGTCCAGCCGTTTCATGAGAAACAGCTTGAATATGTCCTTGAACGCTATGAAGAATATATCCGCGGGGGGTTCATCGACGAAGCCCACATCCAATGGCACCTTGGCCATGAAAACCGGGTAATTTGGATCTTCGTCTTTAAGAAGGAGGGCCTCTAGTGTCTTGACACCCTCGTGCAAAGTTAACATGGCTCCAACCGCAATGTGGATCATATCCAGAGTCAATATCAGATCACCAGCTACATGCACTCGGGGCAAGCCAAATTGTGTGGATGGTACGACGACAGCGTCCTCACCCCGGTTCCTCTTCGGAAGAGGCTGGCTCGCACCCTTCTTATTATTATTATTACCTCTCTTCCTATAGTGCTTCTTCTTCACAACAGTGTCAGCCACTGCCATCTGCTCATCAGTCGCCTTTCGGAGTGTGTTGGGGCTGAAAACCAATCCCAGTTTCTCTTGTGGTGGATCGGCGGCCGGAGGCGTCTCTTGAGAAAGACCATGGAAGACCAGGCGTTGCGTGCATGTATTGGGCTGACTAGCTTGATGGTCGTCGCGAGCTGCGAAGGGTTCTTCATCCACAGAAGGAATATACAATCCTTTGGCGGCGCTGGTGTTGATGAAGTCGTCAACATTGACCAATTCATCATCATCTTCATGGGTGCCATCATGTGGTGGTGGTAGCGGGGGCGATAGCGGTTGCGGCACAACGTTTTTGCCATGTGGTGGTGCACACACTGCCAAGAGTTGATGGTGACGGCTGGTGGTGGCGACAACGGCGGCTACTGGCTTCCGAGGTGGTGGGCGAGCAATGATCGGTCGATAGGTGGCGCCAGTGCTCCCCCCCCCCCCCCGCAAGACGAATCTGGGTCTTTGGCCATGTCAAGGGCCAGTTGTAGCATTCCCTAAGGGTCTTGTGTTCATCGGCTCCCTGAGGTTGAAAGGGGGGGTCCATGTCGTCGCACCCTGGCAACACCCGAGCCAACCTGACCCTCATAACGTCATCATCCATTGGATTGTTGTGCATCGTGTGGCTCGCCGGTTGTATAAGAGTGCCCTTGGCAACATCCTTCAACTCACCGCCGACATCTTTAAGCAGGAGTACGCAAAAAGTGTCCTGAGGCAAAAACATGTTGTTGGGCATCATGAGATGGCAACAGTCATGCATCAAAGGCATAAAGAAGATGACGTGCACTAACTAATTATATACCTTGGTGATGGCGTGGATCTCGGCTAATGTAGAGACACGGCCGATGCCGGCGGCCGGCCTATCATCATCTGCAATCTCCCGCTCGGGTGCCTCACGAAGCACCACCGCCGTCGGCTGCGCCTTATTGGTATCTTTGGCGGGAGGGGGCGTCGGTGTGACCAAAACGAGGGGCTGCATCCCGACGTTGACGGCTGGCGGGGTCACCAGGTCCAGCGACACGGTAACATTGATGCCCGAGTTGCTGCCGCTTAAGCTGGGCAGATGTATCGGCCCCTGTCGACCTCCCGCAGTCCAAGCAGTAAGCCCCCCAAAAAACTCAGGGGGATCATCGAGCGGAGCTTCTCTTTCACTAACTTGTCCACCGTTTTCTGGTACACCGCCTTCTCCTCCAGTGTTTGCACCTTCATCTTCAGCTCTGCAACAACGGCTTTATCCTGGTTCTTCCTCTCCCTTCTTTTCTTGGCGTCCTCTTTGTAGTACTCCTTGAACTTCATGCTCATACCGAAGCCGGACACACGGCCAGCTGAGGACGGCGGCAACCCCTTGTCCCTCTTCTTGTAAGCATTGGTCGCCATGTTGAAAACCGTGTCCCACGACTTCGTCGAATCCTGGGACGACTCTGTGGCAGTAGTGTTCAGTTCATCCTCCTGTAGAGACAAGGAAAGGTGAACCCATTTAGATTCTTGACTTCATTATCTTAATTAGAACGCAATATACTTGAGATCGGTGATAAATTCCTTACCAGGTTCTTCTCGAATGCCTTCACCTCCGGATCGTCGGTGATGAACTCCCCTGTTTCCTTGTCCAAGTAGTAGCGGGCCCGAACAAATTTCCTAAGCTGCAAGTCCGTGATTTTAAGCCAAGGGTTGTCTTTACCAAGGCGTTAACGCTCGGCGTCGTCCTTGGCCCAAATGGCCTGTTTCCCCCTGTAACCGCCGCTTCCAAGGCAGTGGTTACCTATGTTCTGTTCCCGCATACTCCTTCCCCATTGAGTCCATTTTATAGCGTCAGCGGTAGCTATATCCGCCTTGAATATCCTAAATTCCTCTTCGTCGAGCATTAGATTTTTCTTACTAATAACCTCCCAGCTTTCACCTTTGTCAATGCTATTCTTCACCCGGGTTTTCCAGCTCCTCAAGGCGTTGCTCATCTTTGTGAGGGCTAGTTTGTTCACCGGGTTCTTTCTCTCGAGGTTTCTAAACTGCTCTGGGAATCCGTATCGCTTGTGAAGCTTCTTAAGGAAGTTATCGACCATAGCTGCATGGTCAGCATGTCTGATGTACTTCGTGTTGATCGACATGCTTTCCTGTACAATGCACCCGAGTTGTAGGCCGTACCCTTTAGCAATCGCCTCTGGCGCAATGGGTAGGCCACTTTCTATGACCTCAGTGAACTCATCGCAAACGGTGGCGAGCACTGGCACCTTCCACTCCTTCTGTTCCTTCTTCTTCTTCTTCGACGCTGATCATGTACTTAGAAGGGCCAGACTCCTTGTTTCCCGACATGTTTGCACTACTCTATTTAAAAGAGGCAAAAAGTTAGCACAAATCTCGGCCAAAAAATTCGGCATGACCTTTGCTAATTTTTTGACCTAGGAGTGCCCATTTCTGAACCGAAACGGAAGTGAATCGACACTTCGGGAGAAATGGGCAACTCAAATGAAGAAATATATCCCTGCAACACAAAAGACCCCATCCCCCCATGCATTGACCCCAGTATCCATCATCCATCATCTATCATCCACAGTACATTTCAACAGCAGGTACCCTCATCCCCATACAGCATGTATAACATATATTAACTAGAATGCCTAGTATTTCTCATACAAGACAGAATAGTATGATCATAAACAGAATTCTATAGTGCTCAGAAATCTGCAAATCTGCAGAAATATAGAAGTACAGAAGGTATGTCCCTGTGTATAGTACCTCCCTGTGCAGAAATATAGAAATACAGAAGTACAGAAGGTATCTGCAGAATTCTATATGTATCTTAGTTTTGAAAATGAAAATATGATTATCAGGAAGAATTAGTACCTCCCTGTGTATAGTTTAATATAGAAAATCTCAATTTCTTAGTATGTCCCATAGAACAGAGTTGAGCAGCTCACTCCTAGGCCCTTAGGCATGTACTATTTAGATATTTGTAAGCCTCGGTTAGAAGTAACAATGTCAGTAAAGCAATACTCGTAAGACTAGTAAGGTAATAGTGCAGTTGCCATTATGATGTCAAAACATGCATTGTTATTGAGCATTACTGCAATTTTCAGAGGGGAGCTACGAGAACTGCAATTACTTTGCTGAAGTTCACCAGGGTGCTACTTCTGGAAGCTCAAATATAACCAAGTCTTACACTTTTACTGACTGCAAGTACCCATCCAATTTAAAGAGGTAAGACTGTAAGGCAAGCCAACAGATAGGAACTGTTCCTCACACTCCCACCCAATGTACTCAACCTACCTCACCCTCTATTAAAAATAATGAAGTAGCAGATGCTGAAACTTCTGTGGCGCATAAGTCCATATGCGCCAGAGAAGTGGGTAAATAAGATTCCCTGTGTGGGGCCCACCTCCAAGTTCTGTGGCGCATGTTGGACTTATGCGCCACAGAAGTGAAACACATCTGTGGTGCATATGCCAACATGCGCCACAGAACTTGGGTGAATTAGATTCTGTGGTGGGCCCCCTCCATGTTTTGTGGCGCATGAGGAAATATGCGCCACAGAAGAGGCAACTTATGTGGCGCATTTTCAGAATGCGCCACAGAACTTGGATCAACCCACCCCGGCCGGCGGGTCCCACCAATCTTCTGTGGCGCATGTTCTGGGGAATGCGCCACAGAACTTCCAATCTTCTGTGGCGCATGCTTTCTGGTGCGCCACTGATGTTTTCCTGTGGCGCATGCTTTCGCATATGCGCCACTGAACATCTTGTCTATCTATAGGCCCTTTCCTAGTAGTGCAACTTCCTTCATTTCAGGCTTCAGCCTTCTATTGAATTCTGCAACTGGTTTAACACCTTCTTCCACGAATATTCGATGGATTGCTATCATGGGACTAATGCCCTTCAAGTCATCCATTGAGTAACCAAAGGCCTGGCGATGCTCCTTAAGTATCTTCATGAGTTCTTCTTCTTCTCCTGAAAGTTTAGCACTAACAATAACAGGAAATTTATTTGTATCATCTAAAAACCTGTATTTAAGATTTTTGGTAAAGTCTTGAATTCTGGGGGTGGAAGTTCTTCGTCCCCTCTCTTTTCTGGCTCTTCAAAATCCTCATCGGTTGGAGGTCCCAAAATGGGAAGTGAATCGAATTCATCTTCTAATTCTTAGAGGGATTTGTCCTCCATAACTATTTCTTCATATTTTGGATTTTGATATATTTCTTCTTCTTGATTAGTGAAGAAAAGATCCGCCATTTCCTCAGTAGTTCTCTCTCTTCCTCCTGTTCTTGTATTTGTGGAGGCTTGTCTTTAAATTTGGAAAAATTGAATTTATTTTCCGTTCCCTCAAGCTTAAGAGACACAATCTCCTTGTTGAAATTAACATAGGCACCTATATCACCCAAAAAGTTCCTTCCAAATATAATTGGGCAAAGAGTGTCAGCTGGCATGTCAACAACTACAAAATCGATAGAAAAGTTTTTTATTGCCAATTGTGACAGTTGCATCTTCAACTACTCCCATTGGAATTCTCAGATTTGTATTGGCTAACATAATTGTCATATCAGTATTTTCAATTGTAGCCGATTGTATTTCTTCTTTTATTTCTAAGTAGAAATCATAAGATATAACATTAACTTCGGTGCCAAGATCACATAAACCGTAATGCGAGGTTTATATAAATATGCAGGGAAGAATAAGCTTACCCACATCTTTTACCTTTGCTTTACCTTCAACCAATATGGAAGTCTCTTCATCAAGTTCAACTATGTTACAATGTGAGTACATAGCCATAATTGCTTCCTTGGTTACCTCTTCATCTTTGATTTCTTCCAGACGTTCCACGACTTTTGGCATGCTTTCCACTTCCCTCTTCTCCTGTACTACTTTGACATGTTTATACTCAAGAATATGCTTTTGTGCGGTGTTAGGAAAAGGAAATTCATGCATTGGTTCTAGGGAGGCCAGCATTGCTTTATCTTCTCTTTTCTAGTCAGGTTCAGGTGGTGGATCATACTTGACCGGACCCTCTTTCGGAGCTTTGATATGTTCTGTAAAAGCTTTAACAACTTGCAACACAAGATCTAAATCCAAATAAAGTTCTTTAGATAATTCTTTAACATGGCCTTTTTATTGTAATCATCAATACAATCATGCTCTATTTCTACGCCTCCTTCACTTCCTAGTCCAAAATTCAATGAGACTCTATGATCACAAATTCTATTAAGTAAAGCCCAAGCTTTAGGTATAGGAAGATTCATAAAGGCTCCTTCCACGAAAGACTCTAGTTCAATTTTATTAGGTTCAATTAAACCGCCATAAATGATATGTAGTAATTATGGCGGATCCCAGAGAGTTGGGCCTGAAAATAAATGATATGTAGCAATGGTGCCAGAAAATAGCTTGATGACTGCAAGTGCACAGACCATTTGTAGCTAATTTCAAAATAAAGATATTGATCCCACAGGGAGCAGGAGTCTGAAGTATAATAACTCTTGAAATAAATATTATGATAGAAATGCTAGATAAAGTTCTAAGTGACAAGATAAAATGTGAGTATTGTGTTAAAAGGTGTTTTTGGGTTTTGGGTATAAGAACAATAATAAAGTAAAGTAAACAACTGAGTACAGAAAGTAAGTATCGCGTATGTAAGGGATTGGAACTGCAGTAGGGAAAAGCATTCTCAGGGAGTAGTGGATATACCACTAGTATTATAAAGATTTAAGATAAAGATTATCATCATGAACATTCTCAACTATGTATGTGTGGGAGGAACTCCGTATTTGGACGAATATGCAACAACCGCTGCTCACATCATCCTCATAACCACAACAGTCAGCAATCGACATCAATCGAATTATTGCGCTATTAAGGGACGTAATCCCGTAGGAAGTATCTCGTGGCATGGATAGTGTTCCGTGAGTTTCCTCGGTTTCCAAGTTGATACGTAAGGGGTGCCAATAGCTTTATAGTCACTATAAGTGCTAGCACACCTCCGTCTACCAACAAGTAGTTTCCTCCATCAAGTCCCCACAAGAGGCAAATATTGAGAGGTCGACTTCTCTCAACATCAAGATGTAGAAAATCTAACACATGGTCACAGTGATGAATATCATAATAGACTTTACCTTATTTCAATCTCATACTAGGGTTTCTCCATCTCTAAAAGAAATAATGATCTACTCAGACATGGAGGCAATCAACATCACGACAATGGTAATGGAAACAATCATAGATGAATAGTTCTTGTATAAATCAACAACGAGCACGGGAATTACAACAAGATCTAGACATGATGTAGATGGGATGGATGGAGAGGGTGGTGATGCAGCGGTGGATGATGAAGATCGATTATTAATATTTCCTAAATAAGCAGTTTATGTTGTTTTTTACTCCTTTTCTCCACAGTACAACTGCTCCAAGAATTGTATTCATTGGATCCATCATCTGTCCTGATCCTGATGAAAATAGACATAAAAATATGTGTGCAAGCGCCATAAAATACCAATATCCTACATCTACAATGAAAAATAATTATGTAAAACATGATTTAAATATGCACTCATCATGAGGCGGCTGATGGAGCGGATCTGGTCCTCCGAGAGCAGATCGCGACGAGGTGGTGATCCGCCAATAATCACCATTTCCTCCGGGTTGACTACGTCGGTAAATCCGACAAATAGGTTGATGGTGCCGAGATGTAGCTGCTAGGCAGGACCTGGAGGATCTCGCCATTGGTGATCATACGGCCGGTGGCGATCGATCGATCGATTGGCGAATAGGGTCTCGCCGTAAAACTCAGGCCGAACTGGCCATGCCCCACGGTGGGCGCCACTGTCGTGGGAATGACCACGGTAGTTGCTACTAGGGGTAGCGATTGATAGGATTGAGGGAAAGAGCGGGTAGCCATCTGCGGTGCGAGATGAGGACTAAGACACATGAGTTTACCCAGGTTTGGCACCCCGTACGGTAAAGACCTACTCTTCCTAGATTGTATTATCGGCGAGTGAGTTACAAGGGTGGCGAGCTTAGTGTCTAGGCAGCGAGTCACTTGCAGGGGTGTATGATGGAACGTGAGCACAAAGAGAACCCTAGGGAGGCTTATATAGGGGGCACCTCGCTAGGGTTTACAGATATACAACCGAATCAGTCAAGGTCTCAGAGGATTTGACCTAATCCGAATAGGCGTCGGCTATGCTTCTGGGCCTCCAGCTTCTAGTGGCCAGGCGTCCTTTCAGGCGCTTTCCAGCCACCGTCCTACAGGCCCACTCGCAAAGCCCTTGGTCCAGTCAAAATGTCCTGCTAGGCATACCCCCTTCGAGATATCCCCATCAGACCCTAAGAGGAAAACTTTCTTGTTTGGCTCCTTCTTGAGAGATCACGTGATCTGAGCCAAACTCTTCATACTACTTCCTCTTCGATTGTTTCAAAACATGGCCAAATATTTTGCCATGCAAATTCTCTGATATGGGGTCATCCGTACAAAGTATGATGTTGATATGGCCTTGACCTTGGTCGTTCGGCTTAAAATCCAAGAATGTTCATACTCGTTGACAAGTAAGCTTAAATTCGTTTAAATTTCACCAATTAACATTTTAAATTGCAAATATCTTGCCAAGAATTTTACACGGATGGTGGGAGTACATTTTACATCAAAGACCTAACTAGGGAAAATTTCATTGAAGTCCAAACATTTAGCACAAAGGACCCTAAAACCAAGAAAGGAAAACTGTCGGGTATGACTCCTCGAGAGAGAATCTGATCGAGCCATACTCTTCATACTACTTCCTCTTTCCCAAATTAGGACATATGTTAGTTTTGGTCAAAGTCAATCTTTATAAAGTTCGACCAACTATATGTTTCATGGTGTGGAACCCGGCAGTGCAATCGGGGATGGCATGAGAGCGGACAATCAGGATGCTATCAGTGGCTACTTGCAACGGGTTGGGCACATATACTGCAGAGATAGTGATGTACCTAGGTTTGGAACCCCCTTCTCTAGGTAACACTCTTACTCCTACAAGGATCTACTATATGAGGAGAAGATGCTCAGTACAAGTGCTCCTTGAGCTATTTCCCTAGCTGCTATCGGTGGCTAGAGGAAGATGAACTACTTCACTTAGCGATTCTGGCCAACTTCTAACATGTTATCTCCTACCTAGAACCCTGGCACTGCACCTCCTTATATACTGGTGGGAGGGTAGGTTACAATGTGGGCTCTAGGGTTTACTGTTTTGGGCTTTGGGTTTACAAAGCGGCCGGTTGCTAGGTCCATCCCATGGTCTAGGACCTGGTCAGGCTTCAGTATAGGTGGGGGCAGCACCTTAGCATCCTAGCGCCGCCGCTTTGGGCGTCACAAGATGCTTTATCCATCAGCTTCGGGCTTTATCCGTCAGCCGGAGCTTTATTCATTAGTAGGTGCTTTACTTGTCATCCCTCATCCTTGGCGCTTCGGCATCCTCGTATGGTAGCACCGTCTGGGTGGCGCGCCAACCTGTCCGGTCAAGGGTGCACTCAGCAAGGAGCGTCATCCTCCCCATACCAGTGGCCAACGGATCCGAGGCGGCCGGGTTGAGGTGGTCACCCAGCTGGCTCTTCTGGCCCACGGCTAGACGGGCCAGCTAGGGAATCTTGAGGCGGGCCGAGTAGAGCACTCCACTTGGTGGTGACTCTTGGTCTAGCGGCCATCAGGCCAGATATCCCTAGAGATGGCCAGTTTGAGCCTGGCTTGGCCTACCCGGGGGTCACCCCCCAACACTAGTCCCCGAGCGCGTTGGGACTTCGTCATGTGGCGAAGTACCTGTGTGCTCATTGGCCGTGCTTGAAGTGATTGCTGGTGAAGACCGTATCGCAATATGTCTTGTAGTGCTTGCTGTTTTCCAGTTAGAGATGCTTTTTGGCCCTGGCTAGAATTTTCCGGCTACGGGTCCGATGGCCCACCCATAGGGTGTGACTAGTGATTGCATCTCCCAGTTGCTGCACCCGGCAGGGGAGGTGAATCGCACAGTCGATGACACCAATGCTAGCATTAGCCACGTCTGCCTCCTTTGGCACGCGCGTTGCATCAGAATGACCTCTTGGCCTGCCGCTGCAGTTTTGGTTACTGCGCACACGCCTTCATCATAGCGGTTTATCGAAGATCATGTGTGCACTTGGCCTTTGCGGTAACTCTTACGAGATCTTCTGTGGGGGTTGCTCTGGCAACCGCGATCTAGAACCGAAACATCATGGGGGTAGTGGAGCGGTTCCGTGCTACGTGGTGACAGGGAGCACAGGGGACGCGGTTACTCTGCTTCGATAAATAGGGGCACCCGGGAGGGCTCCTTCCCCACTTCGTCTTCTACCTGCATCCACTTCCCTTTGCGCTTTGCCTTCTTGCTGCTTCCTTGCGCCACCACTCTTTGGTCGCTAGCGTCAACGCTTCTCTGTCGCGATGGCGGGACCCCGCTTCTCAAGCACGACCACCCCTCCTGTTGAGATGCTACCTGATCAAGCGGGCAGCTGGTGTGGCCCGTACGTCACCGATGAGCTCGTGCAGAAGTACCGGCAGGGGAAACTCATCCTGTCGGAGTGCCTGGTGAAGAATCGCCTCGTGCCGGAAGGGGAGATGGTCCCTAACCCCTGGTCCAGGGAGACCGTCGTCTTCCTCACCCACTTAGCCCGTGGGCTCGGCCTGCCCTTGAGCAGATTCGTCCTGGAGTTGATGGTGGCATTCGATCTTCTGCTCCACGACCTCTGCGCCAACGCCATCGCGTAGTTGTCGCACCATGTGGCCTGTTGCGAGGCCTACCTGGGGGTTCACCCTGACGCGGCGAACTTCTTGAAGTTCTTCTACTTCAAGGTCCAGGTGGTGGGGAAGGGCGGTCCTCTGACGGAGACCAATTTCTGCGCCATCTACCCGAGGACGTCGTTGCCGATGCCGCGGCTGGAGATGCCCGACACCACCGACATCGATTGAATCAAGGAGCTAGCGTTTGCCAACATCCCCTCCACCGAAAGGCTTGGACCATCCAGAACTTGGGAGCCCAGGAGGACATGGCGCGGATGGTTGCCCGCATGACGGTGCTAGTGGAGAAGGAGCGGCTTGTCACCCGGGACATCCTGCTGTCCTAGATGGCTAACCGCGTGCTTCCGCTGCAGCAGCTGTCACACAAGATCTTCCATTTGTCTGGCTCGCTGGATCCCAACCGGGTGTCCCGGCAGGGCGTGCCCTTTATGGCCCTTCGGGAGTGTCTTGCCACCATCTTGAAGGAGATGCTGACAGAGGACTGGGACTTCTCCTGCCAGCCGTTCCACCGTGGGCGGTTGCCCCCGAAGGTTAGGCCCTCTTCTTCTTCTCGGACTGAACTTTTCTTGAGGGGTTTACTCCTTGTTTCTTATGTTTCTTATGTTTCTTGTTGAGTATATTTTTATGGCGCAGCTAGCGAAAGAAGGCATGGGGGACGATGATCTTCCCGCCTTCACCGCCGAGCACAAGCCGGCGAAGTATCCGCCACAGAGTCGGAATGGTTCCCCACCCAGGCTGATGAGGGCTACGAGTTCCCACCCGGTGAGCGGATTTTCTGGCATGTATTTTCCTTGGTCTTCTCTTGCTGTACGCTTGACGTGTCGCTTGTATCTTGGCATAGCTTGATGGGTTCATAGCAGGGAAAACAAAAAAATTCTACCGCAAGAACGAGCAAAACCAAGATCTAATCTATGGAAAAGCCAAGATCAAATCTATGAGATAAGTGTAACGAGATAGATCTCTACTAACCCTTGTAGATCCAAAGCCTTGTTCGAGATCAGATCTCATGGTTGATGTAGACGATCACTTGCCGATCTCAAGATCGAGTAGACGATCCTTCCGGCGCCGCATTCCGGCAACGCTTCTGTAGTCGGTCACACGTGCGGAGTCGATGTAGACCTTCCTCTCCCTGTTCCAGCGGGCAGCGGAGGTGGTAGATCTCCACGGCATCCCAGCAGCACGACGGCATGGTGGTGGTGGTGGAGAAGGATTTCTGCAGGGCTTCGCCTATGCCGGAGCAAGAGGATGGTGGAGGAGAGAGCTGGCTAGGGTTTTGGGGTGGAAGGAGCAAGGGGGAGGCGCCCCACCCCTCTTTATATAGAGGGGGTGCGGCCTAGGGCTTGCCCCCTTGGACCTCTAGGGCCGGCACGCCAAGGGAGGGGGGAGTTTTCTTCCCCCCAAGTATTCCCCTTTCTTTCTTGGTTTTCAAGTAAACCCTATGGAACCTTCTGAAACTTTTTGGAACACTCAGAAACCTTGTAGAACCTCCATATGAATACTCCAGAACATTTTCGAAACCAAGAAAATGATCTCCATTATATGAATTATATTCTCCGGACAATTCTGGATCTCCTCGTGATGTCCCGAATCCAATAGAAGACACCGAACAACATTCGGTCTCCAACGCATATTCCATATCAACCTAAAACAGCATCGAACCTTAAGTGTGTCACCCTACGGTTCGCGAATATGTAGACATGATCGAGACACCTCTCCGATCAATAACCATGAGTGGGATCTAGAGATCCATAATGGCTCCCACATACTCAATGATGACTTCATGATCGATATTACCATTAACATACGAAATAAATTCCCTTTGTCACACGATACTCTACTTATCCGAGGTTTGATCATCGGTATCTCCATACCTAGTTCTACCTTGTTACCGATAAATACTCTTTAATCGTTCTGTGATATGTCATCCTTTGTGACCTAGTCACATGCTTGCAAGCTAATTAGATGACATTCCACCGAGAGGGCCCAGAGCATATCTATCCGTCATATGGATGGACAAATCCCAGGCTTGATCCATGCGCTTCAACACATACTTTCAGAATACCTAATGCCACCTTTATAACCACCCAGTTACGAAGCGGCGTTTGATGTCATCAAAGCACTCATCCGGTGATGGTGATTAACATGATCTCATGGTCGAAGGATTAGGTTACTATGTATTTGAAAGCTTGTAGCAAAACAAACTTAATGACTTGATCTTATGCTATGCTTACTATGGGTGTGTGTTGATACGTCTATTTTGCATCACTATTCTATATCATAATTTACTGTTATTCATTGATATATTTCATATTAAGTGATGATACTTATGTTATTTCATCTATTTTTGCATGGTTGATGACTTTTGGAGCATGGACCACTGCAGTCGGGATTCTGATGGAAAAGGTGTTGTTTGGAGGCGAAATTCGCGAAGATCAGAAAATCCGGGAAAATACATGGAAAATCCTATTTTTCCAGAAGACGAAGGAAGCCAGAAAGGGAAGCGGAGATGGGCCACAAGGGGCCCACACCACCCCCTGGCACGGGCTAGCCTAGGCCGCGCCACCAGGTGGTGTGGCCGCCCTGGTCCACGCCTGGATCTCCCTTATAGCGTATATTATCGTCCCGAAACCCTAAGACTCAAGGAGCAACCACAGAAAGATTCCACCGCCTCTGCGGGGCAGAAAACACCGAGAGAGAAAGATCTCTCCGGCAGACAGAATTCCGTCGGGGGAATTCCTTCTCGGGATCATCGCCATCAACACCACCATCAAGCTAGACTTCATCGGGATCATCATCATCATCATCACCATCATCACCATCAGCACCCTCATCACCATCTCCATACCGCTGTAACAATTGGGTTGAATCTTGCATAGTTCTTAGGGGAAACTTTCTCGGTGTTGATTACTCCTTGTAGTTGATGCTATTGAGTGAACCATTGAATTATTGTTTATGTTCAGATTGTTATACATCATTATTCCATCTCTAATCATGATCCATATGATGTCTTGTGAGTAGTTCGTTTTGTTCTTGAGGACATGGGAGAAGTCATGTTGTTAGTAGTGGAATTGTGTTGAGAAAGATTTAATAGTTTGATATTTAAGTTGTGGTGTACTTCTTCTAGTGGTGTCATGTGAACGTCGACTACATGACACTTAACCTATATGGGCCTAGGGGGATGCATTGTGTATTTGGCTACTAATCGTAGGGATTGCCGGAGTGACAGAAACCTGAACCCCTGTTAGGAAAGCATTGCACAAAGGACGTCAAGGTCTTAGAGTTTAAAGCTGTGGTTAGGTTTCTACCTTAATTCCTTTATTGTACTTACGGATGTTTGCAAGGGGTATAATCACAAGTATATATTAGTCCTAGGAAGGTCGGTACATTAGCACAGGCTCACCCACACAACACTTAGCAAACTAAAGAAGATTAATCAACTATATGAAGCGAAAGCACTTGACGATATTCCCGTGTGTCCTCGAGAACGTTTGGTCATCTTAAGTAATACAACCGGCTTGTCCTTTGCTGAATAAAGGATTGGGCCACTTGTTGCATTTATTCTTATTGTCTTTCATTTATTCGGACTTTATTTACTTGCATTATCAAAAACCCCTAAAAATCCGTTTGCTAAGTATTTGCAGAAAATTCCCGATCCATACCATTAGCCAGCACCTTTTGCTCCTCGTTGGGTTCGACACTCTTACTTATCAAAAATACTTCGATACACCCCCTATACTTGTGGGTCATCAAGACTATTTTCTGGCACCGTTGTCGGGGAGTGAAGCGCTATTGGAGAGTGAGTATTTTTTATTTCTATTAGTTGCTTTATTTTCATTATGGATAATTTGCTGAGTTTCTTATTTCGTAATGCTACTACCACTTCTAAGGTAGTAGATGAACAACCACCTGCTGAGAATGATACTTTTAAAATACCTACAAGAATTATTGATCGTGTTATGGATAACTATTATGTTGGGGATGGAACTGTCCATCCCGGTGATCATTTGCTCTTTATACACGAATTATGTGGGTTGTTCAAGTGTGTAGGTATTACTACATATCAAGTTAAGAATAAGTTATAATCATTATCACTAAAAGGAAGAGCTGAGGAATGGTATAAGCTGCTGAAGAATGGTTAAGCTCTTAAATGGGAGGAAATAGTACCTCTCTTTTATTCAAAGTTTTATCCTCCTAGTGAGATTCATAAAAATCGGAATCAAATATACAACTTTTGGCCTCTTGATGGAAAGAGTACAGCTCAAGCTTGGGGGAGATTGAAGTTACTAATGCTCAAATGTCTCATTCATGAGCTCCCTAACAATATTATTATCAATAACTTTTATGCAAGGCTTTCTCTTCATGATAAGGATTTATTGGATGCTTCTTGTGCTGGATGATTCACTCGCATGGAAGAAGAAGCAAAATGGGATCTTCTGGACCGTATTCAAGATAATGCTAAAGCATGGGAAAATAACAAAGGAAGAAAATCAGGTATAAATTATGATTATGAATGCATTGAATCTTTTATGGGAACTGATGACTTTCAAAATATTAGTTATGCTTATGGCCTTAATTTACAAGTTATTACAAATTGTTTTAAGGCTTTTGCTTCTTATATTGAAATTCCAAAAAAGGGATGGAGCAAATACCATGCACCTTATAAAGATATTGTTGACTGTGTTCCTGTTGGGAGTACTGAGTTTCATACTATTCATCACATCTTACCTGAACCTTATATCGAGAAAATACCCTTCCCGGACAAGGTAAAGGATCATCCTATGATAACTAGTGTAATCACTAAAAGTGCAAAGAGAACTGTAAAACCTGATGAACAAATAAACATAGAACCTGTTGTAGCAATTGTGAAAGACCTTGTCACTAAAAGTATAGAAGATGGAGGATGCTTCTAATATTGTTTCACATCCTAATAAAGCTAAAAAGGCTAGTGTCCCTGTGCTTTCTGTTAGAATTGGTGATCATTGCTATTATGGTTTATGTAATATTGGTGCAAGTTCAAGTGATATTCCTTATGAGCTTTATAAAGAAATTATGCATGAAATCAATCCCTGCGAATTGGAAGAGATTGATGTGGTTATTCACCTTGCTAATAGAGAGACCATCTCTCCAATTGGTATTGTGCGGGATGTAGAAGTTCTTTGTGGTAAGATTAAATATCCTGCTGATTTTTTTGGACTTGGTTCAGCTGCTAGTAAAACTTATCCCATCATTTTTGGTAGACCTTTCTTGAGTACTTGTGGAGCTATTATAAATTGCAAGAGGGAGAAAATCTTGACTAAGTTTGATGGGGAATCTTATGAGTTTAATTTTTCAAAATTCAGTAAAGAACTTTGTGAAAATGAAACACATAATGAGGATTTTCGAGTTGAACAACTTGCGTCTATTTCTCTTGCTCCTAATAATGGTTTGCAGCAATTTAGGGAAGACCACGAAAGTGAGATCTTCATGGAAGAAAGGAATGAGATTGACGAGATTCTCCATTCTCAACCCAAGAGGCTTAAGCATAACTTGCCTGTAGAAGACTTGGGTACCACGTTGCCACCTAAAAAGGATCCGGTCTTTGATCTAAAACCTCTCCCTGAGGATCTTAAATATGCTTACATTGATGATAAAAAGATATATCCTGTTATTATTAGCCCTAAACTTTCAGGGAAGGAAGAGGAACGATTATTGGAGGTTTTGAAGAAACTCCTAGGGGCTATGGGCTATACTCTGGATGATTTAAAAGGGATTTCTCCTACTATATGTCAGCATGCTATCAATATAGAGCCAGATGCAAAGCCAGTAGTAGAGCACCAACGACGTCTAAATCCTAAGATGAATGAAGTGGTAAGAAATGAGGTATTGAAACTCCTTGATGCTGGTATTATTTACCCTATTGCTGATAGTGAATGGGTTAGTCCTCTTCATTGTGTTCCTAAAAAAGGAGGAATTACCGTTGTTCCTAATGATAATGATGAGCTTATTCCGCAAAGAATAGTAGTGGGCTATATGATGTGCATTGATTTCAGGAAAGTTAACAAAGTTACTAAGAAAGATCATTACCCACTTCCTTTTATTGATCAAATGTTAGAAAGGTTGTCTAAAAAGACCCATTTTTGTTTTCTTGATGGATATTCTGGTTTCTCTCAAATTGTTGTTAAACAACAAGATCAAGAAAAAACTGCTTTTACATGCCCTTACGGAACATATGATTATAGACGCATGCCTTTTGGTTTATGTAATGCTCCCGCTACTTTTCAAAGATACATGACTGCTATCTTTCATGGTTTCTGTGAGGAAATTGTGGAAGTGTTCATGGATGATTTCTCTGTCTATGGAACTTCTTTCAATAATTGTCTACACAACCTTGATAAAGTTTTGCAGAGGTGTGAAGAAACTAATCTTGTTCTTAATTAGGAGAAATGCCACTACATGGTTAATGAAGGTATTGTACTTGGACATAAGGTTTCTGAAAGAGGCATAGAAGTTGATAGAGCTAAAGTTGAGGCAATTGAGAAAATTCCATGTCCAAGAGACATCAAAGGTATCCGTAGTATCCTTGGTCATGCTGGTTCCTATAGAAGGTTTATTAAAGATTTCTATAAGATATCAAAACCCCTCACTAATCTTCTTCAAAAAGATGTACCCTTTGTTTTTGATGATCATTGTAAGGAAGCATTTGAAACTCTTAAGAAGGCTTTAACTACAGCTCCTATTGTTCAACCACCTGATTGGAGTTTACCCTTTGAAATAACGTGTGATGCTACTGATTTTGCTGTAGGTGCTGTCCTTGGGGAACAAATTGATAAAAAGTTAAATGTTATCCATTATGCTAGTAAGACTCTTGATGCTGATCAAAGGAATTATGCTACTTCTGAAAAAGAATTCCTAGCCGTTGTCTTTGCTTGTGACAAGTTTAGACCTTATATTGTTGACTCAAAAGTTACCATTCATACTGATCATGCTGCTATTAAGTACCTTATGATGAAGAAAGATGCTAAGCCTAGGCTTATTAGATGGGTGCTACTCTAACAGGAGTTTGACCTACATATTGTAGACAGGAAACATGCTAAAAATCCTGTAGCTGATAATTTATCTTGATTGGAAAACATCTCTTTTGATCCTATGCCTGTTAATGATAGTTTCCCAAATGAACAGTTGGCTGCATTAGGGGTAATGTCATGAGGGAGCCCTTGGTATGCTGATTATGCTAACTTTATTGTCTCCAAGTATTTGCCTCCAACTTTCACAGCTCAGCAAAGAAGGAAGTTCTTTTACGATTTGAGGCATTATTTTTGGGATGACCCACATTTATATAAAGAAGGATTGGATGGTATTACGCAAAGATGTGTTCCAGAATACGAATAAAAGGATATATTGAGGAAATGTCATGGTAGTGCCTATGGAGGACATCATGCGGGATATAGAACTGCGCAAAAGGTGCTACAATCAGGTTTCTACTGGCCTACCCTTTTTAAAGATGCAAGAAAATTTGTTTAATCTTGTGATGAGTGTCAGCGTGTTCGTAATATTTCTAGACGCAATGAAATGCCTATGAATTAGTCTCTAGTTATTAAACCCTTTGATTGTTGGGGATTTAACTTTATGGGTCCTTTTCCTCCCTCGAAAGGTTATACTCATATTCTTGTTATCGTTTATTATGTTACTAAGGGGGTAGAAGCCATACCTACGACGAGTGCTGACAGGGAGACCTCCCTAAAATGCTTAAGGATGTTATCTTTCCTAGGTTTGGAGTACCTAGGTATCTCATGACTGATGGAGGTTTCTCATTTCATTCATGGTGGTTTTAGAAAGACCCTTGCTAAATATGGCGTTAATCATAGAATCGCTTCAGCTTATCACCCCCAAACTAGTGGGGAAGTAGAGTTATCAAATAGAGAAATTAAATCTATCTTGCAAAAGACTGTTAATAGATCTAGAAAAAACTGGGCTAAAAAGTTGAACGATGCGTTATGGGCTTATAGGACTGCCTATAAAAACCCTATGGGGATGTCCCCTTATAAAATGGTTTATGGGAAAGCGTGTCACTTACCTTTAGAATTAGAACACAAAGCTTATTGGGCAGTTAAAGAACTTAATAGAGATTGTAAGCTTGCTGGTGAAAAAAGATTATCTGACTTAATTTCTTTGGATGAATGGATGAGTGAAGCATACGAGAATGCTAGACTCTTTAAGGAAAAAGTTAAAAGATGGCATTACAAGCGAATACTTAAGAGAGAATTCCATGTTAGTGAGAAAGTTCTATTGTATAGGTCTCGTCTCAGATTTTTTGTAGGAAAACTACTGTCAAAATGGGAAGGACCTTTCGTTATTGAAGAAGTGTACCATTTAGGAGTGATAAAAATATCCTCTTTAAAAGACAACACTACACAAGTGGTGAATGGGCAACGACTCAAGCACTATATTGCTAGAGATTCTTACAATGAAGATGTTGGTGCTTTTCAAGTTATAACTCCGGAAAAATTTATCAAAGACCAAATTCAGAGACCTGCTGAGTCCGTTCTCGAAGAGGTAACAGTTCTGGTAAGAAAAGTTCCACGAAATATCTGTCCAGTTATATTTTTGTAGTTTTTATCGAACAAGGAAAGTTGCGAAGCGAAAGAGGGACGGAAACGGAGCCTGGGTCGCTCACACCACCCTGTGGCACGGGCCCGCCCCTAGTCGCGCCACCAGGTGGTGTGGCCACCCCGGACTCTGGCTCCAACGCGTTTTCTCCGAGTACCTTCCTTTTGCTGTAAAACTTTGTAATATATAATCCTCCGGATCCCCCGAGGTTCATATATCGTGTTCTCATCATGTTTTCATTTCGATCTGTTTCTAACAGGTAGAGTCCCAGATTTGGAGCCACAATGTCTTCCTCTGGATCAGCCAAGGAAGATTCCTCAGCGGATATCATCAACCCATACATGAGAGAGTTGAAGATTCATGCCAAGGAGTTGTTGCTTGAAGATGGGGAGGTACGGATAAAAGAGGTTCAAGGCCCTAAAGGTGAAGGAAGTCAGCAAGACAGGATGGAAGCACTAGAGCAATAAGTCTTTTGGTACAAGAAGATGGCAGAACGTGAAATGGATATCATCCATAAGATTTATTCTGAACTCATCGCCGAGCACCAAAAGGAGACTGCTGAGCTCAAGGATGAAGTCCTCTTACTATGCCAAACAACCAACGAACTGCAAGCACAACTTTACGATGTTCAAAATCAAAACTGTGAGTATGAGGTTAGGTTTAAACGCATAAGTGATGCTGCAAGTTTCAAGATGCTGGAGACCACGATGTCCTTTGTTGATGGGGAGCCCTTACCCTAGAAGTTGGACGATGATGAGAGAATACCACCACCACCAAAGGAGTAATTCATCATCAGGTTTTGTCATCCCCTTGGTTCGTTCCAAGCTTGGGGAGTGCCGCAGTATCACATCACTATCTTCTATCTTTTTACCTTTTTAGTAGAGTCATAACATGAATAGAGAAGTTATCATGTAGGATGGTTTGCATTATGAAATTGTCCCCTCTCTCGTTAGATATGTATCCCTTGATGTGAGTAGCCATAATGGAATATTAATGAGAAGTTCTATCATATACTCTTTTGCATATATTATATTAATTTTCAATTCATGGTTATATGATTGATCTTGTTGTTAGTGTTGGTATTACCTTGGGATCATTGAGTTAATTTAGTTGGTTTTGGCAAACCTGGTTCAGTCAGTAGCAACACTATTTTTGAGAATGGAATGAAAAATATATAAGTACTCTTAAAGAAATATAATTTCATCATCTTTCTTTCTTGATTTGCTCATAAGCATAGTATTCTCTAGTTAAGATCTTTTGTTCTTCCAAGGAAGATTGCATGTTTGTTTTTATCACTTGTATGTTTGTTTGTTTCCTTCAACTCTTTTGCTTGCTACCTAGCCTTGCTAGCCAAAAACCTGCACTGAGAGGGAATTCTTCTCGTGCATCCAATCCTTAAACCAAAACCTATGCCATTTGTGTCCACCATACCTACCTACTAGCACTATTGCTATTCCAAATAAATTCTTGTTTTTATCTACCTTCCAAATTAAACTTGTTATGAGAAAACTAGTGATTAAAGCTCTCACGAACTTGATGGCACAACTTATTTTCTTGCACTTAACAAACTTGAACCATTGTGTCCATTTTTGTTGCATATATGCTTGTGCTTTATAAGTTGAAGTTAGCAGAACCATGTATCATGGGGAACGCTTTCAGCATTGCACTAGTACTTTGTACCTCGTTGATATCATGATTATTTTGCCTATGGATCCTGGCGGTGTTCAATAAAAGGGGAACTTGTAAGATCATGGAGTTTATATGTGTGTTAGAGAAACGCCTTTCCGCTAGCCTAAGACATGCCTAATAATGGTGGAAACTTGCAGCATAACCATAATGAGAACTCTATGAAGCATCCTCAATAAAAACCTATGAAAATAGCAAATAAAAGGATCGCTGAGATGCTCATTGTCTGCTTGCCTTGTCATTTTGATTATGGGATAACTCATGTATCATGTGCAAGGGGTACCCGTTGGCGGTTCTCTATGATACATATGTATTTACAATGACAAGAGCTTACTTGTGACTGAAGTTGAGTAGCATGAGGTTCGGTACTCGTAAGTAAGGGGCATGAGATTTCGACTTATAACTTCTCAAGCATATCCTCTTGGTTGTGTCACTTTAACTTTAATCACCTAAAGATGCCTATGATAGGGGCAATGAGAGTTGAAAGCTAATAAGTACCATAATTTTTGGAAGCTCTTTATGAAACTTGAAATCCCTACATCCCTCTGCGAAGGGCCTTTCTTTTACTTTTTAGTTGAGTCAGTAAACATATTCCTTTCTATCTTAGGCAGTATTTTGAGTTGTTGTATTTCATTCATCCATATGATGATTTATTCAATCATGTTTCTTATGTTCCTTGGTTTGCACATTGCTCTTATCTTGGTGTTTACTACTTTGAAAGCTATCATTGAAAATCAGTTATTTGTGAACTCCAGCAAATTGTCAACTATTCTTCGACCAAGAGCTAAGTTTACCATTACCAATTATGATTCTCTCTATGTATCTTTATTGTGTTTACTTTACTTATTACAAGTTAAGTTATATAATAGTGAGTTGTCTTCTATTATGATCTATGTATTGATGAATGTGATGCTTCTTGTCCGTATTCTTTTATCGAATCATCACTCCATAAACCTGAGGCATGTTTATTGAGCTTAGTTTTTGCTTGGGGACAAGCGAAGTCTAAGCTTGGGGGGAGTTGATACGTCCATTTTGCATCACTATTCTATATCATAATTTACTATTATTCATTGATATATTTCATATTAAGTGATGATACTTATGTTATTTCATCTATTTTTGCATGGTTAATGACTTTTGGAGCATGGACCATTGCAGTCAGGATTTTGATGGAAAAGGTGCTGTTTGGAGGAAAAATTCGCGAAGGTCAGAAAATCCGGGAAAATACATGGAAAATCCTATTTTTCCAGAAGACGAAGGAAGCCAGAAGGGGAAGCGGAGATGTGCCACAGGTGGCCCAAACCACCCCCTGGCGCGGGCCAGCCTAGGCCGCGCCACCAGTGGTGTGGCCGCCATGGTCCACCCCTAGCTCTCCCCTCTGGCGTATATTATCCTCCTGAAACCCTAAGACTCTGCAGCGTCCATAGAAAGATTATGCTGCCTCTATGGGGCGGAAAACACCGAGAGAGAAAGATCTCTGCGGCAGACAGAATTCTGCCGGGGGAATTCCTTCCCGGAGAGGGGAGATCGTCGCCATCAACACCACAATCAAGCTGGACTTCATCAGGATCATCATCATCATCACCACCATCAGCACCCTCATCACCATCTCCATGCCGCTGTAACAATTTGGTTGAATCTTGCTTAGTTCTTAGGGGAAACTTTCCCGGTGTTGATTACTCCTTGTAGTTGATGCTATTGAGTGAACCATTGAATTATTGTTTATGTTCAGATTTATATACATCATTATTCCATCTCTGATCATGATCCATATGATGTCTTGTGACTAGTTTGTTTTGTTCTTGAGGACATGGGAGTAGTCATGTTGTTAGTAGTGGAATTGTGTTGACAAAGATTCAATAGTTTGATATTTAAGTTGTCGTGTACTTCTTCTAGTGTTGTCATGTGAACGTCGACTACATGACACTTCACCTATATGGTCCTAGGGGAATGCATTGTGTATTTGGCTACTAATCGTAGGGGTTGCCGGAGTGACAGAAACCTGAACCCCTGTTAGGAAAGCATTGCACAAGGGACGTCAGGGTCTTAGAGTTTAAAGTTGTGGTTAGGTTTCTACCTTAATTCCTTTCTTGTACTTACGGATGTTTGCAAGGGGTATAATCACAAGTATATATTAGGGTTAGGAAGGTCGATACATTAGCACAGGCTCACCCACACAACACTTAGCAAACTAAAGAAGATTAATCAACTATATGAAGTGAAAGCACTTGACGATATTCCCGTGTGTCCTCGAGAACGTTTGGTCATCTTAAGTAATACAACCGGCTTGTCCTTTGCTGAATAAAGGATTGGGCCACATGTTGCATTTATTCTTATTGTGTTTCATTTACTCGTACTTTATTTACTCGCATTATCAAAAACCCCTAAAAATCCGTTTGCTAAGTATTTGCAGAGAATTCCTAATCAATACCACTAGCCAGCACCTTCTGCTCCTCGTTGGGTTCAACACTCTTACTTATCGAAAATACTACGATACACCCCCTATACTTGTGGGTCATCATGTGTCCATCACATCATTCTCGTAATGACATGATCTTGTTATTAATAACATCCAATGTCCATGATCAGGAAACCATGATCATCTATTAATCAACAAGCTAGTCTTAACATGAGGCTTACTAGGGACTCTTTTATGTTTACAAAACACACAAGTATTACTGTTTCCTAATAATACAATTATAGCATGAATGTAAACATTTATGATAAACACAAAGATATAAGAATAACCACTTTATTATTGCCTCTTGGGCATATCTCCAACAGTCTCCCACTTGCACTAGAGTCAATAATCTAGATTACATTATAATGTACCTAACACCCATGGCGTTGTAGTGTTGGTCATGTTTTGCTCTAGGGAGAGGTTTAGTCAACGGATCTGCCACATTCAGATCAGTGTGTACTTTGCAAATCTTTATGTCACCATCTTGGACATACTCGCTAATAGCATGGAAACGTTGCTTGCTGTGTGACCTTGGCTCCTATGCATTAGCTATGGCACCCGTGTTGTCACAATAGATGGCCATCGGGTCCAACGCACTAGGACCCACACCAAGCTCAGTAATGAACTCCTTCATCCATATTGCTTCTTGTGCAGCCTCCGAAACAGCTATGTATTCTGATTCAGTTGAAGATTTCGCCACAACGCTTTGCTTGGAACTCCTCTAGCTCACCGTAGCACCATTCAAAATAAATACGTGTAATGCCTCGGATTTAGCTAATCTTAATTAGGGTTTTTATTGGGCATTCATGAGCATCATTCCCTAAAATGCATGCAAAGAAAATAAAGCAAAACCCTAAACCCCTAATCATTCCCTCTCATTGAAAGCCTTCCAAATGGTTATTGTATTTTGAAAATTATCAAAATGCATGGAGCCCAAATGGACTGAGAGGGCCCCATAATGTTTTTAATATTACAAATGTTCTAGCATTTTTGGAATGAGCCAAAACAGATTTGAAATTAAATACAAAAGAGAAACTAGAGAAAAACTAATGGAAAATGTTTTATGAAATAAAAAACAAGCCAGCTGCCATCCCAGGCCGGCCCAGCTCCCTCCCGCGCTACCTGCCGCCCAGCACGCACCCCTGCAGCCGGCCCACATAGGCCCAACCTGCGTACCCCTTCTCCCTCGTCATCTTCGACAACGACGGGAAGCAGCTCAGTGTCCCGAGCGCCGCCATCGATCTTCGCTACGCGCTGAGATGCTCGCCACCACTCGGTGGGCCTACAAGTACCTGTGCCGCCGCCACGAAGTGCCCCGCCGTGCTCAGCTTCCCTCTTCTTCCTTATCCTCTCCCCATGCGCGAGGACCTGAAGCCTAGCTTCCTAGTCGTCATGCCGCCTTGCCGTCTCCGGCCTTCCCTTGCCCTGTCGATGGTCCCCTGAGCTCTGCCTCATTGCCATCCTCCTTTTGGCTAAGTGAATCGACCCCAGGAGCTCCCAGACACCCGCATCGACCCTTTCTTCTCCGAGCCCGATGAGCCCCGCCGTCGACCTTACCATCACTCTGGTCCACTTCGTGCCCTGTCGTCGGCCCCTTCAGCTCCAGGGTGATCTCCGGAACCTCCTTGTGCTAAGCGTGCTTGCTGGCGTAGTCCCCACCGTGCTGCCGCCGTGCACTGCCGTCCGCCGCCGCAGACCTGGTCGCCGGAGCTTCTACGGTTGCCAATAAATAGCGGCGCCGCTCCCGTTAGACTCATCTTGATCATCCACGTCTAGTGCGCTAGGTCATGCAGCCCTGCTTGCCCTCCTCCGCCATTGCCGGTGAGCACCCGATCATGGTCGTAGGTGACGTCACCACTGCGTCAGGATGACGTGGTCCGTCGACCCTGTTGACCAGTTGACCACCACCGTGGATGCTGACATGGGCATATGGCCCACAGCTCAGTGATATGGGGTGGATCTGCCTCGGGTGAGAAAAGTGTTAGATGTTGTGGTGACGTCAGCGCGTTTCATGCTGACGCAGTAAACCCTTTTAATAGTTTTATTAAATCCATAAAATGATATAATCATATAAATTCAATATCTAATTATTTATAAGTCAGAAAAATATTTATAATATATCAAAATGTTCAGAAAAATGAGATATATTTGTTTAAACCATAATCATGCATTGTTAAGCCACTTAAATGACAAGTTTAATTAGAAAAGTAAATCAGCTCCTCACAGGTTTTCCGAGGTTCCCCTGTCCTAGGGATTGTACCCTTCGGACCCTCTTTAAAATGATCAAGTATGCCCTAGGGTTTCATTTAAGATCTATTTAACTTGTCATATCATCATCCTTGCTTGAGCATTGCATCGATGCCATGTGTTGATTGTTGTTCTCCCTTTCTTTTCGGTGTTTGCTTCTTCCCGGTAGAATACGATACCAACTCCGAGATCAAAGACTGAGATCAGCACCATCGAAGCTTGAACAACAATACTTGATCAGCTATAATCAAGTCAATCACAAGGCTTTTGAATATCTATATCTGGGTATCAACAAACAAGGCAAGTAGCCTCACCATTATACAATCCTATGATTTTGAAAGCATTTCAATTCTTGCCATGATGCATAAGATTCTACTATGGTCTTTTATCGATAGATAGAGTATCCTATCAATTGCATTACTCCCTTGAGCTTATATTACCTGATCCACTGCTCCTAGCATAACTAGGTTTGGCTTGTGTGCACTTCTAGAGGTTTTATGTGTGTCTTGCTTAGCCATGCTTAGCTGTCAGTGTTGGTTCATCCAGAAGATGTACCAAATGCAGAGAACCTAGTAAGACAGGAGAACGAGGTATACTAATGAGGTAAAATCAGTGGTAAAGGTTAAACATGCTAAGCCTTGTATGGGAGGCCACGGTGGGATGTGGTTTTTCTAGTCCCATGCTCGCCACTACTAGGAACCGAGTTCTTAGCTTTGGAACCGAGACGAGCATACAGCCACACGAGGCCTAGAAAACCTCTCGACTAACTAACTTGCCTAGTAGATTCCATGAATCACATAGTTTGGGCGTTCCATTCGACATATGCATAGAAAACATTTTGAAATATTTGGCAGGTGAAGGTGCATCATAACAGGTAGGTAAGCGTGGACGGGGTTGCTTGGGGTAGATGGCGCCCTAGGTAAACCAACCTCGCCTCACATCTCTAGGGACCGGCTTCGGGATTTGACCCGTTACGGCAGAACCCTCCTTAGGGCGTGACTCATGGTCTCGGCGAAAGCAAGGTAAAGGTCATGTCCAACCACCCTCTGTTGGCCTTCCAAGGAAGAGGGCTATTACTAGTGTCATTACGAGTCGGTTGGTACATGTGGGTAAAGTTGTACACCCCTGCAGGGTTAAATCTTTTCAAAAAGCCGTGTTCACGGTTATGAATGATTGGTGACCGAATTCTAAGATAATAGAGAACATTAACTTAATCGTAAAACTTGGAGGGTTCAATGTATGCTTAAGGATACTTCCTTAGGGTACGAGGGGGTGATCCTAGTTGTGAGATGAGGATTACTTTGGTGGATATCAAGATGATGATCAATTCTTCAGATATGTCGCTCTCTTATCCCCTTTTAAAATGTTCTGATTAGACGAGCTTCCTCTCCCTCTTGTTTTATAAACAAAGATGGCTTTATGCAAAATAACCCCACCAGCCATAAGTCTTGCAGAGTACACCCTGCACTCACCCTTTCTTTGTTGATATTTTCAGAGTAAGTGTTCCCCTGAAGACGAGTTTGGTACGACATCGACACCGACGAGTAGCTTGGGGTTCCCAGCCGGCAGCCTAGAATCCATGGGCTGGGACGTCATCGTTGTGCTTCAGGCCTCTTAGACCATTTGTTAAGTTTGCTATACTTAATAGCATAATTTGCCTTCCGTTGTTTGATGCTTGTGGTTAGTGGCCTCTACTTGTAATATTTTGGTTCTTCGCTCAGTTATGAGCTTGCTGTAATAATTTTTGTGTCGCTGGGTTACTGCTATGTTACCGATTTCTCACTGGATATCCTCGTGCTCTAGGTTAAGCTTATGTCAGGCTAAGGTCTGGATTTGTTTAACCATCATCCTGGGGGTGTCACAATACGTATCCAGACTGTGACTTCGAGTCATCCGGATCGGTGTTCCAACTAGCATCGGTGTAACTGTTTACACAAACTGTTCATCACCTCCATAAGAAAGAACCATATCCTTAGTCCTATTCAGGTAGTTGAGGATATTTTTGACCGCTGTCCAGTGCTCCATTCCAGGATCACTTTGATATCTGCTAGTCAAACTAATAGTGTGTGCTATATCCGGTCTTGTACACAGCATGGCATACATGACAGAGCCTATGGCCGAGGCATAGGGGATTTTAATCATCCTATCTCTATCTTCTGTCGTAGCTGGACTTTGAGTCTTACTCAAGGTCTTACCTGGCAACATGGGGAAGAACCCTTTCTTGCTTTCTTCAATTCTAAATCTCTTTAGAACCTTGTCCAATTATGTACTTTGTGAAAGTGCTATTAAGTGTCTGGATCTATCTCTATAAATCTTGATCCCAAAAATGTATGCCGCTTCGCCAAGATCCTTCATTGAAAAACTATTATTCAAATAGGCCTTGACACTTTCAAGAAGTTCTATATCATTCCCAATAAATAATATGTCATCCACATATAGTATTAAGAATGATACAAAGCTCCCACTCACTTTCTTGTAGATACAAGCTTCTCCATAAGTTTGTATAAATCCAAAGTTTTTGATCACCTTATCAAAATGTTGATTCCAACTCCGGGGTGCTTGCTTCAGTCCATAAATGGAGCGCTGAAGCTTGCATACCTTGTCAGCATCTTTAGGATCGACAAAACCTTTGGGTTGTACCATATACAACTCTTCCTCAATGTCACCATTAAGGAACACCGTTTTGACATCCATCTGCCTAATGTCATAATCAAAATATGCAGCGATTGATAACAAAATCCTCATAGACATTAGCTTCGCTACTAGTGAGAAGATCTCATCATAGTCAACTCCTTGAATTGTTCGGAACCCTTTCGTGACAAGTCGAGCTTTATAGACAGTAACATTACCACCAGCATCTGTTTTTCTTTTAAAGATCCATTTGTTCTCGACAGCCTTGCGGCCATCTAGTAAGTCCACCAAAGTCCATACTTGGTTTTTGTACATGGATCCCATTTCGGATTTCATGGCTTCTTGCCATTTGTCGGAATCTAGGCTCATCATAGCTTCCTCATATGTCGCAGGGTCATCGATGTTATCCACCAACATAACATTCAACGCAGGGTCATACCAATCAGGAGTGGCACAAACCCTCGTTGACCTGCGAGGTTCAGCAGCAACATCGTTCGAAGTTTCATGATCATCATCATTAGATTCCTCTCTTATTGGTGTAGGAGGCACATAAACATCTTTCGGTGCTGTGCTACTATCAAATCCAAGAAAAGGTTCAACAACCTCGTCGAGTTCTACTTTCCTTCCAGTCACTTCTTTCGAAAGAAACTCCTTCTCAAGAAAGGATCCATTCTTAGAAACGAAAACTTTCCCTTCGGATCAATGATAGAAGGTACCCAATTGTTTCTTTAGGATATCCTATGAAGACGCATTTCTCCGCTTTGGGTTCAAGCTTGTCGGGTTGTAACTTTACATATGCTTCGCAGCCCCAAATTTTAAGGAACGACAACTTAGGTTTCATACCAAACCACAATTCATATGGTGTCATTTCAATGGATTTAGATGGTGCCCTATTTAATGTGAATGCGGTTGTCTCCAATGCATAACCCCAAAATGATAACGGTAAATCTGTAAGAGACATTATAGACCGAACCATATCTAAGAGAGTTAGGCTACGACGTTCGGACACACCATTACGCTGTGGTGTTCCCGGCGGTGTCAACTGCGAAAGTATTTTGCATTTCTTTAAATGCATGCCAAACTCGTAACTTAGATATTCACCTCCGCGGTCAGAATGCAGAAACTTAATCTTCTTGTTACGATGATTTTCTACTTCACTTCGAAATTCCTTAAATTTCTCAAAAGTTTCGGACTTATGTTTCATAAAGTAGACATACCCATATCTACTCAAGTCATTCGTGAAAGTAAGAACATAACGATATCCACCACACGATGCTATGCTCATTGCGCTGCACACATCAGTATGTATTAATTCCAATAAGTCCGTAGCTCGCTCCATTATTCCAGAGAATGGAGTCTTAGTCACTTTCCCATTAGACATGCTTCGCATCTTTCAAGTGATTCAAAATCAAGTGATTCAAGAAGTCCATCAGAATGGAGTTTCTTCATGCGCTTCACTCTAATGTGACCAAGACGACAATGCCACATGTATGTAAAATTATCATTCATTTTTATTCATCGAGCATCTATGTTGTGAACATGTGTATCACTACTATCGATATTTAATAAGAATAAACCATTCATCTCAGGTGCATGACCATAAAAGATATTACTCATAAAAATCGAACAACCATTATTCTTAGACTTGAATGAATAACCGCCTCGCAATAAATAAGATCCAGATATAATGTTCATGCTTAACGCAGGCACCAAATAACAATTATTTAGATTTAAAAATAATCCCGACGGTAGATGGAGAGGGAGCGTGCCGATGACGATCACATCAACCTTGGAGCCATTTCCAACGCGCATCGTCACCTTGTCTCTCGCTAGTCTTCGTTTATTCCGCAACTCCTGTTTTGAGTTACAAATATGAGCAACTGAACCAGTATCAAATACCCAGGCACTACTACGATTACTAGTAAGATACACATCAATAACATGTATATCAAATATACCTTTCTTGATGTTGCCGTTCTTCAGATCTGCCAGGTACTTGGGGTAATTACGCTTCCAGTGACCACACTCTTTGCAACAAAAGCATTCTGTATCAGGGTCAGGGCTAGCGCGAGTCTTCTTCTTAGGTTTGGCAATAGATTTTCCGCCTCCATTGAAGTTTCCCTTGGGCTCACCCTTTCCCTTTATGTCTACTTTAGCAGCCACCAAATTGGTAGCAAGTTCAGTGAGTGATCCAATCGCACCACTTATCTTGTAATTCAGCACAAACTCTTGGTAACTGGGTGGGAGCAACTGCAGAACTCTATCTGTCGCAAGATCAAATAGGATGTCATATCCTAGCGTCTTGAGAAGTTGAACATAGTGCATCATCATGACGTGACCATTCACAGAGTTGTGTTCCTTCATCTTAACACTAAAGAACTTGCTGGAGATCATATATCTCTCAGCACGGATTTGACTCTCGAACATGGTTTTGAGTTCCTTCACAATCGCATCAACATTGCTGAGTTCAAAGCGTTCTTGGATTTCAGGCTCCATTGACATAAGGATTGCATATTTCACAAGATTGTAGTCATCACGCTTTGTGTCATACACACTACGCTCATCTTGAGACACAGTATTTTCAGGTGGGTCACCTAGCGGTGCATCCAGCACATAGGCCAATTTACCAGCATCGAGGACAATCCTCATGTTACGGAACCAGTCTGTGAAGTTACTTCCATTGTATTTCAACTTTTCTTTCTTTAGGAATGCATTAAAAATGGTGGGGGGGTTCGCCATGATCTACCACATATTTGCAAAGAGTGTAGACTAAGTTTATGATAAATTGAGTTCAATTTTAATTCTAAATTAACTAGGTGAACTCCCACTCAAAACAACACCCCTCACGTTGCCTTAGTGATTACACGAACCAAATCCACTACACACGGTCTGCATGTGCAAATCTGGCTTTACCTTTCGGTATTCCGTGTTCCGAGACCATGTCTGTACATGCTAGAATCGTCAAGGTTAACCTTAGTATCCGCATGTGCAAATCTGGCTTGCACCCGTTGTATGCACACGTAGAATCTATCACACCCGATCATCACGAGATGCTTTGAAATGACGAGTCTTAGCAACGATGCCTACTAAGGCCGAACACTTTATTACTAGATATTTTAGTGAGAGGGATCATCTTATGATGCTACCGTCGCGATCTAAGCAATACAAGAAGCAAAAAGGATTAACATCACATGCAATTCATAGTGTGTGACATGATCTGGCCTTTCTTCTTGTGCCTTTGATCTCCATCTCCAGAGCTTTGACATGATCTCCATCATCGCCAACGTGGCGTCAAGGTCAGTGGTGCCGCTTCATGGTTGTCCATCATATAACAATAACTATTACAACTACTTTGTATAAATCTATTACATGATGAATAGACATGTAGGTCTTAACAAAAATAAATACAACCATTAGGCTCCTGTCGGTTGCCATATTACAATAAGGATCATTGCGTACATCAAATATATCCACAATCACATCGTGGACATATCACATCACATGCCCCTGCAAAAACAAGTTAGATGCCTCTAATTTTCTTTGCATGTTTTACGTGGCTTGGGGCTTTCGTATAAGAACCGGTCTTACCTACGAACAAGAACCACGACGTTGATACAAGTGTTGCCAGGTGATAATTGTAAATTGAATCTTAACTATGGTTGTAGAGATAGACACCCGCAAACCCACTTATGCAATGCAAGTTGCACGCCAAGCATGGAGCAAGTCTCATGTGCGATGACATGTAAGGTTAGCCAAAGCCGCTTCATCCCACCAGCCCGCAAGATGCAAAGTACACATGAAGAAATCGACAACAAAATCATCAACACCCACAATAACCATTGTGTTCTACTCATGCAACAGATCTATGCACAGACACGTCTCTGATACCACTGATGGGTTCATAGCAGGGAAAAGAAAAAAAATCTACCGCAAGAACGAACAAAACCAAGATCTAATCTATGGAAAATCCAAGACCTAATCTATGACATAAGTACAACGAGATAGATCTGTACTAACCCGTGTAGATCCAAAGCCTTGTTCGAGATCGGATCTCCTGGTTGATGTAGACAATCACTTGCCGATCTCAAGATTGAGTCGACGATCCTGCCGGCGCCACGTTCCGGCAGCGCTTCCGTAGTCGGTCACACGTGCGGAGTCGATGTAGACCTTCCTCTCCCTGTTCTAGCGGGCAGCGGAGGTGGTAGATCTCCATGGAATCCCAGCAGCACGACGGCATGGTGGTGGTGGTGGAGAAGGATTTCTACAACGCTTATCCTAAGATGGAGTAGAGGATGGTGGAGGAGAGAGGCGGCTATGGTTTTGGGGTGGAAGGAGCAAGGGGGAGGCTCCCCCACCCCTCTTTATATAGAGGGGGTGTGGCCTAGGGTTAACCCTCTTGGCCCTCTAGGGCCGGCACGCCTAGGGAGGGGGGGAGTTTTCTTCCCCACCAAGTATTCCCCTTACTTTCTTGGTTTTCAAGTAAACCCTATGGAACCTTCTAGAACTTTCCGAAAACATTTCCGAAACCCAAAAAATGATCTCCATTATATGAATCACATTCTCCGGACAATTTCGGATCTCCAGAACATTTCCGAAACCCAAAAAATGATCTCCATTATATGAATCGCATTCTCCGGACAATTTCGGATCTCCTCGTGATGTCCCAAATCCAATACGAGACTCCGAATAACATTCGGTCTCCAACGCATATTCCATATCTACCTAAAACAGCATCAAACCTTAAGTGTTTCACCCTACGGTTCTCCAATATGTAGACATGATCGAGACACCTCTCCGATCAATAACCATCAGCGGGACCTGGAGATCCATAATGGCTCCCACATACTCAACGATGACTTCATGATCGATAGAACCATTAACATACAAAACCAATTCCCTTTGTCATGCGATACTCTACTTATCCGAGGTTTGATCATCTTTATCTCCATACCTAGTTCTACCTCGTTACCGATAAGTACTCTTTACTCGTTCCGTAATATGTTATCCCTTGTGACCTAGTCACATGCTTTCAAGCTAATTAGATGGCATTCGACCGAGAGGGCCTAGAGCATATCTATCCATCATATGGATGGACAAATCCCAGTCTTGATCCATGCGCTTCAACACATACTTTCAGAATACCTAATGCCACCTTTATAACCACCCAGTTACGAAGCGGCGTTTGATGTCATCAAAGCACTCATCCGGTGATGGTGATTAACACAATCTCTTGGTCGAAGGATTAGGTTACTATGTATTTGAAAACTTGTAGCAAAACAAAGTTAATGACTTGATCTTATGTTACGCTTACTATGGGTGTGTGTCCATCACATCATTCTCCTAATGACATGATCTTGTTATTAATAACATCCAATGTCCATGATCAGGAAACTATGATCATCTATAATCAACAAGCTAGTCTTAACAAGAGGCTTACTAGAGACTCTTTTATGTTTACAAAACACACAAGTATTAGAGTTTCCTAATAATACAATTATAGCATGAATGTAAACATTTATCATAAACACAAGGATATAATAATAACCGCTTTATTATTACCTCTTGGGCATATCTCCAACATAGCTGCCCATAGAGAGGACATGGACCTGGCTGAGGCCACCACCTCTCGGTCTAGGGGGAAGCGGACTGCCTCAACTAGCGCCGCCCCAGCCGATGGGGGCTCGAAGAGGCTCGCCGATCGAGGGCCGCTTCTACCACGCCAAGTATCGCCGGGTATGTGCCCTTGCTTTCCTTTAACGGCGGGTCTGTTGGTCTCCGCCTTACTTAATATGCTCTGCTCGCCATTATTTCAGGGACACGATGTCCTTGACCGGCTCCATGACCATCGCCACCGTGTCCGACCCTCCCCTGGCTAGAGCTGAGGGGCATGTTGCGTCTGATGCAGCCTCTGCTGTCAAGCAGGCTGAGGCTACAGCTACTGCTGCCAAGCCGACCGAAGCTACTAAGGATGCAGTAGAAACGGTGGTGGCGACGACGGATGAGGTGGAGACGGTGGTGCCAGCTGGATCCTTGGTCCTGCACAGGGCTTATGCCGCCTGTAGGGCCGCCAATTTGTTCCTGGCTCTAGGCCAGGCTCAGAATGGGCTCTAGTGCCTAATAGGTGGAAGAGCCTGTGGAGGTGGCAAGGGAGGATCTCGTGCAGCCGGCGGTCGAATATGGTGGTGGGGAGGTGGCCTTCGGTTTTGGGGCTACGGCTCCAGAGGTGTCGCGGGCGGCCTCCAACGACAACGACAAGCTCCAGATCACTGGCAGCTGGGAGGCTCCGTGTGCTGCCGCCGGACTCCGTCTTGGCTCAGCTTTTTGAGTCGGCGCCCACTACCCTTGGCTAGGCCCGCCACATGGTGGAGGTGATGAAGCTTGGGCTTGGTGAATCCAAGGCGTTGTAGAAAGCTGTTTCAGTTGCCTTTCTTTGCTGTTGATCTTTCTATTTTCTTTTTGATCATACCTTCCTTGTAGAAAGCTTTCGCCGAAGTCGCCAAGACGTCGTAGGACCTGTGGCGTAAGATTGCTTGATCTTCTTTGTCTTCCTGGCTGCGCGAGTTTTCGCACTTCTTGTTGACCATTGGGTACCCCCTGGAGCTCTGTTAGCGGACACGGAGCGAGAAGTGGAGAGGCTGAAGGCGAAGGTCGCCCGGCTCGAGGGGTCTAACGAGGCACGCTAGGCCCAGGTCGACCAGCTGCTGCCATATTAGTAGCAGATGGAGGTCAAGGCCAGCTAAGCGAAGAAGACTGCCGACATCCAGACCAAGGCGCTGAAGAACCTCAAGAAGCTTCATGTCCGGCAGGAGGAGACGCTCAAGTCCGCCCAGGCTAAGGAGAAAGCAGCGCTGGCGGAGTTGTGCCAGATTGCTGAAATCGTTGTCACTAACTGTCTCTTCCCTTAGAAATTTTCCATGTCTTGTTCTGCACCCGGCTTCTGACGGCCATTTGTTTCTCGGGTGCATCCTAGTACCCTGAGGCAACCGATCAAGCCCTGGCCCGCGTCACGGATGTGGACACTGGACGTTACCTCTGTCCGGAGGAGCTGGTGGGTGTCACGTGCGAGGAGGGCAGACAGTTGCGGGATGCTGCCCTCGACGTCTATGAGTACGTCTGGCCCGACTACACTCTACCAGCTATGATGGAGGCCTTGGCAAAGAAGCTTCTTGCTGCTCCTAAGCTGATGGACGTGGCGCGGGACTAGGCAGCTCATGGTGGCGCGGAGATGGTTCTACCATTGCTGAAGTCTTGGTACACCTATGTGGACCTTCAGAGTCTCTCTAGAGGGTTTTGTCAGGGAATCAACTATGACCATATTATGGCTGAAGTTCCTGATATCCGCTCCTACGGTGTCAAGATTGGAAGCTTCATCCAGCTGGATCAGGACTTCAACGATCCGGCCAGCTCGGAGGGGTTCCACTACAGCCCTCTAGGGGCTTCAACCCAGGATGATGCCCTAGCTCCTGCCTCCACTGACTTCGTGTCTAGTAGCCATGCTCCAGCCGACGCCTCTGGCCCTTCCAATGACCCCCAAGACTAATCCCCAGAATGCTAGGAGTATTTGTATCTGTTGCGAAACTTGTTTGTCTGCCTACTTGAACAATTTTTCCTACTGAAGTGAATTATGTTGGGAGCTCTATCTCCCTTTTGTGATGTTGATTTATGATCTTTTTGCGTTGCATTTGTTGTATGATTTCTTCTGTGTGGGGGCGCGCGAGCGCACCCACATGGTGTAGTCCCCGAGGATCGGGCCGGTTGGAGTATCCAGGCGGGCCGAAGCTCCTTTATGTTGTTGCTTGATGCAGGTTTGCTGTGTGGGGGCGCGCGAGTGCACCTACAGGGTGTAGTCCCTGAGGTTTGGGCCGGTTGGAGTATCTAGGCGGGACAAAGATCCTTTGTGTTGTTGCTTGATGCAGGTCTGCTACTTGGCGGCGCACGAGCGCATCCACAAGGTGTAGTCCCCGAGTTTGGGCCGACTAGAGAATCCAGGCAGACCGAATCTCCTTGGTTACTACTTTGTCATCTGGGGGCTTGTCTCCGGCTCTAGTATTTTGGCTCATTGAGGGACGAAAACACAAGTGGTAAATTGTGCATTATTCGTGCGTAGGATAAACATAGTATTTAGTTGCTTGTTTGGTTGGAAAATTTGATGTTTTGCGTGAAACTGATAGCTTGGTCCTTTTCTTAGCGAGCATTGGCCATTGAAGTTGTTCCCCTGTCCGCATTTAGCCGGAAGCAAGGGTTTGCTTAGTTAGCATACTATGCAATACTTGAGATTTTGGCTACCAGCTTCGAGCGAGCGAGCGCAACCGAAGCGTCTAGACGTCTTGTTTTCCTTAGGACTTTTCCTGTATGGGTCTTTGAGTTTGCTGCTCTTGCCATGTCTGTCAGCCGGCTTGCGGTCTGTAGCCGGAATCAAAGAGGGATCTTTTGGAGCCGCATACAGTACTTCGCCTTCTAGAATGTTCGGCTGTCTGGGCCAGCCGGTGAGTCCCCAAGGGAGACTGCCGGGTCCGGGGTTAAAAAATAATGCAACAAGAAAACTTCAAGTTATGTAGCAGGAAATGCCAAATTATTATATAGTCCCCGAGACTATGTCGAGGCTCCTCAGCTTGTTCATTACACAAAGGTAAGATACATTTGCCCTTTACTCAGGTGTAGAATGGGCAAAGCAGGTTCGCATTCCACGGGCGTTTGGTTTCTTCACCGGAGCGGTCCATCTTGTTCTTCGCTGGCTAGCGGGCGTCAATCAGGTAGTAGGAGTTGTTGTGCAATACCCGACTGATGATGAATGGCCCCTCCCAAGGTGGATCTAGCTTGTGCATCCCCTTGGAGTCTTGCACCAGCCGCAGGACTAGGTCGCCCTCTCGAAACAAGACGTTGCGATCCGGCTGGCGTGGTAGAGACGCAGGTTCTGCTGGTAGATAGGGGACCTAGACAAGGCCAGCTGTCAGGATTCTTCAAGGATATTGATGTTGTCTTCCCTTGCCTCCTTGGCGCGGTGTGTCGAACTTGATGTCAGTCGGCAGGACTGCTTCTGCTCCATAGACGAGGAAGAATGGTGTGTAGTCGGTGGAGCAATTTGGCATTGTGCGTAGGCTCCACAACACATATGGTAGTTCCTCTATCCAGCATCCGGGAATCCTCATGAGCAGCTCGATCAGTCTTGGCTTGATTCCAGTTAGGACAAGACCAATTGATCGCTCGCACTTCCTGTTGGATTGGGGGTGCACGATAGAGGCCAGGTCTAGGCGGATGCCTTTGTCGCCGCAGAACCGCGCGAAGTCCCCTTTGGCGAAATTTGTGGCGTTGTCGGTGATGATGCTATTGGGGTAGCCAAACATGTGATGATGTTGGTGAAGAACTTGACCACTGTCGGTCTGTCCAGTTTCTTGATTGGCTTTGCCTCGATCCACTTGGTGAACTTATCCATGGCCACCAATAGGTGTGTCATACCGGATCACACTGTTTTGAAGATGGAGTGTGTTTCTGTTGGGAAAATCGCTAGCATCCATTGCATGTCTTCGCCAGCTGCTCGGCGTCCTCCAGCGCCGTGGGCCAGTGAAACCCATGGCAGAATGTCTTTGCCACTATTGCTCTCGATGATGCGTGGTGACCGCATTCACCTTGGTGGATGTCCACCAGCACCTGAATTCCATCTTCTTGGCTTACGCATCACTTGTATATTCCTCCCACGCTGCGCTTGTAGAGCTCATTGTTGATGATGGTGTATGTGCTTGCCCTTCGCTTCACTTGTCTTGCCTCTACCTCTCCATCTGGCAGCTCCCCTTTGGCTAGAAAGTCCATGAATGGCTTGCGCCATGGAGGTGTTTCCCGGATGGCGCATACGGTTTGCATGATCAGCTTGACTTTCTCGCTCCCGGCCGGCTCGGGCTCGTTAGGCGGCCTGCCAGGTGGGAGGCCAGAGCCGACAGTCTCCGGGCTGCTGGGGCCGGCTGGGGGTGTCGCGACCCTTGGCCTGGCAGTCCCCAAGATGGAGGCTGTAGTCCGCAGGTGCGGCGCAACAGTCCTTGGGTGCTGTGTGGCAGTCCCCGGATGTGGCGCGGCAGTCCCTGCTACCTTGGTCACAGCTTCGAGTTGCTTTGAGCTAGCAGTCCCTAGGTCCGCGTCGAGCATGCTAGAGTCGGATTTCGGAGAGGGCGTGATGGAGGGCTTGCGCAAGTGCTCGAGGGTGACTCCAGGCGGAATTGCTGCCCTTGTTGACCCGACGTGGGCGAGTGCGTCCGCAGCTTCATTGTTTACCCTAGGTACATGATTGAACTCGCATCCTTCGAAGCAAGCGTATAGTTGTTGTAGGAAGAACCGGTATAGAGCCATGTTTGCATCCTTGGTGTCCCAATCGCCTGGCACTTGCTACATCACCATATCCGAGTCGCTGAAGCAGAGGATGCGCCTGATGCCGATCTCTTTGGCCATCTTGAGGCCATGGACGAGGGCTATGTACTCGACGACGTTGTTGGATGCACGAAAGTGGATCTGCCAGACGTACTCCAGCTGGTCTCCCTTTGGAGAGGTGATGACAACTCCAGCTCCAAGCCCCCCGTACAACTTGGAGCCGTCGAAGTGTAGTTTCCAATGCGTGGAGTCGAGGCATGGAGGTAGGTACTATGTCTCTGCCCAATCGATGAGGAAATCCACTAGGGCTTAAGACTTGATCGTCGTTCTTGGCTTGTACCAGATGCAGTGCGTGGCGAGCTCTATTGGCCATTTCGCCACCCGGCCTGTGGCATCCTTGTTGCCGATGATCTCCGACAGGCGGGCTAACTCCACTACCCATATGGAGTGCTATTGGAAGTAATGCTTCAGTTTCTTGGCTGCCATGTACAAGTCGTACACCAGCTTTTGATAGTGAGCGTAATTCTGCTTTGACAACGAGAGCACCTCACTCAGGTAGTACACTAGGCGTTGAACCGGCTGGGCCTTTCCTTCTTCTGGTCTTTCCACCACCAGCACGACGTTGAAGACTCGGTTGGTAGCGGCAATGTACATCAGCATTGGATCCTTTTCGGCGGGTGCCGCCAGTATCGATGGAGAGGATAGCATGCGCTTGAGGTCACGGAAGGCCACGTCTGCCTACACCGTCCAGACAAACCTGTCCATTTTCTTCATGAGTTGATACAGGGGAAGTGTTTTCTCGCCCAGCCGGCTAGGCACCCGGTGAACTTCTGCACGTCGCGCAGATTTTTCGGCGGCTGCATGCGCTCGATTGCACCGATCTTCTCCGAGTTGGCCTCGATTCCACATTATGAGATGAGGAAACCGAGGAGCTGGCCGGCTGGTACGCTAAATATGCACTTCTCGGGGTTCAGCTTCATTTGGAACCGGTGAAGGTTGGCGAATGTCTCCTTTAGGTATTCAAGGAGTGTTTTCTTCTCCTTTGTCTTTACCACCACGTCATCGACGTAGGTGTGCACGTTTCTGCCAATTTGCGATTGTAGGCACTTTTGCACGTAGCGCTGGTATGTGGTGCCTGCATTTTTCAGTCCAAATGGCATGGTGGTGTAGTAGTAAGCCCCATACAGGGTGATGAATGTTGTCTTTATTTCATTAGCGGGGTTCTGCCGGATCTGGTGGTAGCCGGAATACGCATCCAGAAATGACAATAGTTCGTAGACGGCCATGGAATCGTTCACTTGGTCTATCCTTGGCAAGGCGAACAGATCTTTGGGGCATGGCTTGTTGAGGCTGGTGTAATCAACACACATGCGCTAGGTCTTGTTCTTTTTCAACACCAGCACTAGGCTTGCAAGCCATTCCAGGTGAAAAACCTCCATGATGAATCCGGCTGCAAGCAGACAGGTGATTTCTTCACCAATGATTCTTCTCTTCTCTTCCACAAAGCAGCGTAGTGATTTCTTTACCGGCTTTCCATCTGCCCTGACATGTAAAGAGTGCTCGGCGAGCTTCCTCCAAACACTAGGCATGTCCTTTGGGAACCATGCGAAGATATCCCGATTCTCATGGAGGAATTCGACGAGTGCGCTTTCCTATTTGCTATCAAGGCCGTCTCCGACTAGGACGAACTTGTCCCGCTCGGTCTCGTTCAGCAGGATCTTCTTAGTGCCCTTGGATGGCTTGAATTGCGCCTCTCCGGCTGGCTTCGGCTCGCCAACCGGCATGTCTACTTGTAGGGTCACAGCGTTCTGCATGATGATGCGCTTCTCCTCTGCGATGATCATGGCCTCGGTGATCTTGGAGCCATCAATGGCGCATTCCATCGACCGCTTGTAGTCACCTTCGACAGTGATTACCCCCTTTGGCCTGGGGAGCTTCATCTTGAGGTACGCGTATTGGGGCACCGCCATGAACTTGGTGAGCGTGGGGCGTCCCAAGATGGCATGGTAGGTTCTGCAAAGGTTGACCACCTCAAACCAGATAGGCTCGCGGCGAAAGTTTTCCTCTGTGCCGAAGATGACATTCAACCCGATCTTGCTGATGGGCGAGTTCGATGGACCTAGAGAGGCTCCATGAATGGAGGTGCTAGATGGGTCCAACTGGGACTCACTGATGCCAAGCCGTTCCAGTGAGCTACGGTACAGGAGGTTGATGTTGCTTCCTCCGTCCACTAAGACGCGGGAGAACCTACATGAGTGCTTCCTGGAAATGATGATCGGGTCCAGGAACATGGCATATGTGCCTAGGTGCGGTAACACATCTGGCTGGTCCTTTCGGCTCCACTTGACCTCTTGCTCCGACTAGTTCAGGAACTAGGGTACGGGGGGAATGATTGCGTTCAGCTCCGCCTCGCAGCGCCTTTTGTTGTGCTTGGTCTCCGGCTCGGTGTTGAAGGTGTGGTAGTTCCCTACCCGGCGAGGGTAGTCTCCTCCATCTCCAACTTGGTGCTTTTGGCGCTCGCGATTGTCCTGTTGGCCACCGGCTGGCAGAAGTGGGGGTGGCGGTGGTAAACCACAAACCTCGGACATCTTCTTTGTCTTGGTTCACTCGTGGGTCGTGTGCGTAGCCAGCTTGTTGCCGCTGCTATGGAACTTGGAGGGGCCTTCAAGCATCAATTCGATGGTGTACTTGGGCCGAGGTGGCCGGCCGTCAGGCTTCTGTCTCTGGATGCCGCCTGCAGCCGGGTCCTCTTGGACAGCTGCCACTTGGCTAGAACCATACTGGTTATCCGGCTGATCATCCTTCCCCTTGCAATGGCGATTCTCATGCCGCCTGGAGTGGAGATTGTTCCCTTCCGGCTAGCATTGGTCTGTAGAGGCCTTCAGGATGATCTGCCCCTGGTCGTCCAGTTGGATGGACCTCTTAATCAATGTGTCCATGGTGGCGTACTTGTCCGCGATCTCCATGGTCTTGGCCATGGTATCAGGCTCCACCCGACAAAGCTTATTCTTTAGCATGGTGCCGTCTCTGCAGCCGTTGATGAAGAGGTCGACTGCCTAGTGCTCGCGTACCCCCTCGTAGGAGTGGTGCATGCTTGTCCACCAGGTGATGTAGGAGCGGTCGGTCTCGTCTTTGCCCTGAACACAAAGGGCGAGCTCGGCAGGGCGACCCAGGAGCTTGTAGGTGCCGGTGAAGTTGCGGATGAATGCCTGCTCGAAGTTGATCCAAGCGTTGATGTTGTTGTCGAGAAGACTATTGAGCCATGTCCTGGCTGAGTCGAGGAGCATGAGCGGGACATAGCGCATAGCCACCCGGCGGTTGCCATTTGCAATTCCCACCGCGGTGGTGTAATCCACCAGCCAGTCTTCCATCTTGGTAGTGCCATTATATTTTGGCTTGTCCCTTGGGAGCGAAATTCTCTTTGGAAATTGTTCGTTCTGGATGTGTGGTCCGAAACATCTTGGGACAACCGGACTTTCTTCTTCCAGCGCATGTGACTAAACTAGTAGCTCGATGTATACGCACACATTTCATGGTTCCATCAGCTCGAGTGGGCCAAGTCGTCCTGAAAGGCAGGACTTGGGAAGCGCGTTGGCTCTTTCGGCTTCGTCAGCCAGATCATGGTTCCTCCTGGTAACGGCTGCGGCTTCACGCAGAATATGCCCGTGGCCGGCCGATCCGCCGCATGGACGACTGTTCTGCCTTGTAATGTTTGGATAGGAGGCTTTGCTCCCGCCTGCAGCCGGCTCGCCCACCCGGCGAGGCTGCTGGCTCTTGCTGTTTCCACCGAGGCTTGCGCCTGCCTTAGCCTATTTGCAGCATAGCTCGTCGCCCTCGAGGTGGCTAAGCGCCGCGGCGGCAGCTTTCGCGACCCTCATATTTTTGGCACGCGTATTGTAAACCGGTTGCGGCGCGAGGACTCGTGAGTCAGCAACACGGTCAATCTCCGAACCCAAGTTGCAGCCCTAGGGCTACGCCTGCCGGTTTGAGCCGGGTAAGCAGGAGAAGTCGTGTGTGGTGTTGTACTCTCGCACACTCGCGTCCAGGCGGCGCTAGCGGGCGCTGACCTTGCTGGCTTCCTCCAGGAGGTTCTTGCTTATGGCCTCCAACGCAGCTGCTGCTCTCGCCAGGTCAAGCTTGGGGGCGATGGGGATGCAGAGATTCTAGATGGAGTCTGTCAGAGGGTCCACGTCTTGCTCATTCGGGGTGGCATCATTGGCGCCCGCGTCGCGCTCTAGGGGCGGGCTGCGAATTTTGCCTATGTCAGCCATCATGACATCGACGCTGCCGCTGGTAAGGCGCGGGGCGGAGAAACCAGGAGGTGCGCCGAAGACGGTGACGACCTTGTGTGGGAACACCTCAGCGATGGTGGCGATGTAGACGCGGTGCTCGCCGAAGTGCATAACGGATCCATCGCTTGGGAAGGTTTCCCTATTGAAGGAGGATGCGTTGTTGAGGACGCAGTCGAAGGATCCAAAGGTGAGGACGAGGCCAGAGGCGACTCGTTCACCGGAAACAAGCGAAAGTCCCGTGTGAAGCATGACCCCAGCCGAAGCGTTGTGCCCCACGGTAGGCACCAACTGTCATGGTGTGGAAAACGGCAGTGCCATCGGGGATGGCATGAGAGGGGACAATCAGGATGCTATCGGTGGTTACTCACAACAGGTTGCGCACAGATACTACAGACACAGTGATCTACCCAGGTTCGGAGCCCTCTTCTCTAGGTAACACTCCTACTCCTGCAAGGATCTACTATATGGGGAGAAGATGCTCAGTACAAGTGCTCCTTGAGCTGTTTCCCTAGCTGCTATCGGTGGCTAGAGGAAGATGAACTACTTCACTTAGTGATTCTGGCCAACTTCTAACTTGTTATCTCCTACCCAGAACCCTGGCACAACCCCTCCTTATATACTAGTGGGAGGGTAGGTTACAATGTGGGCTCTAGGGTTGAGTGTTTTGGGCTTTGGGTTTACAAAGCGGGTCGGCTGCCGGTTCCAGCCAGTGGTCCAGGACCCAGTCAGCCTTCAGTACAGGTGGGGGCAGCACCTTAGCATCCTAGCGCTGCCGCTTTGGGCGTCACTCGGTGCTTTATCCATTAGTTTGGGGCTTTTTTCGTCAGCCGGAGCTTTATTCGCCAGCCGGTACTTTACTCATCATTCTTCAGCCTTGGCGCTTTGGCATCCTCATCTGGTAGCGCCGTCCGGGCAGCGTGCCAACCTATCCGGTCAAGGGTGCGCTCAGCAAGGAGTGTCATCCTCCCCGTACTAGTGGCCAATGAATCCAAGGCAGCCAGGTTGAGGTGGTCACACAGACGGCTCTTCCGGCCCCCGGCTAGATAGGCCAACCGGGGAATTTTGAGGTAGGCCGGGTGGAGCACTCCACCCGGTGGTGACTCTTTGCCTTGCGGCCATCAGCCAGATCTCCCTGGAGCCAGCCAGTTTGAGACTGGCTTGGCCTACTCGGGGGTCATCCCCCTGACAATATGTAAAAACATACTGACTTTTCTAATGACAAATGCATATAATATGAAAATATAGTTCATGATGATTCTAATAACATTGAGTTGATGTCGTATACTTAGTCAAAGTTTATTAAATTTGACTCTGACTAGAAGTAATAAGCGTCCTAATTTGGGAAGGAGGGAGTACTACTTGCTTCATGGTGAAAAAAGAGGAGCGCTCCTCATTTTCGAACCAGCTTGGTGTGGGTGTGCTTGGTGCTTCCTCTTCCTAGGGTATGGAGGTGAAGTAGTGCGGAGTAGGAAGGCTGGCAAGATCATAATGGTGAGCATCCAATGCGATGGGACGTTCTTGTTTTTTTGGTTGGCCAAATCAACCAATCCCTTGTCCAGCACTTAAGTAGTACTCGTACTTGTACTAGTAGTACTGCGAATGGCGATATTTTGTATATCCTTCCCCACCGATGTTTGTGAAGGAAGTGAAAAATTCGATACGGGGAAAGTTTGAATTTCTACTCTATTGTACTAGTAATACTTTTTACTGCCAAGGACCAAAATGGTTCCCACCAACGCAGCTGACGAACACGCCATACACAGACACGGAGCCGCCGACACAAGGCAAGTCATTGGTTAGCGCGTGTGCCCATTGCCACGTTATGGATGACGGAGAGATTAGCCGGCCGGGGTGTTGGTGGTGATGAGGGAGTGAAGGAGAGATAAAACACAATTTGTTTTGCGTGCATATATATTGTAAAGGTCCTAAAATTTACTCTACTCACTATACCATGTACCTCGAGTCAGGAACCCATCCTAGCTTTGCTCTGACATCGCATCGCCTTCAAATCCTCCTCTTTGCAGCTCTCTTGCTGCCTCCTCTGTACTCGTAGTCTCTTATCCCTCTTTATTTTTTAACAGAAAAAAGTAAATAAATTCTTCTTACATGCTTATCATAAAATAATTTCCTATCACTTGAAAAATTGAGATTGATTATTTTTTGTTTTCAATATCTTCGATTGTTTTCAAAAGATGGCCAAATTTGTCGGCATGCAAATTCTTGGATACGAGATATGTCGTCGGATTGAAGACATGTACACCGAGAGGGGGTACTCGAGGCATGTGGAATATATGGGTGTGAGTCGTACAGAGTTCCGGGATGGTGAGCACACAAGTTTACCCAGGTTCGAATCCACCGACGATGGATGGATCCTACTCTTGCTAGCAATCTAGTAATACGGCAGAGCTGGATATGGGTTACAAGGGTTCGCCTGTGCGAGTTGAGATTGTAGGTTATTGTGAGGGTGCCCCTAAGGCTGGTACCTAGGATGGCTTATATAGATATCCGGCCTAGGGTTTATAGGAGAGACCTATCCGGCTACGACTAAGAGTCAGGTACAGAGTACAACTTGAACTACAAGTAACTACTAAGGACTAAGTAGGTAAGCCTTCTAGGCCTTGCGTAGCCAGACTGGACTCCGTCTCTTCTCCCTGACTAGGCTGCCCTGGAGCAAAGCTCTAAAACGAAGTGGGCCATCCTAGTCAGTGAGGCACAGTGAGGATACCTGGAAAGTATATCCCCAACAGCAGCCCACAAAAGCCTCCAAGACCCAAAATCGGATTCCACCATCTAGCTTGATTCATCGCTGGCTTGCAGAATCATGAAGGGTTCCTAAAACTTTCAAAACAAAGGGTAGGATCCGAGTCTCAAAGAGAGTCAGACCTATGAATACATTATATCAATTTCCAACTTGAAATTCAAACTTAAGACGGAACTTGGTGTCTGACGTAACCTGACAACACTCAAGCTCAAGTCACGTCACTGACAGACATTCCTATCAGCAAGACCGTTGGTAGGTCCGCCTTTAGTGGAACCGAGGTGTCATTTTAATGCGTGCGCGGGGATCGAGGCGGCGTAATCCTCGCGAGGAGGATTCCTAGCTCCCTCCATGACGCGTGGCACGGTTACTGTTTATCTTGCATGAATCATGGGGCTGTGAGGAATATAAGGGGTTGAGATCTCCTTTCTCTCCCTTACCTTCGCCGTTCGCTTTCTTCTTCCTCTCGACGCCACCATGAAAAGCTCCTCTACCTCCCTCTCCAAACACATTGGGCCGCCCATCCTAGGTCACCGCCGCTCAGACAATGGCTGACGCTTCGTCCTCCGGCACGGCGGCGACAGCAGCGACGTCCTCCGCAACGGTGGAAAGGGAGAACTTTGGGCGGGGTCTGGATCCCCTGCGTCCTTGACACCAAGAAGCTACACATCGCCGAGAAGGAAGGACTCCTCCGCATCGGCGACTGGCGGAGCGGTATTTGTCAAACCATCCCCACCCCCAACGCCGATGAGCGAGTGCATTTCGGCACCCACCTCGACAGAGGTTTGAGTTTTCCTCCCTCAGATTTATTTTCTAAGGTTATAGATCACTATGGAGTTCAACTCCACAACCTTCCCCCAAACTCAATCTTAGAAATGAGTGCTTATGCATCTTTGTGTGAGGGGTATCTCAGAATTAGGCTGATTCTTGTTCTATTCCGGTATTATTTCAATACCCGGAGAAACTCTATCAATTCCGGTAATCCTTAAATTATCGGGAACTCATAGATTTAGTGTTAGGAGAGAACGAGTCTATCCTAGAATTAAGGCTAGCGAGTCCATGAAGAGATGGCCGTCCATGTTCTTTTATCATAAGGACAATCCGGCCCCGGTAAAGCAACTTCTTTGCCGGCTTTCGTCAATAGCGCCGACATGCCCCAAGAGTCCTGGCACGTGATGACCCACAAGTATCGCAGTATTTTCCAGGGAAGTGAAACCCAATTTATTGATTCGACACAAGGGGAGCCAAAGAATACTTATAAGCCTTAATAGCTAAGTTGTCAATTCAGCTGCACCTGGAAACAATCTTGCTCACAGCAGTTTATCAGTAGCAACAGTTTTGTAGTAGGAATAGTAAAGTAGCAGCAGTAGTAAAGTAAATACAGCAGTAATAATTGCAGTAAACAGTAGGATTCGAGTGCGGTAGGCATAGGGATGGATGGACGGACGTTGCATGGACAAGACAATTCACATAGCAATCAGAACATAGGGAAATTGCATATAAATAAGATAAAGCATCCAAGTACTCGATAATCCTAGGCATGTGTTCCATATATAGTCATATGTGCTCGCAATGAGAACATGCACAACATCTTTTGTCCTGCCAGCCCGTTTGTAGCGGGGCCTCAAGGGAACTACTGGCAATTAAGGTGCTCCTTTTAATAGAGCACCGGAGCAAAGCATTAACACTCCGTGAACACATGTGATCCTCACATCAAAGCCATTCCCTCCGGTTATCCCGATTTCTGTCACTTCGGGGCCATTGGTTCCGGACAACAATGTGTGTATACAACTTGTAGATAAGTCATGAAACAATACTATCATAGTGAATCAATAACATGTTCAGATCTGAAATCATGGCACTCGGGCCCTAGTGACAAGCATTAAGCATAACAAGTTGCAACAAAGTCATAAAGCACTAATAAAAGATACGAGGCACCATGCCCTAACAATCTGATGCCATTACATGAACGATCTCATCCAATCCCTACCATCCCCATAGCCTACAGCGGGGGATTACTTACTCATAGATGGGGGAAACATGGATGGTCGATGGAGAAGGGATGCTGATGATGATGGTGATGATCTCCTCCAATTCCCCATCCCGGCAGGGTGCTAGAATGGAGTTTCTAGTGCTGTTTCGTGGAATCTGGTGGTCGCGGCAGAGCGGAACTCCTTCTGGAAAAACGTCGAACCCCCCGAAGTTTTTAGGTCAGAAGGCTCCTTCAAGGCGAAGACAGAGGCCGAGGGGCTGCCTGGGGGGCCCACACCACCCCCTGGCGCGGCCTGGCCTGGCCGGCGCCCCCAGGTATTGTGGCCACCCCCTAGCTCTTCTCCGTCTCGTAATCTGGCTCCTGGAGTCTTCGGGTGAAATAGGATTTTTGGCATATTTTCCGGCATTTTTCCCGATAGTTGATTTTCTGCACAAAAAGTAGACACCAAGGCAATTCTGCTGAAAAACAACGTCAGTCCGCGTTAGTTGTATCCAAATCACACAAGTTTAGAGGAGAAACAATAGCAAAAGTGTTCGGGAAACTAGATACGTTTTGGACGTATCAACTCCCCCCCAAGCTTAGCTTATTGCTTGTCCTCAAGCAATTCAGTTGAAACTGAGTGCGATAAAAGAACTTTCACGAACACATTTGCTTCATATGATGTAAATGTTCTTAGCAATGTGATCAACTACTTAGACAGTTCATAATAAAGAGTATGCAACTAAGCTTACTTAATAGGCATTGCAAGCTATGAAGAGATTCCAACTCAAAAATAATAAGTAGAATGAAGCATAAACATAAGCAACATTACAATGCTCATAAAAAGGTATGATAGAGTGGTATCTCGCTTGCCTTTGATTATGAATATCAAGGCACGTCTGAAATTCAAGTGATGATTAGAAGTAAAAATATCAAAGGTACAAGCATCAAAGTCATAACACAAATAATCAAGTACTGAGACAAGCACAAATAATGACAACTATGCTCTCAAGAAAGTGCTCGGAGAATGTGTGGAGAATCAACAAGAAAAGTTTTTAAATAATTTGAAAAGCTTCCAAATGTTGAAAGTATGGTAGTCGTTAGCTTTGAGCTCTCATTTCCCCTATCATAAGCATCTTTAAATGGTTAAGGTTAAAGGGACACAACTAAGAGGATATGCTTGACAAGTTATAAATCGAAGTCTCATGCCCCTTACTTACGAAGACCGATCCTCATGCTACTCAACTTCAGTCACAAGAAAGCTCTTGTCATTGTAAGTATATACGTATCATAGAGAACCGCCAACGGGTACCCCTTGCACATGACACGGGAGCTGTCCCATAATCAAAATAACAAGGCAAGCAGACAATGAGCATCTCAATGATCTTTTTATTTACTATGTGCATAGATTTTTATTGAGGATGTTTTATAGAATGCTCATTACAGTTATGCTGCAAGTTTCCACCATGATTAGGCATGGCTTTGGCTAGTGGCCCAGGCATTTCTCTAACATACATACAAACTCCATGATCTTACAAGTTCCACTTTTATTTCACACCGCCGGGATCCATAAGCAAAATAACATGATATCAACTAAGTACAAAGTACCAATGAAGTGTTGAAAGCGGTCCCCATGGTACATGGTTCTGCTAACTTCAACTCATAAAGCGCAAGCATATATGCAACAAAGAAGGACGCAATGGTTCAGGTTTATTAAGTGCAAGAAAATAAAGCGTGCCATCAAGTTTGTGAGAGCTTTACTAACTAACTTTCTCATAAAAAGCAAACATTTTATTCGGAAGAAAATAAGGCATATTGAATATGCACGGAGGTAGAAAATGATGCTAGTAGGTAGGTATGGTGGACACTTTGGAAATATTTGGTTTAGGGAGTTGGGAACTTGAGTAAAACATGCTCAGTAAAAGTGAAAGCTAGAAATAGTAAGGGAGCGACAAACGAGAGAGCAATAGCTGTCATTATCATGCTTGCAACAAAACAGGACTACTCATGGCATGGAAGTGATTCAAGATCCTCAAGGCAAAATAATTCATCAAGGCTTAACTGATTATCATAGTTATGTGCATGCGTGAGCATGTGCCAAGTCAATTCAAATGAAGCATTCAGAGGCAGATACCACGGTGTCATACCAATTTATGAATAGAGCACTGCAAGCAAACATTCATAAGGCATGTTACAAACTATTAGCGAGCTGGATCTAATCATAAGAAAGCAAGAACTACTAAGCATCCAAAGAAAACATACACTCTACATGAACGGACTAAGCATGCCCACAGTGATGAGTATATGTACAAGAATGAAAACAAATAGAGTTCGTTACCAGCCTCTTACCACGCCTCAAGTTGTCATTAATCCTCATTATTGATCTTCACTTGTGTGGCTTGAATAATAATATGAGACCAATAATCCACTGAGGACTGTCGAACCCTGTAGCAAACTCACAAAACCAAAGAAGAACGACAAATATTTTTGTTGTTTTTGATTTATAAAACAAGAACCAAAGAGGAAAACAAGCAAAGCAAAATATTTTTGGGTTTTTCGAATAGTTCAAACAAAGCAAAAAGGGCAAAACAAACCAAGGCAAAAAGAAGAAGCAAACCAAAGAGAAACAACAGAAATATTTTTGGTCTTTTTGTGTTTTAGAAAGAAAAATCAAAGAAAGAACGAAAACTAAAAAGAGGGCGAAACATGAATATACAAAGTACCGACGCAACATAATATGGAGATGAGTGCGGTGTCGGCATACCTCCCCCCAAGCTTAGGCTTTTGGCCTAAGTGGGTATCAATCCATGTACGAATAGGGGTTCCAAGCAGGCGGATCTTGATAAGAATGATCGTAGTTGGGCCCATGGGAAGAAGAAGAAGCTCCCCAATCATAAGCAGGCTGCTGATATGAAGACTCTCCCTCATTCGGGGGCTGGACTGAATCATCCGTGACCTCCTTTCTAGTGTCCTGCTCCTGTTGGGAGAGCTCTCCCAAGTACGTGTCAAGATCCTCCTCAGTGAGGGACTATCCTTTCCTGTGATCAAGGTTAAACAAACCAAGTGCAGGCAAAAGAACAACACGCTCGGACTTGCTCTTTCTCCAACCAGCTTTGAGAAAGGTTATTTCATAAGATATCTCACTCAAACTAGCCCACGAGGAAACGAATTTGTCGTGTATCATGGAATTAAGATCAAGCCTTTTCTATGGGAAACTGTAGGTCTAGATGATGAGGCACTAAACCATGGAAAGCTAGTAAACGAGAAGCAATGAGGCCTCCACAAATTCCACCTTTGTCACGGTTAGCAGCAATACGAAAAGCTATCAAAGCACCTAAGTTGTAAGACCTATCTCGTTTAAGAGCAGCAGCGATAAATGCTAGATCAAACGAAGATAACTTGTTGGCAGTTTTCCTAGCAAGAACACACTTGGCAATAAAGTAGGCAAAGTAGCGAATGGAGGGAAGATGAATGTTATGGATTTTTCCACTCTCCTTCGAGAAGATACTCCCTTGGCAAATTTCTGCGTATAAATCCATGAGTGGTTCAGGTCTCTCCTTAATCTTCCTACATGATCCCCATTGAGGTACCTTAATAGCTGCACAAAAATCATCAAGAGAAAGGTCGACAACGATATTGTAAATTTTGTAATGAACCATGGGGTTAGGCAAAGAGTGACTAAATTGGAAATCCTGCACCACTAACATGGTTAGCTTCACAAATTGACAAGGTTCATCTTCCAAAAAGTGCTCTAACCATGCATTAGAAACCAAAGTGTGGAAATCTTGTAGAATTCCTGCAGCTCTCATGAACTCAGAGCATGGATAAATGGAGGGAAAGACTTCCTCCTCCCGGTGGACCTTCATGATCTCAGGCACCCATAGTTCATGTTGGTTTAGGTGGTGCTCACTCATCTTCTATTCTGAAATTTAAACACCTATTAAACAAGTGATTGTAAAGTAAATATAATGAAGGATTCTACTCATAGGAACTTGTAAGAGGCCTAAACATGCATCAAAACTATATCTCTAAGAATCAAACAAGCTTACAAGCTCTCATAACCAGTCACCTACAATAGCTAAATACTCAATATATAATCCACTAAACACAAATCTACTTGGACAAGGGGAGGAGTCACATACCATGGAACAAATGCTCCAAATTTCAGCAAGAAAGATGGGCTGAGCAAGGAGATCGGAAAAATCGAGAGCAAGCACAGCAAGAACGTGATTTTGAGGAATGAACTAAAGCTTGCTCGGGAGAGAGAAGAAAGTGGCAAGTGAGAGAGTTAGTGGGGGGCCAGGGGTGGCCCACACCAGTGCATGGCGCCACCTAGGGCTGGCCACGCCACCATGTGGTGTGCCTGCCTGGTGGGCCCCCCTGGTACCTCCCAGGTACTCCTCGGCCCCTTTTTTCATGTAAAAATTTAATATGAATTTTCTGGAATTTTTCGAGACACTTTATTTTTGGGCATTTTTCAGAAATAGAAGAATGATTTTCTGATAGACAGATTTTTTTAGAAACATGATGCAAGGACAAAAAAAAGCGAGAACTACAGAAGTTCTAAGACACTCTAGCATGCAAGCAACTAACAACAAAAAGAAAACTAAACGAAAGCAAAAACTAAAATGCATAGGATAGAAATAAACGGAGATAGTCATAGTGAAAACATTGTTTTGTTCAATGAAATCCTTTTTTTAACAAGGTTGATTAGGTCTTGTTACCAAAACAATTCCATATGAGACAAAACTTTGTATTCCACTAATGATTATGTTACCTCAACCTTGATAGCAATGGTCCCAATCATAATAGTTTCAAATTTTTCTCTTGGTATGGGACAATATATTTCTCCAACTTGAATGCCCTCAACATGTTCAATTGAATTCAAACCATAAGTATTTTCAATATTCTTGGGGAAATAGACAGTATGTTCCTTGTCATTAACATTGAAGGTCACCTTTCCTTGATTACAATTGATAACAGCTCCTGCAGTATTAAGAAAAGGTCTCCCAAGAATAATAGACATATTATCATCTTTAGGCATTTCAAGCACAACAAAATCAGTCAATATCAAGCAATTATGAGCCACCTGAACAGGTACATCCTCACATATACCCACAGGAATAGAGGTAGATTTATCATCCATTTGCAAAGATATATCAGTTAGTATTAATTTTTCTAGTTAAAGCCTCTTATAGAGAGAGAAAGGCATAACACTAACTCCAGCTCCCAAATCACACAAATCAGTTCTAACAAAACTATTCTTAATAGAGCAAGGGATAGTTGGAATCCCAGGGTCTCCAAGTTTCTTAGGAACCTTATCATTGAAGGAATAATTAGCAAGCAAAGTAGAAATTTCTTCATTAGGGATCTTCCTTTTATTCGAGACAATATCCTTCATATACTTTGAGTAAGGAGGCAATTTAATAGCACCAGTCAAAGGAATTTGCAGGAATAAAGGTTTCATCCACTCACAAAACTTATTATAATGTTCATCTTCCTTTGACTTGTGTTTCTTATCAGGGAAAGGCATAGGTTTTTGGACCCAAGGTTCTCTTTCACTACCATGTTTCTTAGAAATAAAATCCTCTTTAGTGTATTTGGTATTCTAAGTGTGGTTTTCAGGTTCTTCTTCAACTTTTTCTTCATTAGGAAGTTCATTTTCTTCATTACAACTTTCAGTTTCAGCATCAGAGATAGATATACTATTAGGATCTATAGCAGGTTCAGAGGGTTCTACAACAGTTTTATGTTTCTTTTTCCTTTTCTTACGAGTAGAACTACTATTTTCGGCTTGTTGAGAATCCTGCTCATTTCTTTTGGGATGCCCCTCAGGATACAGAGGATCCTGGATAGCAGCTCCACTTCTAGTTCTAATTTCATAAGCATGTTTTTCTTTAGCAGCATTAACTAGCAAGTCGTTTTGCACTTTAACGAGTAGATCTATTTGAGTTTGAACCATTTGAAAGTGTTTAACAATCATTTTAACATCATTAGAGGTTCTTTCCACAATATCTTTCAACTCAACAATAGCTCTAGTGTTTTCCATTAGATGATTTTGCACCCTTTTATTAAAGTTATCTTTCTTAACAATAAAGATATCGAATTCTTCTAAGCATTGATCAAGAGGTTTAGAGTAAGGGATATCACCTTCATCAAAGTGTTGGAGAGAGTGTACCTCAATAGTGGATGAGTAGGGAATAGGCTTACATAATTCTTCTATAGGAGGTAAATTCTTGACATCTGCAGCTTTAATTCCCTTCTCCTTAAGACATTTCTTAGCTTCCTTCATCACTTCATCATTTAATTCAATAACTCCCCTCTTCTTTGATGTTGGAATAGGCACAGGAATAGATGGTTCAGGTACAATTACTTCAGGTATAGCTTGTTTAGGAGGAGTCCAATCTTCATGATTCTTGCTTATTTTAGCCATTAATTCCTCAGCTTCCTTAGGAGTCCTATTCCTGAAAACACAATCAGCACAACTATCTAGGTATGTCCTAGATTCTTTAGTTAGTCCATTATAAAATATATCAAGAAGCTCATTCTTAGGTAATGGACTTCCAGCCTGTGCATGAATCAAAGCACAAAACCTTACCCAAGATTCAGGCAATATCTCTTTTTCTCCTTGTTTAAAATCAAAAAGTTCCTGCAAAATAGCATGTCTAGCACTGGGAGGAAAATATTTCTGCAGGAAAGTACTAATCAAACATTCAGGGCTATCAATAGATCTAGGAGGTAAATTTTTAAACCAAGTTTTAGCTTCTCCTTTCAGTGAAAAAGGGAAAATCTTAGCAACAAAGTAAGTACGCATCTTAATATCATTAGAAAACAAGCCACTCATGGTAGAAAGTTCATTCATATGTGTTACCGCACTTTCATTCTTAGTCCCACAAAAAGGTTATTTCTCGACAATAGCTATGTAAGATAGATCGAGAGAGAAATCATAATCTTCATCTATAATGTTTACGGGAGAAGCAGCAAACTTGGAAATAGGAGACAATTTGGGTCTAACAGTATGCCTCTCAAGGAGACTCTTAGCAGCGCTCCTATCATGGGTGTTTTTACATTCTTTAATAAATTCGTCGGTCATCTCAACATAACCATCTTCAATATCATAACTCTCACTAGACTCAGGTGAACTAACAGGTGTGGTAGTGTCTTCATTAGGAGTTTCGGTATTTCCAGCTATAGTTCTAGCAATCGTAGAATCTAGGAAAGGACCTAATGAACCACTCTTATCAAGCATAGTAGAAGCAGCATCATAAGCATCAGAAGTTTTAGATTCAGCAGTAGTAGCAGTGTGTGTAGCATGTGTATGTGGTGGTGTAACGAGCTTACTTATAATAGATGGTGAATCAAGAGCAGCAGAGGTGTTCAGAACCGTACCTCTTCTTGTAGTGGATGGTAAAATAGGAAATTTGCCATCACGAGACTTACCCATGATGGATGGATAGCAGCGAACAATAGAGAATCCAAGTGAACTTGATAAATAAAGCTATGCTCCCCGGCAACGGCGCCAGAAAATAGTCTTGATGACCCACAAGTATAGGGGGTGTATCGCAGTATTTTCGAGGGAAGTGAAACCCAATTTATTGATTCGACACAAGGGGAGCCAAAGAATACTTATAAACCTTAACTGCTAAGTTGTCAATTCAGCTGCACCTGGAAACAATCTTGCTCACAGCAGTTTATCAGTAGCAACAGTTTTGTAGTAGGAATAGTAAAGTAGCAGCAGTAGTAAAGTAAAGACAACAGTAATAATTACAGTAAACAGTAGGATTCGAGTGCGGTAGGCATAGGGATGGATGGACGGGCGTTGCATGGACAAGACAATTCACATAGCAATCAGAACATAGGGCAATTGTAGATAAATAAGATAAAGCATCCAAGTACTCGATAATCCTAGGCATGTGATCCATATAGAGTCATACGTGCTCGCAATGAGAACTTGCACACCATCTTTTGTCCTGCCAGCCTATTTGCAGCGGGGCCTCAAGGGAACTACTGGCAATTAAGGTGCTCCTTTTAATAGAGCACCAGAGCAAAGCATTAACACTCCGTGAACACATGTGATCCTCACATCAAAGCCATTCCCTCCGGTTATCCGGATTTCTATCACTTCGGGGCCATTGGTTCCGGACAACAACGTGTGTATACAACTTGTAGATAAGACCAAAAACAATACTATCATAGTGAATCAATAACATGTTCAGATCTGAAATCATGGCACTCGGGCCCTAGTGGCAAGCATTAAGCATAACAAGTTGCAACCAAGTCATAAAGCACTAATAAAAGATACTAGGCACCATGCCCTAACAATCTGATGCCATTACATGAACGATCTCATCCAATCCCTACCATCCCCATAGCCTACAGCAGAGGATTACTCACTCATAGATGGGGAAACATGGATGGTCGATGGAGAAGCGATGGTGATGATGATGGCAATGATCTCCTCCAATTCCCCGTCCCGGCAGGGTGCTAGAACAGAGTTTCTGGTGCTGTTTCGTGGAATCTGGTGGTGGCGGCGAAGCGGAACTCCTTTTGGAAAAACGTCGAACCCCCCGATTTTTTTAGGTCAGAAGGCTCCTTATAGGCAAAGAGAGAGGCCGAGGGGGTGCTGGGGGGCCACACCACCCCCTGGCGTGGCCTGGCCTGGACCGCGCCACTAGGTGGTGTGGCCACCCCTAGCTCTTCTCCGTCTCGTATTCTGGCTCCTGGAGTCTTCGGGTGAAATAGGATTTTTGGCATATTTTCCAGGATTTTTCCTGATAGTTGATTTGCTGCACAAAAAGTAGACACCAAGGCAATTCTGCTGAAAACAGCGTCAGTCCGCATTAGTTGTATCCAAACCACACAATTTTAGAGGAGAAACAATAGAAAAAGTGTTCGGGAAAGTAGATACATTTTGGACGTATCAGCACGCAGATGCTCCGACTCTCACTGATGATCTGCTTCTCCCCAAGAGGCGGATCGAGTATTTGATAAATCAGAAGGGTCTAAAAGGATCCGGCCTTATTCACTACTGGCTGGCGCGCCGGATTCAGCCCCTCCAACACCATGGTTACCGGCTTATGTATACGGTCATCAAGAGCAAGACGGATTCCCTCCGGATCTGCTCCAAATCTTATTCGGATAAGGACTACGAGTCCTAGGTCAGATGGTTGATCAAGGAGCGGATCAAGAGGAATATTCCAAATCTTTCCTTGGACATGCTTATGGCTGATGATGCCGTGAAACCAGTGAGTTTCCCAGTAGTTACTCTTATACTCGAATATGTCTTTATTTGTTATAGCTTTTCGCAATACTGAGGTGTTTTTTCTTTCAGATTGCTGACCTCCCCGAGTCAGAGCTTTCTCCTCTTGAGGGATATCCTCCTGAGATATCTCAATAGGAAGGGGAACTTGTAGTGCTGTCGGAGGTGCTTACTCGGAAGCGTAAAACCCCAACTATCTCTATTGGAACAAAGGAAGTGCTCGTTGTGAAGAGGTAACTTTCCTCACAAGGTCTCTAGATTTTACTTCTCATTCCTTCCAAAGTGTAATGATTTTGATTTGTCACTCTTCAGAGCTAAATAGCTCATCAAGGGCAAGGGGACATGAATCTCGACAAAGCCCCTGGGCCAATCAAAGTTAAATTTTACTTCTCCTGCCACAATGCCTCCGACTCCTACCCCAACGCCTTCTATAGCACCGGAGGTTACTTCATCTCCACGTGCTGTAGAAGATCCGGCTCGAGACTCAGAGTCAGTGATCCTCGGCTCGTAGACCGATACCACCATGGGTGGCTCGCAAACCAAAGCCACCATGGGAGGCTCGGCCTTTGATATGGGTGAACCCTCAAAGGGTAATGATCCCTCGGCAAAGGTTTTTGCGAATAACCTCCTGAAGAATCCAGGTATTGCCAAACTTGGCATTACTCGGAAAAGCATCAAAGAAATCCAGAAGCTGGCTCTCCACTATTTGGAGAGCCGGAACATTACTGCTGAGGAGGAGGCACAAGAAGCCGAGGATATCAAGCTCGCTAAGCTTCTTGACCAAGTTCGTCTTTGTGATGGCAAACTGAAGGCTGGTATGGTTCAACCACCAGTAACTCCTTTGACTCTCGCCAAGAAGGTTTCTTCTGAGGTGAACATGAGTCTCAACAAGCTAACCCATGAACATTATGTAAGTTAGAATTCGACTCTGTTCTTTAGTTTATTTATATCCTATCCCCTAGCCCCCAAGCATGATTTAGGATAATAAATCCAAATTTATGCTTTTATAGGATGCCAAAGAACGAACTAGTATAGCCCCCAAGGCTCGCGCTGATATTAAAAATATTAGCTCGAGTCTTTAGTAGACTTCTGACTCTGGTTATTATTTCGACTTACATAAAGTTGATGCTTATAACCAGGAATTTCTTAAGAACATTTGCAACAAACGAAGAGAGATCCGAGCTCTCCATTTAGAGAACGCTCAGCTGAAAATTTCCAAGGATGAAGCTACAGGTAATCATTTCACTCCTCAAACTTGTTCTTTTTGTTTCATCCAAACACTTATCCGACTATTTTTCTTGCTTTAACAGAACTTGTCAAACAATCCTGCAAGATGGTTGAAGAATCCAAGAATTTAAAAACCCTGGAGGTGGAGAATGTCGACTTGAGGCAAGAGCTTAACAAGCTTAAGGAAGATCATGAGCGCAGCATTAGCAGTGTTCTTGAGTCTTCCAATATGGCCACCAAAGGACATGATCAAAGGATCACGATCCAGGACAAGAATATCTCGGATCTCAGTGATGAGTTGATCAGGGAAAAGGACATCACCCAAGCTCTCCAGGATGAACTCTAGAGTCTTCGGGTGGAGAAGACCAAAGTTGACGATGCTATCTTTGGTAATTTTCTTGTCTCTGACCTTTCTTTCTGACTCCTAGGAATCCGGATATATTTATGACTTTTCTTTTGTATATGCAGTTCCCTTGAACTTACTAGATTCCTCTTCCACCAAGTCTCGCATCAACCGGCTTACCAAAGTCGGTGACCTTTTTCACGATTTCCGCCAGTCAATGGAGGATATTGGCGAAGTGTCAAGGGTTTCAGACATGCATAGAATGTCCGCCTTTGAGGTGCGAGATAAGGCGAAAAAGATGCCCCAGCTCATTCAAGACTAGAATATGTCATATGCACGAACCGTGGCACAGAATGCCCTTACCATGGTTATGAGCCACCATGGAAACATGGAAATTTGGCAAGTGACCAGGGGTTATTCTACTGTTGATGAAGATGGCAAGGGGGAAAACATCAAGGAGATCATGGACTCTTGCGCCGGCTATGGGTGTCATGTATCTGATCTAACCAGCTATGACATTCCATTCTTCTATCGCGTGGAAACGCCTCCTCCGCCTCCAGAATTTACTGCTGGAGTTTCCGACGATGAACATACCAAATATGACGTCCTCATCTCGGAAAGATATCAAGGTGGAGGTGATGTAACCAGTGAGCCGGCTGATGCTCCTGCTTCACCTGTCACTACTAGATATTCCATTATAGCCGAGGGTCAAATTACCGTCGGATATGTTAGTTAACCGTCGGATACACATATAACCAACGGTAGACCGTCAGCCATCTCCCATCGTCTATGCTTGGTCGGCCATTACTCTAATAGCCAACGGTACCGTCAGATAATATATTTACCAACAGTAATAGGCCGACGGGCTCCTGTCGGTCATATTTTAGTCACTGGCTGCCTCACAATAACTCGACAGACCTAATAATTGATGGTTTCCAATCAGGTATTTATTAGCCAACGGTTATTAGCACCTGTGGCTTTCTTAATAGTTGATGGGATGATTGCCCCGTTGGGATTTATTATATATGTAAGAGGAGAACCAAAGTGTCGGTTATTATGACTACTGATGCCCGGGGCATACATCCCATCAGGAGTCCTTATTGTTTAGAGGTTGGCCAACACACAATGACAGGCATTTGTTATTCATTAAAATATGATTTGGTGACAATATTTTAGAATATTATTATTTAAAAAATATCTCATAATTACACAACCACACGTGACCAACAAATATGTACTATATTGAGTTACCTCACTACGTATATGATACATCTATGAAATCTTAGTGCAAAATAATTCATGACTTGAAGGTAACTCTCTTCACATTAGTTATCATCACACCCATCATCATATGGATCATAACACTCAATGCCGTAGCCATAGCCATCATTATCAGCCTCACCATAGAGCTCATCTTCCACTTCACCTTAGATGCCATGATCCTTCTCACAAGTGGAGCTTCCTCCGGTATTGCTTCGGCAGCCATGTATCAGGAGTAGCATACTTTACCTGTAGCAGGAAGAAAATCTTTTATAGTAATAATAAAAAATAAAAGCTGCTTAACGTTCAAATGTGCACAATTAGATAAGACAGAAGGTCAAAAATCAACGACAGAGTTGATGTCCCCTCCTCATAAGTACGTAGTACACTTCAGTGTATACACAACAGAATCGAACTGAAATTCCACACAACAAAGTACAGGAAATGGTAACTACCAAAAATTTAGGTGTATGAATTCTAAAAATCCATGATATAGAGAACAACCTACAATATTTTTCCTGAAAGATCACATGATGACTACTTTACATCTGTTAGATGATACTATTTACTAGAGATTTATGATCAAACGAGCGAACAGAGATTTACATCTGTCAACTGAATTTGACAAGATTATGAGAACCCAAACTAAGAGCCGGATCCATTTCTCGATTAGCAAAACACAACGAAACAAAGGTCGGATCTGCCCACCGTCCTAATTAGGGCGCACCCGGACTCGCGAGTAAATTACAGATCCCATAATCATAGATCCCGAACCGAATCACCCCAAAACGAGCAGCAGCACACTATTATTGATGGTTCGTGGGAGGGTGGGGAGGGTGCAGAAAATAGGGATACCGTGGGCACCTTGCCTTTCTTTTGGTTGTCCATCGCTGAGGACCTCCGTGCACCTGGCCGTCGTAGTGGAATCAGAGGGAAGCAGACGAACCCCGCCGGATCGAAGCAGAGGGACTCGCGCATGGGTACTGCCGGATCGGCATCCCGCCTGCGCACCCTCCCTTCTCAGATCGGTTTCGGCGGAGAGGGGAGTTTTTTTTACAGTGACGGAGATGGCGGGTTCAGTTTGGAACACGATCAGGATCAGGACTGCGGCAATTGCGATGGCTCATTAATAAAGGACGTGGGTCGTGCGCCAGACCACGCGATAATTTTGGCGCGATCCGAAATAAGGGAAACGTATCCCAAAAACAAATCGCTTCAAACTGTTTTGTGAATCACAACTAATCGATCCGGTTGTCCTTGATTCTCAAAAAAAAAAAAGACCCGGTTGTCCTTGTTCGATCGGTTGCCATCTCCATTGACATAAACAAACATTGTCTCGGTCATCAAATTGTTTGATTTTGTCCATATTCATCGATATGGAAGCATGCATGCAAAAAATATTTTCATTTTTATTACGTCCTACCGTACTGAAAGGAAGTGCATTTAGCCTCCACCACAGTATATCAGTGGAAGTAGCCTTCCATTGTCAATTTTCAATCGATATGGCCACCACCCATGCTTAGCCCAATAGACTTTTGAAACATATAACTGAGTGTCAATGTCAACGGTCGGTTATTACTATTCTCGTCTGCCATTTGTACTTGCAATCGAGAGTTGAGTTCGGACCATCGGCTATATCTACACATATCCGAGAGTTGCGTCTGGACCGTCGGCTATAGCAGTTAATACCCGACCGTGCAAGTATACCCGTCGGCCATTAGAATGAATAACCGAGAGTTGGGGTTTCCCCGTCGGTAAACTAGCTATACCGTCGGTTATTCATAGTCATATCCGACAGGTCAATGCTACCGTCGGTTATTAGTGTATTAGTCGACGGGCCATCAGCTATTACAAATCACCGTCGGAAATAAGGGTATTTATAGTAGTGTGTGGCATAAGATATGCCAGAAAAACAATGTGTTAATCTGAGAGACAAATCTTATTGTAATAACTAGAGTACTTTATTTTGATGTGCTAGCTAGTAAAGATTTGAATGCTTTTACTTGTTTAGCACTTCTAGCTTTTTGTTATGTTGTGCTTGAAAATTACATAAGCACTTAAGGTAGTTTGCACTTTATAGTTTATCTGGCTTTCCGCCTCGTCCCTTTCGTGAGCTGGCCAACTTTCAACACGGATACTTTGCCGAGCAATAGAGCTCAATTTCTAAACCAGTTTAAACTCAGATACAAAGCGGGCTTCCAGTACCAACAACTCACTAATCGGAAAATACTCGCATCCGGCAATCAGACAAAAAACAAAAGTACAAACAAAAAATTTTGTGTTTATACACTAAGGTATTATTTTTAGAGCCGGAAATCTAACCAGAACAAACATGATCATAAAGTACTTTCAAGTATTCTGGGATTTTTCGACTTATGTCATGATCATTCAGAAATAAGATGGTACTATAAAACTTCTCATGAAAAATTTGAGGCAACCAATACTTTATTTCTCATTTGAACATGGACATATATATGATTACAAAGAAAGATAATTTTAAGAATAAAAGGGACGTAGCTGAGCAATATTCCACGGTCTGTCTAACTCATCCGGATTTGTACTGCCTCCATCTCTCTTTCTCTTCTTAGTAGCAGGTCTTTCTTTGACTGCCCGCATATCAGTTAGGTAGTAAGAACCATTGTGCAATACTCGACTAACCAAAAAGGGCCCTTCTCAAACAGGGGAAAGTTTGTTCTTTCTTTGCTGCACAAGTCGAAGAACCAAGTCACCTTTATTGAAAGAACGATTTCTGACTCTCTAACTATGGTGCTTGCGTAACTTCTGTCGATAGGCTATTGATATCTTCTCAACAACGAAGCGAACTTCTTCAATTAAATTGAGATCATCTTGTCAAGCAACTTCGGCATCCTCTTCGATATGCACATCAATGTGGGGAGAAGTATGGATCAAATCACTTGGAAGAACTCCTTCTGCACCATAGACCAAGAAAAAAGGTGTTTATCTGGTTGACCTATTCGGAGTTGTTCTCAAGCTCCAAATAATAGATGGCAATTCATCCGCCCAAGCTCCCGCAACACGACGAAGTGGTGCTTCGAGTCTTGGTTTGAGGCCTTGAAGGATTAAACTGTTTTCCCTTTCGACTTGTCCGTTGGCTTGTGGATGTGCGACCGATGTAATATCAAGCCGGATATTTTGATCGTTGCAGAATTCGGCAAGCTCTCCCATTGAAAAGTTTCTCTTGTTGTCCGTTATAATACTATGTGGATAGCCGTATCAGATTATTACATCCTCGACGAATCTTTTAGTTGTTGCTCCATCACAACTAGTGATGGGTTTAGCCTCAATCCATTTTGTAAACTTATCCACCATCACTAAGTGGTGAGTAAATCCACTAGGAGCCCGTTTGAACGGTCCTACCATGACAAGCCCCCAGACCGCGAAGGGCCATGTTATCGGAATTGTTCGAAGATGTTCAACTTCAACATGAGCTTGTTTGGCGTACTTTTGGCAGCCTTTGCACGTCTTGAACAGTCGTTCGGCATCTTCCTTGGTTGTGAGACAGAAAAATCCATGTCTAAAAGCTTTTGCCACTAAAGATTTGGCGACAGCGTGATGTCCGCATTCGCCTTCGTGGATTTCCCTTAGGATCTCCACTCCTTCTTCTAGAGAAACACAACACAGAAAAACCCTAGATACACTCCGCTTATAGAGCTCACCATTTAGTACTGTACAACTTTTTGCTCGTTGGATGATCTGCCGGCTCGGAACCTTGTCTTCGGGTAATTTTCCGTCTACCAAGAAATCAAGGTAGGTTTGAGTCCAGCCGGGAATTACAGCGAGAACTGCTACTAAAGGTGAGTCGGATTTGGTCGGATACTCCTTGTCAACTCCTATGATAGAGGGAAGTTTTAGGTGCTCCAAAAAAGCGCCATCCGGGACCTTTTTCCGTGCAAAGCCTATTCGAGATAGTGCATCTGCTTCCTCATTTTCTGTTCGAGGGATGTGTTGAACTTCAAACCCTTCAAACGATTTAGATAATTCATCCACGATAGCCCTGTGTGCTGCCATATGTTTGTTTGCATTACAGTGATCCGAGACTTGTTGAGCAAGAAGATCTGAATCTCCATAACACATAAGACATCGGATACTGATATCCTTGGCAATCCGGATTCCATGCAACAGTGCTTCATATTCGGCAATGTTGTTTGTTGCCGTGAAGTGGATCTGTCGTACATAGAAAAGTTTATGTCCTTGGGGTGATTTGATCACCATGCCAGCCCCCGAGCGCTTTGGATCCATAAAATTGTAGGGTCCAGTATTCCGACTCTGGCAGGGTCATGTTCTCTGTTGTCTCTATCCAATCAATGACAAAGTCAGCAAGGATTTAGGATTTGATTACTGTCCAAGGTTTATACTCAATGTCGAAAGCTGAAAGCTCTATTCCCCATTTTGTAACGCGTCCAGTAGCATCACTATTATTGATTATAGCCCTCATGGGAGATGTGCTCTCAACGGTAATTTGATGTTCCTGAAAGTAATGTCGGAGCTTCCTAGATGCGAAGAACACACCGTAGGCTAGCTTCTGATAATTCGGATACCACTGTTTAGTTTCAATTAGGACTTTGCTGAGGTAGTAAGTCGGATGCTGCACCAAATGTTCCTGATTTTCCTCCGGTCTTCCCACCACCATAACGACACTGCCGACTCTGTTTGTCGCAGCTAAATAGAGCAACATCGGTTCTTGAGGTTCCAGCGCTGCAAGGATATGAGCGGGCGAGAGTACTATTTTCAGGTCTTGTAGTGCAACTTTAGCTTCATCAGTCGAAACAAATTTTTTGGTCTTTTTCAGGAGCTTGAAAACTGGTGTGGCTCTTTCTCCGAGCCGACTGACAAACCGACTAACTGCAATAATGCAACCAGTTAGTCTTTGTATGTCCTTTAGGCGAGTTGGCCTGGAAATGTTGATTATAGCCTTAATATTGTCACGGTTCACCTCTATGCCTCTTAGAGACAGAATGAAGCCTAACAATTTTCCTGCTGGGATTCCGAAGAAGCACTTCTTCGGATTAAGCATTATGTTGTATTTGCGTAAATTGGCAAATGTTTCCTCCAAGTTGGTACTACGTGGACCCATAGTCCAGGGATGAACTACTCACGCATAACACTGGAGGCTTGCATGATGATGAAGAAGACCTCCAGGGTGAATTCCCCTCTCCGGTAGGGTGCCAAGAAGAGCTTTAGATCCCTTCGGTCTAGGGATGGAGATGATGGCGGCTACAGACTCTTTCGTGGAATTTTGATCGGGTACTTAGGGTTTCTGTATCGGAGGCATCTTATAGGCGAAAGGGGAGGTCGAGGGGGTGCCGGAGGCAGCCAGACCACCCCTAGCGCAGGCCAGGCTAGGCCATGCGGCCAGGTGGTGTGGCGGCCCCTGGCCCCTCTCCGTCTCGTATTCTGGCTCCTTGTGTCCCTCGGTGAAAAACTGACTTTGGCTTTTGTCTCGTCCAATACCGAGAATATTCATTTTCTGACTTTCCTGGAACCAAAAACAGCAGAAAACAGGCAGCTGGCACTATGGCTCTTGTTAATAGGTTAGACCAAGAAACTGTACAGAAAGTACTCCAAAACTGGAACAAAACATAAGAAAGTAGAGAAAACCAAGCATGGAACATCAAGAATTATGGATACGTTAGCAACGTATCAACTCCCCAAGCTTAATTCATGCTCGTCCTCAAGTAGGTAAGTAATAAAAAGAAAGAATAATGTTTGAGGTGACATGCACCATCATAAACTTGATCAAAGTATTTGTAAAACAATGATAGCTGCGATCATAGTACTTCAATCATAACATGAAAGACAAAGTTCTAACAATAACACAAAGCAACTATGTTGCAACATGAAAAGGCACAAATAAAAGATTCATGAATAACAATGCTTTGCAAGATGTTTGTTTGTTTCACATAAATAAAACATAGCATAGTAGAATTCAGCTTGTCCCTCATAGAGTAGCAAACATAAATGCATAGGACACCTTCAAAGTTCATAAGAGTGACCAGATACAAATAGTTTAAAACAAGCAATATCAAAGCTATGCATCAATCAACAAGTCTTGGGACAATGCACATAGAACTAAGAATGGCCACTATGCACTCAAAGTAGGTGCATAAAGATAGAAGGTGGAGACTCAACATAAAAGTAAAAGAAAGACCTTCATAGAAGGAAGTAGGGATTCAAATTTCATAAAGAGCTTCCAAAAATTATGGTACTTATTAGCTTTCGGCTCTCATTGCCCCTATCATAAGCATCTTGAAGGTGATTAAGGTTAACGTGACACAACTAAGAGGATATGCTTGACAAGTTATAAGCTAAAATCTCATGCGCCTTACTTACGAAGACCGAACCTCATGCTACTCAACTTTAGTCACAAGTAAGCTCTTGTCATTGTAAGTACATATGTATCATAGAGAACCGCCTACTGGGTACCCCTTGCACATGATACAAAAGCTATCCCATAATCAAAATGACAAGGCAAGCAGACAATGAGCATCTCAACGATCTTTTTATTTGCTATCTGCATAGGTTTTTATTGATGATGCTTCATAGAGTGCTCATTATGGTTATGCTGCAAGTTTCCACCATGATTAGGCATGGCTTAGGCTAGCGGCCTAGGCATTTCTCTAACACAAATAAAAACTCCATGATCTTACAAGTTCCCCTTTTATTTCACACCATCGGGATCCATAAGCAAAAGAACATGATATCAACGGGGTACAAAGTACAAGTGCAATGTTGAAAGCGTTCCTCATGATACATGGTTCTGCTAATTTCAACTTATAAAGCGCAGGCATATACATAACAAAGATGGACGCAATGGTTCAAGTTTATTAAATGCAAGAAAGTAAAGTGTAACATCAAGTTCGTGAGAGCTTTAATCACTAGTTTTCTCATAACAAGTTTAAATCGAAAGGTAGATAAAAACATGAATATACTTGGAATAGCATATGCTAATAGGTAGGTATGGTGGACTCTTTGGAATAACTTTGTTGTAGGAGTTGGATGCATGAGTGGAACTCACACTTGGTTATAGAGGCTAGCAAAAGACTGGGAGCGACCAACTAAGAGAGCAATAATGGCCATAATCATGCAGAGCGACAAAACATCATTAATCAAAGCATAAAGTGATACTACAAGTTGAAAACTAAAGGATCATAAAGGCTATGGTGACTTGGGATAGTCATAACATGGTGTGAGCATTTCCAAGTCAACCCAAATAAAGCATCAAAGGAGAATACCACCATACTATGCTTTAACATGCTAAAACAACGCATGATTCTTCCAAGGCACATTAAGCAATCTCAATTGTTTATAACATGTCATGCTACAGCAAAGAATGCTAATCATAAAGCCAAAACAATATCAAGCATGGCATGACAAAGCATAGGCCACAGTCAAAAACAAGCTCTCTTTACCACTTAAGCATGAACTTTCCTACTCTTTTCCAATCCAAACTAAAATATTTTAAAACCAATGCCTGAAAGAGGGGGGTCCAACCAATTTATTCAGCAAACTAATAAAACCAAGAAAACGAAAAACCAAAATGAAAATAAAAAAGAAGACGCTCCAAGAACAACACAACTATGCATGAAACAATAAAAATGAAGTGTTTTTATTGGTGAAGAAGGGGATGCCTTGGGCATCCCCAAGCTTTGACGCTTGTACTTCTTGGATATTTCTTGGGGTGACACGCGTGGCATCCCCAAGCTTGAGCTTTAGTCCATCCTTCATCTCATTACTCATTCCTTCCATACACCTGGCATTTTTCTTCATACAAAACTTCACACAATCTTTATTAGCAACATTAGTGCACTCAAGATAATAAGTCTTTTAGGTTCAGTTCCAAGAACAATAAAACTTCCATTAAAACACAAGCTAATGTAGCATTTCCCTCAAAAATCTCAATTCCCCAAAAGAACTAAAAAAAGGAACCAACAAGAAGCAAATGCAAATAATGGGAGAAATCTGTCAAAACAGACCAGCAGGTAAATACAAATTTTTTGGAAGACCTTGTGTTGCTCAAATCGAAAAGTGTTGCACTAACGAAAGTTAGATACCAACCTGGGGCAGAAGCACAAAAATTCACGCCTCAAAAGGACGTACAGAGATTTTACACAAATTTTTACGGTGAATTACATAAATCTGTTTCGGGACAGTAACTTTTCCAATCATTACTTCCATCTCATTAGAGGTTACTCTTGGCACAGAAAGCAAATAAAAAGGATAAGGAGCGGGTATTACTAAAATAATAACTTCCTAGACTCAACTAAAACTTTTTGTTTATCTCCCAATAAGTACTTTTCTTTAACGCCTTTAAGTTAGGCATAAGAAGCAAGAAAAAGAATCAAGTGTTCTCAAATGAAGAAGCATTAAGAGCAAATTTTGTTTTCATAGGAGAGGCAAAATAAATCTTCTCTCTCTTCTTAGGGAAGTGTTCTATACCTTTCTTGAGTGGGAGTTGATATTTAATGGTGCCTTCTTTCATATCAATAATGGCACCAACAGTTCTAAGAAAAGGTCTTCCCAAAGTAATAGGACAAGAAGCATTGCATTCAACATCCAAAACATAGAAATCAACGGGGACATAGGAATTGTTAACCATAATAAGAACATCATTATTACTCCCCATGAGTTTCTTTTTAGCATTATCATCAAATGGGAGATTCAAATAACAATCTTCCAATGGTGGCAAATCAAGCATATCATAAATCCTTCTAGGCATAATAGAAACACTACTATCAAGATCACATAAAGCTTTAAAATCAAAATCATTCACTTTCACATTAATGATGGGTTCCCAACCATCTTCTTGTTTTATAGGAATAGAAGCTTTATGTTTCATGTTTTCTTCTTTAGTTTTTATGAGAGCATCAGTAATGTGTTTTGTAAAGGCCATATTCATAGCACTAGCATTAGGACTTTTAGCAAGCTTTTGTAGGAACTTAATAACTTCAGAGATATTGCAACCATCAAAATAAAAATCATAATTATCATCTAAAGTAGTAGAGCTATTACCAGCCTCAACACTAGCGGTAGTGATAGTAGAAACACTAATGTTTCTAGCAATTTCATCCTCACTTTCCCACTTAGCATGCAATTCAGCTAATAGTCTAACATTTTCATCAATTCTAACTTGTATGGCATTAGTAGCAGCAAAGGGATTATCAATAGTTTCAGGTTTAGCAGCCATTTTATTCAAAGAAGATTGAGCTTCATCCAAAGATGCTATATTTCTTTCAGCATTAGAGAGTTTCAATAGCAAACTAGGAATTTCCCTATTCAAACTCTCAAGTTGATGACTAATATTCTTCAAAATGGTAGATTGTTCCTCCATAGTTTTAGTAAATAATTTTTTTGTTCATATTGCATTTGCATGAAGTTTTTAGTGTCTATTTCAACTTCTAAAATTGTTCCTTCACTAGGTGTTCCAGGTTTTCCATTATAACCATATTGTTATTACCATAAACATTGTTGCTAAAATTATTATTTCTTATAAAGTTCACATCAACTTGCTCTTCTAGAGCAACCAAAGAGGCTAAGGGAACATGATTTGGATTAATATGAGCTTTCCCATTAACAAGCATAGACATAATAACATCAATTTTATCACTCAAGGAGGAGGTTTCTTCAACAGAATTTACCTTCTTACCTTGTGGAGCTCTTTTAGTATGCCATTCAGAATAGTTAACCATCATATTATCCAGAAGCTTTGTTGCAGCACCCAAAGTAATGGTCATAAAGGTACCTCCAGCAGCAGAATCCAATAGATTTCTTGAAGAATAGTTCAATCCTGCATAAAAGGTTTGGATAATCATCCAAGCAGTCAGTCCATGAGTGGGAGTATTCTTTACCAAAGATTTCATTCTTTCCCAAGCTTGAGCAACATGTTCATTATCAGATTGTTTACATTTCATTATTTCACTTCTCATAGATATAATCTTAGCAGGAGGATAGTACTTTCCAATGAAAGCATCTTTGCATTTAGTCAAAGAATCAATACTATTCCTAGTTAAGGAATTCAACCATTCTTTAGCTTTTCCTCTCAAGGAGAAAGGAAACAATTTAAGCTTAATAATATCTCCATCTATATCCCTATGCTTTTGCATCTCACATAGTTCAACAAAGTTATTTAGATGAGCAGCAACATCTTCATTACCAATACCAGAAAATTGTTCTCTCATAACAAGATTGACTAAAGCAGGTTTTATTTCCAAGAAAGTATCTTTAGGAACAGGTGGAGCAATAGGTGTGCTCATGAAATCATTGTTGTTGGTGCTAGTGAAGTCACGCAACTTAGTATTTTCTAGAGTAGTCATTTTTTTGTGTTTTTAATAAACAAAGCAAACTAGTAAAACTATTTTTTTGTGTTTTTGATAAAGAAACAAGCAAACAAGCAGAAATAAACTAAGCAAAACAAAACAACAAAGTAAAGAGATTGGTTATGCGGGACTCCCCTTGTGAAGATGTCCTTGACTCCCCGGCAACGGTGCTAGAAAAAGCTTTGATGGCCCAAGATATCTTGAGCTCGTTGGGGAACCCCAAGAGGAAGGTATGATGAGCACAGCAGCAAGTTTTCCCTCAGTTATGAAACCAAGGTTTAATCGAACCATTAGGAGCAAGGAAACACCCCAAAGGTGTTGTAGCTGGACTTTGGTAGGGCGCACTACCGGCGTCAGCAGCAACGTGGAGACCTGCACAACACAACCACAGAACTCTGCCCCCAACTTACAGTGAGGTTGTCAATCTCACCGGTTTTGCTGAAAACAAAGTATTAAACGTATTGTGTGGAAGAAAGTAGTAGTATGCAGAAAGTAAACAGAAAACAGTAAATAGTTGATTGTAGATTGATAGTAAAAGAAAGGACCGGGGTACATAGTTCACTAGTGGTGGCCCTCCTTAAGATAGATGACATGTTGAGTGAACAAATAACAGCCGGGCAATTGACAAACATCGAGAAAGCAATCATGCATATACTACTCATCTTGACTCCTTTGAGATTTGATTTGGCATTACAACATTATACATAGACCGTAATCCAACTACATCTATGGCTAATAATCCACCTTCAGGTTATCATCTGAACCCCCTCCAGTATTAAGTTGCAAGCAAGAGATAATTGCATTACGCATTGCGTGTAAATTAAACAATACGATTGTTTTATGAACAAAGGATTGTTGTTTTCTCCCTAGTAGCAACAACACATCTAGTACCTTAGAGATTTCTGTCACTTCCCTAGATTACTAGAGGCATGAACCCACTATCGAGCATAAATACTAACTCTTGGAGTTGCTAGCATCTACTTGGCCAAGATACCTACTAACAACGGAAAGCATGCAAGATCACAAATAACAAAGACATGATAGAATCAATAATCAATCTGAAATAGCATCTCAATATCCATCGGATCCCCACAAACACAACATGTATGAATTACAAATAGATGATCTTGATCATGAACGGAGCTCACAAGATCTAAACATGATAGCACAAAGGAGGAGAACCAGCCATCTAGCTACTACATGGACCCGTAGACCAGGGATGAACTACTCGCGCATCACACCAGCGGCTTGCATGATGATGAAGAAGGCCTCTAGGGTGAATTCCCCTCTCTGGCAGGGTGCCGGGAAGAGCTTCAGATCCCTCCTGATCTAGGGATGGAGATGACGGCATTTCCAGACTCTTTTGTGGAATTTTGATCGGGTACTTAGGGTTTCTGTATCGGAGGCATCTTATAGGTGAAAGGGGAGGCCGAGGGGGTGCCGGAGGTGGCCAGACCACCCCCTAGTGCGGGCTAGGCTAGCCTGCACGGCCAGGTGGTGTGGCGGCCCCTGGCCCCTCTCTGTCTCGTATTCTGGCTCCTTGTGTCCCTCGGTGAAAAACTGACTTTGGCTTTTGTCCCGTCCAATTCCGAGAATATTCATTTTCTGACTTTCCTGGAACCAAAAACAGCAGAAAACAGGCAGTTAGCACTATGGCTCTTGTTAATAGGTTAGTCCAAGAAAGTGTATAGAAAGTACTCCAAAGTTGGAACAAAACATAAGAAAGTAGATAAAACCAAGCATGGAACATCAAAAATTATGGATACGTTAGCAACGTATCAGGACCCTACGACTCCGGATCTGAAAGCTGCGGAGCAACAGCTTCCCTAGCCACTACATGTGCGCCGTCATCAATATGGGTGGCAGCGGCAGCATCACTCAGGATAACACCGGTACTTGCGGTGATATCCCAGCCGCGAATAGCGGTGGCCCCTCCAATGGTGCCCCCACCGATAACGGGCTAGCAGGCCGGCCCCCTAGCGACGAAACCATCCTAGAATATCAGCTGCACCTCTCTGCGAATGAACATACCCAAGAGCGCGTACTGATCAAGCTCAATGATGCTTAGTGGGCCCACTATAGGGAGGCCCTACGGGGTAACCCCCTACCACCAAACTCATCACAAGAGATGTTGATGGGTTATCACTGGCTGCTCAAGGAGGATTTCAAGCGCGATCAACAAGTAATCGCCCAACTCGACGAACGCATAAGGGCAGCAGACAAGTCGAGCCTCCGACGAGCTGCACTCTCTTCCATCGGAGGATCCTCCTCTAGAGGCAACGATTGGGTAGCCACCAGAAGACGCTCTCGACTGGCTCACCTCACTGATAGGGAGCAAGAAGAGTCCACTCGAGTTCTCGACTTCTCGTCCATGACAGTGGACATGTGGGGCAACGTGCTCCCGAAAACGCCACAGGCAGCGGTGACGGCAGCCACCATGTACCTGCTCAACAACCAGTCACCAGTTGGGGACCCACGGTCCGCCACACACTGATCTACGATCGCTGGCATGGGACTAGTCAAAGCTATGCTCACCAATTATCCAGCGCTGGAGCCGGGGAAAAGCAAGGCTCTAGCCAAGCGCTACTCTGCCTCCTCCTCCAGCGACGACGATGATGACTTGTCATGGCGACGCCGCTCACGACGTCACGACTACGACTATGACGTGCATGATGATATCACGCAACACAAGGTCGACAAGATGCGCGTGAGACGCGCCCACTCGACAGACTCGGAAGATGATGGGACAAAGCCATACGACAAAAGTGAATGCCGAAAGTGTTCAAACTCCCATCAGAGAATCTGAAATTCGATGGCTTCCAAGACCCGAAGATCTGGCTGGATGATCATATATGTTCGGTAAGGTTGCACGGCAGAACCACGAGCACGGCTATATGCAATGCCTCCAGCTACAGCTGCAAGGCACCAACCGTTGATGACTGCAAGTGCACAAATCGTTTGTAGCTAGTTTCGAAATAAATATATTGATCCCATAGGGAGCAGTAGGCGAAAGACTAAAATGCTTTTAACTAAAACTAAATGAAGTACATAAAGAATAATTTTGAGATGCAAGAAAAGTAGAATTGTTTTTGGGTTTTTAATTGAATGAATAAATTAAAGTAAAGTAAAACTTAATGCAGAAAGTAAGAATCGCGTGTGTAAGAGAGCTTGGAACTACAATAGGGAAAAAGGCATTCTCAAGGAGTGGTGGATACTTTGCTAGCAATTTAGACTAAGCAATCAAGATTATTATAACAATTATTCTCATGATATGTATGTATATGGGAGGAGCTCCATATATGGACAAATAGGCAGTAACCACTACTCACATTATCCTTCATAACCATAGCTGACAGATAAATGACATCAATCTTATTATCCCGTTATTAAGGGATTTCTACCGTGGCATGGACATGGCTTTATGAGTTCTCCTTGTTTCCCCAAATTAGTACGTAAAGAGGGACAACAAATTTATAGTCACAGTAAGTGCTATCACCCCTCCGTGTACCAAAAAGTAATCCCCTTCATCATGTCCCCATAAGAGACAAATATTAAGGAGGTACACAACTCCCAACATCAAGCTGAAGACAATTAACACATACACATAATGATGTACAACATAATAATCTCTATCTTATCTCAATCATATGCTAGGGCTTCTCCATTCCCCTAAGAACTAATGATCTACTCAGACATGGAGGCAATCAACAGCATGGCAATGGTAATGGAAACAATCATAGATTAAATCCACAACGAGTACCAAAATTACAACAAGATCTAGACAAGATGTAGATGGGATGGATGGATATGGTGGTGATGCAGCAGTTAATGATAAAGATCGATGCCTTAGCCTCCCGGATCTGCGCAGGGAAAAGATGGATCCCTGGTGGACGAGTTCCCCCTCCAGATGCCTTCCGGAGGTGTGGTTTCGGCGATTTCTGGGTGTTCTGTATGTCGTCTCTCTGATCCAGTTACACGGGGTGAAACTATTTGAGGAGGCGGTGGCGGCGCCAACTGTACGGCGGGAACTATACGGCCAGAAAAAGTATTCCTGCCATATAGTTGGTCGTTAAACCATCTGTATGCCTCGATCGCTTCGGGTTTCTTCTAGTGTTATTGATATTTCCCAAATAGGCGATTTCCATTGTTTTTTACTCCTTTTCTCCCCAATACAACTGCTCCAAGAATTGTGTCCATTGTATCCATCATCTGTCCTGATCCTGGTGAAAATAGACATAAAATGTGTGCGCGAACGTCGTAAAATACCAAGATCCTACAACTATAGTGCAAAATAATAATATAAAACATGATGCAAATAGGCTTAACAACCTCCCACGCGGGTCAATCTGCGACTGGGATGAGCTAGTCTACAGCTTTGTGCGGAACTTCAAGGGCACTTACAATAGGCCCGCATCAATCGAAGAATTAAGAGACTGCTACCAAAAGACTGACGAGTCATTGCGCTCATACATTCAGAGGTGGTCCATCATCAAAAATTATGTAGAGGACATCTCCGAGGATCGCGCAATAGACGCATTCAACAACGACGTGCGCCACAGAGAGATCAGGGATGAGCTGGGCCATTAGAAGCCCAAAACAATTGACCACCTGATGGAGATCACGAACAGGTGGGCTGATGGAGAGGACTCAGTGAAAAAACCGTGCCCACTCAGACGATGATGACGACCTCGGTCGCAGACGCGATCACCGAGGAAAACGCCGGATGCGCGGTTACGAGGATCGTGAGGAAGTTGACATGGTCATGGCTGGCTAATCCGATAAATGCGACGACGGCAACCGCAACATCGGATACCATAGTGGTGGATACCGCGACAGCGGGAAAACCACGCAAGTATGGCAACGCTGCACTCGTGATAAAGCACCTAGAACATCTATCGAGGAGAAATTGACCAGACCTTGCAACGTGCATGTCTACATCGACAAACACGACAGTCAGAAGAAATCCAGTCACCTCCTAAAGGACTGCCGTGAGTTACTCAAGCTTCACGAAGGCTTGGCCCAAATGAATCACAACACGATAAACAGGGGCTATGGAGCTGCCCCTGGTGTCGTGGCTCACGGAGCGCCACCACCACCCGGACCACACCCACCTGCAGCCGCACCGGTCCAAAACAACGAAGGTGAGAAGTATCCGCAACCACTGTGGAATATGGACTTGATCCAAAAAGGACCCCCTCTAATAGAGTGCAAAAATCAATCACTCGTGAAATAAATTTGGTGGTCAATTCTCCACTCCCAACAACTGACTACCTTAGCGGGTGCGAGTCCTGTATGACCTTCAATAAGCACGATCATCCGCGCCAGGTGCCTCGCTCGGGACACTCTCCTTTGGTGCTCGAGGCGCAAATTGGCGGCTTCGAGATGAGTTGCGTCTTTATGGACGGTGGCCACGACATCAACCTCATATTTTCCAGCACCTTGCACGCCATGCAGATCCCCCTGTCATGCCTGGAAGCCTCCGACACAATGTTCCACGGCATCGTCCTAGGGAAGAGCATATACCCCTTGGGCAAAATTAGCTTGGACATCATCTTCGGCACGCCAGCAAACTACCAGCGAGATCGCATCGAATTCAAAGTGGTGGATTGGCCCTCGCAGTACCATTGCATCGTCGGACGTGTCGCGTTCGCGAGGTTCATGGCAGTGCCACACTATGCCTACCTGCAGATGAAGATGTCGGGCCCTAACGGCATTATCAGCATCAAAGGAACCTTGGAGAGATCAGATAGCTGCAATAGGGAGTTCAACAGAATCTCCCAGTCTTTTAGCATGCAGGAGAAGCTGACGAGGCTAAAGGAGCCAACAGACAACAGTCTACTTCCTCCGAGTAATCTAAACTCACCTGATCGGACCTTCGACTCATCGGTCCACACCAAGGGGGTCTAGGCCATCCAACGGACCCGACCAAGATGGCCCTCATCGCCAACAACTTGAGTATCGCATAGGAACTCGCGCTCGTCGAATTCCTCTGTGAGCGCCGGGAAATCTTCGCCTATTGTCCAATGGACATGCCAGGGGTTCCTAGGGAATTCGCCGAGCACTCACTCAACGTAAATCCTGAAGCAAGACCAGTGAAGCAGACGATACATCGACTGTCGGAGCCAAGGGCAAAAGTGGTTGGTATGGAAGTCAACAGACTCCTCGACACTAACTTCATACAAGAGATCAAGGAAAGCACCTGGGTGGCAAACCCCGTATTTCTTCCTAAAAAGGACACGGATATCCTGCGAATATGCGGGGACTTCACTTCCTTGAACAAACATTGCCCAAAGGATCACTTCCTGTTGCCACGTATCGACCAGATAATCGATTCCACCACGGGATCCGAGCGCCTTTGCTTCCTCGATGCTTACTCAAGCTACCACCAGATTCGAATGAAGGAGGAGGACTAGGAGAAAATGGCCTTAATCATGACCTTCGGCATCTTCTGCTATGCAATGATGCCCTTTGGGCTGAAGAACACAGGGGCCACCTACCAGTGGTGTATGCAGGCCTGCCTCAAGAGCCAACTTGGCTGAAATATCTAGGTCTACATCGACGACATCATCATCAAAATTAGGGAGGAAGCTTCGTTACTCGACGACCTCCGCGAGACCTTCGATAACCTTGATCGCTAGTGGATCAAGCTAAATCCGGACAAATGCGCCTTCGGCATACCGTCTAGGCAACTGCTCGGGTACCTCATCTCCGCGAGGGGGGTCGAGGATAACCCGAATAAAATAAAGGCCATACTCTCCATGGAGAAACCAAAGAATGTCAAAGGAGTCCAGCAGCTAGCTGGGCGAATCGCGACACTCAGCCGATTCATCAGTCGAATGGGCGAGAAGGCACTGCCATTCTACCAGCTCCTTCCCAAAACTTAAAAGTTTGACTGGATGGAAGAAGCACAAGAGGCATTCGAAGACCTCAAGCAGCTACTATCCACTTCTCCGGTGTTGGTAACACCTCGGGAAAAGGAGCCCCTGTTTCTATACGTATCTGCCACCAACTAGGTGGTTAGTACCGTGCTCATAGTGGAACAAGCCGAAGAAAACAAAGTCTACCGAGTACAACACGCAGTCTACTACCTCAGCAAGGTACTTACTCCAACAAAATAGCGGTACCTGTATTATCAGAAGCTAGTATACGACATCTTCATGACATCTCGGCGACTGCGCCACTACTTCCAGGAGCACCCCATCATTCTGGTGAATGACGCTCCACTAGGGCACATCCTCAACAACCCTGACACCACCGGACGAGTCGCGCTTTGGGGATGGAACTGTCTACACAAGACATCACATACGAGAAGCGAGACGCGATCAAGTCGCAAGTACTCCCGAACTTCCTCATTCACTAGATGGAGAACTAACTCCCCGACACACCAGACATGTCATGTCTGTGGATAATGCACTTCGATGAATCAAGACGTCGAGAAGGAGCTGGCGTCGACGTCATCCTCACATCGCCACAAGGTGACAAGATGAGGTATGTTTTGTGAATGCAGTTCTGCACCTCCAACAATGAAGCTGAATACGAGGCCTTGCTCCATGATACGTCGTAAACGTATCTATAATTTTTGATGATCCATGCTTGTTTTATATAAACTTTCATATGTTCTGTTTTCACTTTGAGCTATTTTTATACATTTTCTAGAACTAACCTATTAACAAGATGCTACAATGCTAGTTGCATGTTTTCTGCTATTTTTGGTTTCAGAAAATCTAGTAAGGAAATATTCTCGGAATTGGACGGGACAAAAGCTAAAGTCTATATTTTTACCAGAAGGAACACGAACTCCGGAGGGTAGCCGAAGTGGGGCCACGAGGTGGCCACACCATAGGGTGGCGTGACCCCCCTGAGCATGCCAGGCCCTGGTGTGGGCCCCTCAGGCAGCCACCGACCTTGCCCCTTCGCCTATAAAAGTACCCCGATGCAGAAACCCTAAGTACCCGATCAAAAATCCACGAAAGAGTCTGTAGCCGCCGCCATCTCTATCCCTATATCAGGGGATCCGAAGCTCTTCCGGGCACCCTACCAGAGGGGAGAGATCATCCCGGATACCTTCTTCATCACCATGCCAGCCTCCGGAGTGATGCGTGAGTAGTTCGTCATTGGACTATGGGTCCATATAGTAGCTAGATGGTTGGTTCTCCTCCTTTTTTCTATCATGTTTAGATCTTGTGAGCTCCGTTCATGGTCAACATCATCTATTTGTAATCCTATATGTTGTGTTTGCAGGGATCCAATGGATATTGAGATACTATGTCAGATTGATTATTGATTCTATCATGGCTATGTTTTTTGTCATCTTGCATGCTCTCCATTGCTAGTAGATATCTTGGCCAAGTAGATGCTTGTAACTCCAAGAGGGAGTATTTATGCTCGATAGTAGGTTCATGCCTCTAGTAATCTGGGGAAGTGACAGAAATCTCTAAGGTTGTAGATGTGTTGTTGCTACTAGGGAGAAAACAACAATCCTTTGTCGATGGGGCAATTGTATTGTTTACGTTACACACTTTTCTTAATGCAATTATTTGTTGCTTGCAACTTAATACTGGAAGTGGTTCGGATGATAACCTGAAGGTGGATTATTAGTCATAGATGCAGTTGGATTACGGTCTATGTATTATGTTGTAATGCCCAGTCAAATGTCGTATGAGTCAAGATGTCTAGTATATGCATTGTTATGCTTTCTCAATCTGTCAATTGCCCCGCTGTAATTTGTGCACCCAACATGCTATTTATCTTAAGGAGAAACACCTCTAGTGAACTGTGGACCCCAGTCCATTCCTTTACCATTAATATACCATCTATTGTTTATCGTTTACTATTTACTTTCTTCAAGCAATTACTATCTTCCACACTATATGTTTAATCCTTTGTTTTCAGCAAAACCGGTGAGATTGACAACTTCACTGTAAGTTGGGGCAAAGTTCTATGGTTGTGTTGTGCAGGATTCCAAGTTGCTAGCAACACCTTGGAGTTGTTTCCTTCCTCCTACTGGTTCGATAACTTTGGTTTCATAACTGAGGAAAACTTGTTGTTGTCCTCATCATACCTTCCTCTTGGGGTTCCCACCGAGGTCTACATATCTTGAGCCATCAAGCACTTTTCTAGCGCCGTTGCCGGGGAATTAAGGACAACTTTAATCTCTTCCTCCTCGTCAATCACTTTTTAGGGAGAAAGAAGATTCTTGCAAGGGGAGTCTCTCACAACCAATATCTTTACTTTGTTTTTGTTTTGCTTATTTTATTTTTTCTTTGTTTGCTTGTTTCTTTTTTTCAAAAACAGAAAATAAATTAGTTGTACTGGTTTGCTTCTTTTATCAAAAGCACACAAAAAAATAGTTCCTATTTCAGTTTCTATTTCTGTTGGCTTGCTTTCATCTTGAAAAAAATAACTACTCTTGAAAACACTAAGTTGTGTGACTTCACTAGCACAAACAACAACGATTTTATCTGCACACCTATTGCTCCACCTGTTCCTGAAGCTAATTTCTTTGAAATTTTAAACCTGCTTTGCTCAATCTTGTTATGAAAGAACAATTCTCTGGTGCTGGTACTGATGATGATGTTGCTCACCTTAATAATTTTGTTGAACTTTGTGAGATGCAAAAACATAGGGATATAGATGGAGATATTATTAAGCTTAAATTGTTTCCTTTCTCTTTGAGAGGAAAAGCTAAAGAATGGTTGCTATCCCTACCTAGAAATAGTATTGATTCTTGGATTAAGTGCAAAGATGATTTCATTGGAAAATATCATCCTCCTGCTAAGATTATATCTATGAGAAGTGAAATAATGAAATTTAAACAAGTTGATAATGAACATATTGCTCAGGCTTGGGAAAGAATGAAATCTTTGGTAAAGAATTGCCCCACTCATGGTTTGACTGCTTGGATGATTATCCAAACTTTTTATGCAGGACTGAATTTTTCTTCAAGAAATCTATTGGATTACGCTGCTGGAGGTACCTTTATGACCATTACTTTGGGTGCTGCAACAAAGCTCCTTGATAATATGATGGTTAACTCTTCTGAATGGCACACTGAGAGAGCTCCACAAGGCAAGAAGGTAAATTCTATTGAAGAAACCTCCTCTTGAGTGATAAAATTGATGTTATTATGTCTATGCTTGTTAATGGAAAAACTCATATTGATTAATAAAATGGCTACGAAACCTAAAACTATGGAAAACACCTTTGCTGCTACTAATGTCATACAAGTTAGAATTGATGAAAATGTTAGACTATTAGCTGAATTGCATGCCAAGTGGGAAAGAGAAGATGAAATTGCTAGAAATAGTAGTATTTGTACTATTACCACCACCAATGTTGATGCTAGCAAACCACATGAAGTCCCCATTCCTTTTGCAACAATGCCTAAAACCAATGGAACCTTTTCCAATAAAAATGCTGAAATTCTTCGAAATATGGGAAACAATAGTTCTACTACCTTGGATGGTAATTTTGATTTTGATCTTGATGGTTGAAATATTTCTGAAGTAATTATATTCCTACAAAAGCTGGCTAGAAGTCCTAATGCTAGTGCTATGAATATGGCCTTTACAAAACACATTACAGATGCTCTCATAAAAATTAAAGAAGAAAAATTGAAACATAAATCCTATATTCCTAGGAAATTAGAAGATGGTTGGGAACCCATCATTAATATGAAAGTGAATGATTTTTATCTCAAAGCTTTATGTGATCTTGTTACTAGTTTCTCTATTATGCCTAGAAAGATTTATGAAATGCTTGATTTGCCACCATTGGAAGATTGTTATTTAGATGTCCAACTTGATGATAATGCTAAAAATAAAATCATGGGGAGTATTAATGATGTTATTATTATGGTTAACGATACCTATGTCCCCGTTGATTTCGATGTTTTGGATGTTGAATGCAATGCTTCTTGTCCTATTATTTCGGGAAGAACTTTTCTTGGAACTGTTGGTGCCATTATTGATATGAAGGAAGGCACCATTAAATATAAATTCCCACTCAAGAAAGGTATAGAACACATCCCTAGGAAGAGAGAGAAGATACCTTTTGCCTCTCCTATTAAAACACAATTTGATCTTAATGCTTCTTCATTCAAAAATACTTGAATCTTGCTCCTATGCCTAGCTGAAATGCGTTAAAGAAAAGCACTATTGGGAGATAACCCAAATTATTTTTACTTTCAGTAATTTTTATTTTGTTGAGTCTTGGAAGTTATTGCCTCAGTAATAACCTCTCCTTTTCATTTTTGTATGTTTTTTGTGCCAAGAATAACCTCTAACGAGAGAGAAGTAAGACTTGGGAACGTTGCTGTCCCGAAACAGATTTTTGTGCTTCAATATAAAATCGTGAAAATCCTTGTACATCGGATTGAGCTGTAATTTTCTGTGCTTATGCCCTAGGTTATTCTCTAACTTTCGTTAGATTAGCACTTTTCGATTTGACATAAGGTCTTCGAAAAAATCGGTTTTTACCTACTGGTCTATTTTGATAGATTTCTCCCATTATTTGCATTTGCCCCTTAATCCCTTTCTCTTTGAGTTCTCTTTGATCACTTTAGCTTTTAGAAGGAATTTCTACAGTATCTTGTGTTTTAATGGAAGTTTTACGTGTGTTGAAACCAAACCCAAAGAATTATTATCTTGAATACACTAATGTTGCTAAGGAAGATTGTGTGAAGTTTTGTATGAAGGAAATTTTCAAGTGTAGGGAAGAATAATGTGATGAGATGAAATATGGACAAAAGCTCAAGCTTGGGGATTCCACCCGTGTCACCCCAATAAATATTCAATAGGTACAAGCATCAAAGCTTGGGGATGCCCAAGACATCCCCTTCTTCATCAATAAAAATCTCAGGTTTTCTTCCAAAACACTTCATTTTTATTGTTTCATCCACAAGTGTGTTGTTCTTGGAATGTCTTTGTTTTTATTTTTAGTTTTCTTTTGTTTGGTTTGTTTAAATAAATTGGTTGGACCCCCGCATTCATATGTTGTTTCAAATAAGTTGATTGGTGTTGGAAAAGAGTAGGAAGCTTCATGCTTATAAGTGGTACAAAAGGATCTTGTTTTGACTATGGCCTAGACTCTATCATGTCAAGTTTGATGTTGCTTTGACCTTATGCTTAGTTATTATTTCTATAGCATGACTTGTTCCAAACAATTGAGATTGCTTAATGTGCCTTGAAAGAATCATGTGTTATTTTAGCATACAAAAGCATAATATTGTGGTATTCTCCTTTGATGCTTTATTTGGGTTGACTTCGCACATGCTTACACGATGTTAAGACTATGAAACAGTCACCTTAGCCTCTATGATCATTTAGTTTTTGACTTGTAATATCACTTTATGCTTTAATTAATAATTTTTTGTCGCTTTGCATGATTATGGCCATTATTGCTCTCTTAGTTGGCCGCTCCCAGTCTTTTGCTAGCCTCCACCTGTACCAAGTATGAGTTCCACTCATGCATCCAACCTCCAAGAAAACCAAGTTATTCCGAAGAGTCCACTATAAATTCCTATGCATGGTGTGTTACACCATTCCAAGTATATTCATGTTTTTATCTACCTTCCAAATTAAACTTTTGTTATGTGAAAATTAGTGATTAAAGCTCTCACAAACTTGATGGCACATTTTATTTTCTTGCACTTAATAAACTTGAACCATTGTGTCCATCTATGTTGCTTATATTCTTGCACTTTATAAGTTGTGAATTAGTAGAACCATGATACCATGGGGAACGCCTTCAACATTGCAGTTATTATTTAGTTGATATCATGTTCTTTTGTTTATGGATCTCGATGGTGTGAAATAAATGGGGAGCTTGTAAGCTCATGGAGTTTGTATGTGTGTTAGAGAAATGCTTGGGCAGCTAGCCTAAGCCATGCCTAATCATGGTGGAAACTTGCAGCATAACTATAGTGAGCATTCTGTGAAGCATCCTCAATAAAAACCTATGCAGATAGCATATAGAAAGATCATTGAGATGCTCATTGTCTGTTGCATTGTCATTTTGATATGGGAAAGCTCCTGTGTCATGGGGCAAGGGGTACCCCTTTGGCGGTTCTTCATGATACACATGTACTTCCAATGACAAGAACTTACTTGTGACTAAAGTTGAGTAGCATGAGGTTCGGTACTCATAAGCAAGGGGCATGAGATTTTAAACTTATAACTTGTCAAGCATATCCTCATATTTGTGTCACATTAACCTTAATCACCTCAAGATGCTTATGATAGGGGCAATGAGAGCTGAAAGCTAATAAGTACCATAATTTTTGGAAGCCCTTTTTTGAAACTTGAAATCCTCGTTTCCCTCTGTGAAGGTCCTTTCTTTTTTACTTTTATGTTGAGTCTCCTTCTTCTATATTTATGCACCAATTGAGAGAGCATAGTGGTCATTCTTAGTTTAATGTGCATTGTCCGAAAACTTATTGATTGATTCATAACTTTGATATTGCTTGTTCTTAAATTATTTGTATCTAGTCACCCTTATAAACTTTGAAGGTGTCCTATGCATTTATGTTTTGCTATACCATGAGGGACAAGCTGAATACCACTCTTATTATATTTTCTATATGAGAAACAAACAAACGTCTTTCAATGCATTGTTATTCATGATGTTTGGTTTCTACCTATTCATGTTACAACATAGTTGCTATGTCTTATTGTTAGAACTCTATCCTTCATGCTTATGTTTCGAGTATTTTGATCCCAGCTATCAATGCTTTAAAAATACCTTGATCAAGATTGTGATGGTGCATGTCACCTCAAAAATTATTCTTTTTATCACTTACCTAATCAAGGACGAGCAGGAGTTAAGCTTGGGGATGCTTGATACGTCGTAAATGTATCTATAATTTTTTGTGCTCCATGCTTGTTTTATATCAACTTTCTTATGTTTTGTTTACACTTTGAGGTATTTTTATACATTTTCTGGAACTAACCTATTAACAAGATGTCGCAGTGCCAGTTGTCTGTTTTCTACTGTTTTTCGTTTCAGAAAAGCTAGTAAGGAAATATTCACGAAATTATACGGGACAAAAGCCAAAGTCAATATTTTACCAGAAAGAACACAGAGTCTGAAGGGCAGCCGAAGTGGGGCCACGAGGTGGCCACACCATAGGGTAGCACCCCCCTAGGTGCGCTAGGCCCTGGTGTGGGCCCCTCGGGCGGCCACTGACCTTACCCCTTCGCCTATAAAAGTACCTCGATGCAGAAACACTAAGTACCCGATCGAAAATCCACGAAAGAGTCTGTAGCCACCGCCATCTCCATCCCTAGATCGGGGGGGGGGGATCCTAAACTCTTCCCGGTACCCTATCGAAGGGGAGAGATCATCCTGGAGGCCTTCTTCATCACCATGCCAGCCTCTGGAGTAATGCATGAGTAGTCTGTCCTTGGACTATGGGTCCATACAGTAGATAGATGGTTGGTTCTCCTCCTTTGTGTTATCATGTTTAGATCTTGTGAGCTCCGTTCATGATCAAGATCATCTATTTGTAATCCTATATGTTGTGTTTGCGGGGATCCGATGGATATTGAGATACTATGTCAGATTGATTATTGATTCTATCATGTCTATGTTATTTGTGCTCTTGCATGCTCTCCGTTGCTAGTAACTATCTTGGCCAAGTAGATGCTTGTAACTCCAAGAGGGAGTATTTATGCTCGATAGTAGGTTCATGCCTCTAGTAATATGGGGAAGTGACAGAAAACTCTAAGGTTGTAGATGTGCTATTGCTACTAGGGAGAAAACAACAATCCTTTGTCCGTGGGGCAATTGTATTGTTTACTTTACACACTTTGCTTAATGCAATTATCTGTTGCTTGCAACTTAATTCTGGGAGGGGTTCGGATGATAACCTGAAGGTGGATTATTAGTCATAGATGCAGTTGGATTACGGTCTATGTATTATGTTGTAATGCCCAATCAAATCTTGTAGGAGTCAAGATGTCTAGTATATGCATTGTTATGCTTTCTCAATCTGTCAATTGCTCTGCTGTAATTTGTTCACCCAACATGCTATTTATCTTAAGGAGAAACACCTCTAGTGAACTATGGACCCTAGTCCATTCCTTTACCATTAATATACCATATACTATTTACCGTTTACTGTTTTGTTTCTGCAAGCAATTACTATCTTCCACACTATACGTTTAATCCTTTGTTTTCAGCAAAACCGGTGAGATTGACAACCTCGCTGTAAGTTGGGGCAAAGTTCTGTAGTTGTGTTGTGTAGGATTCCAAGTTGCTAGCAACACCTTGGAGTTGTTTCCTTACACCTACTGGTTTGATAAGCGTGGTTTCATAATTGAGGGAAACTTGTTGTTGTGCTCATCATACCTTCCTCTTGGGGTTCCCAACGAGCTCTACATATCTTGAGCCATCACTCCATGGGATGCGGATGGCCAAAATTTGTGGCGCAACACGACTCGTCATCTATGGCCACTCTAAGCTGGTAGTGGATCAAACCATGAACCAGTGCGATGCCCTGAGCGACAACATGATCGCCTACCGCAACCTCTATGATGCACTCGAAGGAGACTTCGATGGCTGCGAACTACGGGACATTGGCCGCGAGAGCAACGAAGAGGCGGGTACACTCGCCAATATTGGCTCCACCTGTGCCTCGGTGCCACCTAGAGTATTCCTAGAGGAAATCTGCGAACGCTCTATCAAGCCAGAGGTTCCAGAACAGCCAAGAAGCACGTCAAAGGACCTGAGGGCTACGCCACCCGACAAACTCCAAACACTTGAAGATAAGGAGCAAGAGACTAGATTCGAAGGCCCCATGGAGGTCATGATGATCGAACAATCTTGGATGCAACCATACATCACATACCTGCTCAGCAAAAGGCTACTAGATGACCAGACCGATGCGCGGCATATAGCGCGACGATCCAAGGCTTTCGCCATCATCAACAGCAAACTATATAAGCACACATCATAGGAGTCCTTCAACGATGTGTCACGAACCGATACGGGAGAGCCATCCTCCTCAAGATACACGAAGGCACTTGCGGCCATCATGCCTGAAGTCGCGCCCTCATTGCCAAATCTCTACGAGCTTGATTCTACTGGCTAACCGCAATGTGTGACACTAAGGTCATCGTCCAGAGGTGCAATCCATGCCAACAATTCATGGACAAACCGCACGCACCTGGCGCAGAGCTTAGGCCAATACCCGTGGCCTGACCCTTCGCGCAATGGGGAATCGACATGGTTGGCAAGATGCAAAAATCTTCACCTGGCGGATACGTCTAACTCCTCGTTGCAGTGGACAAGTTCACCAAGTGGATTGAGGCCATGCCGGTGACAAATCAATCAGGGGCCACCGCCGTCAAATTCTTCGAGTCCATCGTCATCCGATTCAGGGTGCCACACAACATCATCACCGACAACGGAACGAACTTCACCTTGAACGAATTCTAGGATTTTTGCGAAAACCTGGGAATCAACATCAGCTACACCTCTGTAGCGCATCCTCAGACCAACGGTCAAGTTGAAAAGGCCAACAGCCTTATCTGCAGCGGCATCAAGAAAAGGCTCCTCAGACCACTCGAAAGAGCTGCTGGGTACTGGCCTGAGGAGCTACCGTTAGTACTATGGAGCCTGCGCACAACTCCAAACAGTGCCACAGGCTATACTTCTTTCTTCATGGTACACGACGCCGAGGTAGTACTACCTGCAGAAGTACACTACAAAGCCCCAAGGGTTGTAGCATACAGTGAGGCGGAATCAACTGCCGCACTCGAAGACTCTGTCGACCTCCTCGATGAAGCATGTGAAATAGCAGCGGAACGATCCATGATCTACCAGCAAAACCTCTGCAACTACCATAGCCGAAGGCTATGCCCAAGGTCCTTCATCGAAGGAAACCTTGTCCTGTGACTGAAGCAGCAAGGACACCTCAAGCTCAAGTCCCCTTGGGAGGGACCTTATGTAATTACCGAAGTAATCTCAGGTGGCGCCTACCGCCTTAAAGACGTAGAAAGTGGAGTTGCATACTCCAACCCCTGGAATGTCATGCAACTGCGTCTTTTCTCCCCTTAGATGTTTTTACTTTGCAAATAAGGTTATTCAGCCAGGCTAGTTAGCCACACATTGTATCTCCTGATAGTCTGCGAACAAATAAAGCTAAGTGCCTCCAACCTTGTGTCTCTGTTTTTAATTGGAATTACATCACTCGGGGGCTGCGCCACCCTTTCTACCTCGTTACACAAATAACATAGTAACCTGAGTAGTGGACATACTATTAATCAAACCCTTGATAAACCCAACCCAACTGCAACACACCTGACAGGTCGGCAAGGTGCTAGGATAAGTATGCGCCAGGCTAACAAAAAGGCACTGCAGATTACAAGCTACTTGAAAAATACACAAGATAGCAAGATTTACATAAAAACGGGTAACAAAAACACGCAATTCACTTATACGAACTTTACAACACCCGACGCACGCACTTGTGAACTCCGCCGGCATCCTGGAACTTCTTCAACAGAGCTAACAAGCTTGACGGCACAATGTCCAATGGGAACATTACCCGAAATATGTGCTTCAGGCACGACTGCGCCTTCTTCAAATAAAGAAGCACCTGCGACACATGATCCAGGAACATTGCCAACGCGACTGCGCAATCCCTATCAACCCAAAAGTACCCGGTAGCTTCCAGCTGGTCCTGTGCCAAGCAGTTTAGCCGAATGGCGACTCGGTCTCTCTCTTCCTACGGAAGTCGAGTACTAACAAATGCAAAGAGCAGTAAAAACAATAAGGGCAAATCGCCGCCACAAGTGACTAGAAAAGGAGAAGAAACTAGGGAAACTAACACTTAAATTGCTCATTCAGTTGAGCCACCTCGCCCAGAAGATATTTCTCATGTTCACTGGCTTTTTTGGCCTTCAACTTCCACACGTCAGCCCGCGGATCATGGGCATCTCTCGCTCCAAGTGTTTTATGCGATCATGCAATCGAGATAGCAACGGAAATTCCTCCACCTTGGAACGTGGTTGCACCATAGGTTCATCGGTGGGAGGTGTGTCAGAAGGATCACTCGAAGGACCCTATCCAAGCAGAGGAACAAATGGATAAGTCCAACCATTCAAAAGAACACCAATAATAAAAGCATCGAGTTTAACAAGTTTCAAAGGGGGCACCCCCACAAGCACAAAAGAAAGTCAAAGAAGTCTAGAGAAGCTAGAATATTACAAAAGGATGACAAAGGGACAGCCTATAGCTACGCACTGGCACTCGGGGGCTTCCTCGAGTCAGTGGCAGCCTCTGACGCCTCGGCCTTTTCGATTACAGCCTCTGATGATGTGGCTTTTGCCGTCTTCGACCGCTTTAGCTCCATCGAGTACTATGCGAGTGTCTCAATGAGTCGATGCCCATATTTATGACAACGAGTGGCAAAGGGAGCAAACACTACCTACTGGCCATCTGCAGTAACTGGCATCGCCGTGGAGACCTTGCTAGGGTTCAGATTAACACCATGGGCTTATGCCATCGCAAGTCCCATGGTAGCTCTGACCTCCCTTTGCGCATTCTTGAAATCCATGGGCACGCCTCCAGCGAAGGACTCCACCAAGACATCAAGATCTTCGATAAGCTCGGCCATGGGGACCGTATCCTCTCGAAGACGCCCAAGTGTACCCTTGGCCTTTTGAAGGGAAACCTTGACGGAGACGCTACGGTCTTCGAGTGTAGCCATAGCATTGGCCAAAGCATCCTGGCGAGCCAGGGCTTGAGCGTCAAAGCTCACACCAGCAACATCTACAGAAGACACAAATGAGCACAGCCAAACATAGGAAAATATAGAGCAAAGCAACGACACAACATCATACCTGAGAGTGCCTCAACAACAAAGAGAAGTTGATCCATGAACACCTTCTCCCTATCAGCTACAGCAGGAAGAAGGTCCTCCTCGGTCTTCTTTGACTCTTGGACGGAGCGTTCAAAGGCTTTGAGTGCCTCGTCGTGTTTCTTCTCCACTTCCGCAAGACCCTTCTGGAGGGAATTGACGCGACGGAGGAGCTCATTGTTCTCACCTACAAAGGATGATAGAAAAACTTAAGCTCGACAATTTTTGTACCAATAGTACAGAAATAAAGAGTGAAAGTTCACCTTCAAATGCGTGATGTTGGGTATCCCGCAAGGCATGCTTACGGCCCAAGGATGTAATATGTTCGGCGAGGCGAATTGATTCCTTCAGGACATGCTGCAAAAAGAGAAGCATTAGCACCAACCTAATTTCGACTGGCATAGTCAAGAAAACTTACATGCTCCTCCAGGGACTCCGAAGTCTCCTTCTACGTAGACGTCCGGGCAACTATCTGGTGCCCCCTGTGTGGGGGGAATTCGAAGAATTGGCAGCGGAAGTAGCCGCCACCTGGGGAGAGTGAGACCGCTCCGCAACATCCTTATATTTGGAGTCCGCGACTCTAGTCTCCTTCATGAAGCGGCAATCATAGGATGAAGAAGACATAGTTTTGCTACAACAAAAACATACAAAAGAACTTCAGAGGAAAAGATTTCAGGACATAAGGTCAAACTAGCAGAAGTACAAAACTTACCAGTCGAAGTCTTCGAGGTCAAAAGAGTCCTCAGACGCCTCCTTTAGTGTCCTCAGCTTCTTCTGTGGAGGAGGAGCCACGGCGCGCATAGGCACCGCGGGGATTGGATTCTCCACCTCAGTCGAAGGACGATCCCGCTTTAACGACCAAGAAGCGTCCGAGTCCTCGCTTTGGGAGCATTTGCGAGTCCCGTTCTCCCTAGCCTCGGGGGCTTCCTTCTCTTCAGCGACGGGGATGGTGGAACCCGACTCTTCCTCGTCCTCCTCCTCCGATTCGCGAGGGATTACTCCCTCCGGCTGAGGAGGTAAAACAATAGCCACTTTCCAGTCCTCGCGCAAGAGGTGATGGCTCTGAAATATAGCCATCTAACGTCCACATTTAAACTAGATATTAGTCTTAATTTTGATGAAATATCTCTCTAAAACCTAACACTAATGCTAATATTCAGATGGCTATGCAATCCTTTCTTCTTATATTTTTCCTACAAATATAATGTCGTTTAAAGGAGGGAATCACTAAATTAAAGTCAAAGATATGATATTTCCTTCAACCAGAAGAAACCAGGAGCTGTCCAACAAAGGCAGACCCCGTAACAACCAACTATACGGCCGGAGCAAAAATTTCGACCGTATAGCTCCGGTCGTATAGTGGGCGCCGCCACCATTAGGTCAAATAGAACAACTTTCGTGAAGGGACCCCTGTATAAAGAAGCCTCAGGCGATGGTAAAACTCTCTCTCTCGCTCTTGCGCTAACGCTCGCTCCACCCCAAAGAAGACAGACTCCGCCAAAAAGCTGCCTCCAGATCTCCAAACCCTTCTCCATCTCCATAGCCATACTCCACCACTTGTAATAGTAGATCTCTTCTCCGATTGGTGACATTGTAACACTATTTCTATCAATCTTATGATTTTCATTACAATGTTTGCGATTGTTGATCTCATCTCTATGTCTGATTAATTCTCCTTGGGCTGAGGACTTCGGCCTAGCCATGTAGCAATTGTGCATGTGAATTATCATAGATGGGATCGTGTATTAGTTTGTATGACATGATGATTATTGTATCCTCTCTTGCCTCAATCTAAGGAATTGTCAGGTACCCAAGACCCCGAGGGTTAAGCTAGGTATAGGGAGTATGATGATGGGTTCGTAGCATGGAAAACAAAAAATTTCTACCGCAAGAACGAACAAAACCCAGATCTAATCTAGATAAAAGCCAAGATCTAATCTATTAGACATGTGCAACGGGATAGATCTGTACTAACCCTTGTAGATCCGAAAGCGTTACGAGATTAGATCTTGTGGTTGATGTAGTCGATCACTTGCCGATCTCAAGATCGAGTGGACGATCCTTCCGGCGCCGCGTTCCGGCAGTGCTTCCGCAGTCGGTCACACGTGCGGAGTCGAAGCAGACCTTCCTCTCCTCGTTCCAGCGAGCAGCGGAGGTAGTAGATCTTCTCCACGGAATCCCAGCAGCATGACGGCGTGGTGATGGTGGTGGAGTAGAGAATTCTGCAGGGCTTCGCCTAAGCCTGAGCAGAAGAAAGGAGGAGGAGAGAGGCGGCTAGGGTTTGGAGTAGTGGAGAGGGGCAGGGGGTGGCGCCTCCACCCCTCTATTTAAAGGAGGGAGGGCGCCATGGGGAGGGGAGTCCTAGTAGGACTCTCTTCCCTCCTTGGCCGGCGGATTGGGAGGGGGGTAGGAGTCCTCCTCCCCCACGACTCCTTGTCTTGCCCCACAAGGACTCCTTTGATCCTTTCTTGGTTTTCAAGCAAACTCCAAGAATTCTTCCAAAACCTTCCGGAACATTCCGAAACCTTCTAGAATCCTCATACAAATACTCCAGAACATTTCCTAACTCAGAAAATGATCCCCAATATATGAATCTTATTCTCCAGACAATTCCAGATCTCCTCGTGATGTCCCGGATCCAATCCGAGACTCCGAAAAACATTCGGTCTCCAACACACATTCCATATTTACTTAAAACAACTTCGAACCTTAAGTGTGTCACCCTACGGTTCGTGAATATGCAGACATGATGAAGACACCTCTCCGATCAATAACCATCAGTGGGATCTGAAGATCCATAACGGCTCCCACATACTCAACGATGACTTCGTGATCGATAGAACCATTAACATACGAAACCAATTCCCTTTGTCACGCGATACTATACTTATACGAGGTTTGATCGTCGGTATCTCCATACCTAGTTCTACCTCGTTACTGATAAGTACTCTTTACTCGTTCCATGTTATGTCATCCCTTGTGACCCAGTCACATGCTTGGAAGCTAACTAGATGACATTCCACCGAGAGGGTCCAGAGCATATCTATCCGTCATATGGATGGACAAATCCCAATCTTGGTCCATGCGCTTCAACACATACTTTCAGAATACCCAATGACACCTTTATAACCACCCAGTTACGAAGTGGCGTTTGATGTCATCAAAGTACCCATCCGGTGATGGTGATTAACACAACCTCATGGTCGAAGGATTAGGTTACTATGCATTTGAAAGCTTATAGCAATACGAACTTAATGACTTGATCTTATGCTACGCTTACTATGGGTGTGTGTCCATCACATCATTCTCCTAATGATATAACCTTGTTATTAATGACATCCAATGTCCATGATCTAGAAACCATGATCATCTATTAATCAACAAGCTAGTTCAACAAGAGGCTTACTAGGGACTCTTTTATGTTTACAAAACACACATGTATTAGTGTTTCCTAATAATACAATTATAGCATGGGATGTAAACATTCATCATAAACACAAAGATATAATAATAACCACATTTATTATTTCCTCTTAGGCATATCTCCAACAGTCTCCCACTTGCACTAGAGTCAATAATCTAGATTACATGGTAATATACCTAACACCCATGGCGTTCTGGTGTTGGTCATGCTTTGCCCTAGGGAGAGGTTTAGTCAACGGATCTGCCACATTCAGATCAGTGTGTACTTTGCAAATCTTTATGTCACCATCTCGGACATACTCGCAAATAGCGTGGAAACGTAGCTTGATGTGCTTCAGCTTGCTATGTGACCTTGGCTCCTGTGCATTAGCTATGGCACCTGTGTTGTCACAGTAGATGGCCATCGGGTCCAATGCACTGGGAACCACGCCAAGTTCAGTAATAAATTCCTTCATCCATATGGCTTCTTGAGCAGCCTCCGAAGCAGCTATGTATTCCGATTCAGTTGAAGATTTCGCCACAACGCTTTGCTTTGCACTCCTCCAGCTCACTGCAGCACCATTCAAAATAAATACGTATCCCGACTGTGACTTCGAGTCATCCGGATCGGTGTTCCAACTAGCATCGGTGTAACCGTTTACAACAAGCTATTCATCACCTCCATAAGAAAGAACCATATTCTTAGTCCTCTTTAGGTATTTTAGGATATTCTTGACCGCTGTCCAGTGTTCCATTCCAGGATCACTTTGATATCTGCTAGTCAAACTAATAGCATGTGCTATATCTGGTCTTGTACACAGCATGGCATACATGATAGAACCTATGGCCGAGGCATAGGGAATATTATTCATTCTCTCTGTATCTTCAGCCGTAGCTGGACTTTGAGTCTTACTCAAGGTCTTACCTGACAACATGGGCACGAACCCTTTCTTGCTCTCTTCCATTCTAAACTTCTTTAGAACTTTGTCTAAGTATGTACTTTGTGAAAGCGCTATTAGGCATCTTGATCTATCTCTATAAATCTTGATGCCTAGAATATATGCCGCTTCGCCAAGATCCTTCATTGAAAAACTATTATTCAAATAGGCTTTGACACTATTAAGAAGTTCTATATCATTCCCAATCAACAATATGTCATCTACATATAGTACTCGGAATGCTACAGAGCTCCCACTCACTTTCTTGTAAATACAAGCTTCTCCATAAGTTTGTATAAATCCAAAGTTTTTGATTACTTTATCAAAACGTTGATTCCAACTCCGGGATGCTTGCTTCAGTCCATAAATGGAACGCTGAAGTTTGCATACCTTGTCAGCATCTTTAGGATCGACAAAACCCTTGGGTTGTACCATATACAACTCTTCCTCAATGTCACCATTAAGGAACGCCGTTTTGACATCCATCTGCCAAATCTCATAATCGAAATGTGCAGCAATTGCTAACAAAATCCTCACAGACTTTAGCTTCGCTACTGGTGAGAATGTCTCATCATAGTCAACTCCTTGAATTTGTCGGAACCATTTCGCGACAAGTCGAGCTTTATAGACGGTAACATTACCATCAGCATCTGTTTTTCTCTTGAAAATCCATTTGTTCTCGACAGCCTTACGGCCATCCGGTAATTCCACCAAAGTCCACACTTGGTTTTCATACATGGATCCCATTTCGGATTTCATGGCTTCTAGCCATTTGTTAGAATCTGGGCTCACCATAGCTTCTTCATACGTCGCAAGGTCATCAGCGTTGTCCACCAACATGATGTTCAAGGCAGAGTCATACCAATCAGGAGTGGTACGAACCCTCGTTGACCTGCGAGGTTCAGCAGTAACTTCGTTTGAAGTTTCATGATCATGATCATTAGCTTCCTCTCCAATTGGTGCAGGCGGCACAAAACATCTTCCGGTGCTGCGCTACTCTCAAATCCGAGAGAAGGTTCAATAACCTCATCGAGTTCTACTTTCCTTCGAGTCACTTCCTTCGAGAGAAACTCCTTCTCAAGAAAGGATCCATTCTTGGCAACGAAAACTTTGCCTTCGGATCTATGATAGAAGGTATACCCAATTGTTTCTTTAGGGTATCCTATGAAGACGCATTTCTCCGCTTTGGGTTCTAGCTTATCAGGTTGTAACTTCTTTACATATGCTTCGCAACCCCAAACTTTAAGGAACGACAACTTAGGTTTCTTACCAAACCACAATTCGTACGGTGTCATTTCAACGGATTTAGATGGTGCCCTATTTAAAGTGAATGCGGCTGTCTCTAATGCATAGCCCCAAAACGATAGCGGTAAATCTGTAAGAGACATCATAGACCGAACCATATCTAAGAGAGTTCGATTACAACGTTCGGACACACCATTACGCTGTGGTGTTCCCGGCGGTGTCAACTGCGAAAGTATTCCACATTTCTTTAAATGCATGCTAAACTCATAACTTAGATATTCACCTCCGCGGTCAGAACGCAGAAACTTAATCTTCTTGTTACGATGATTTTCCACTTCACTTTGAAATTCCTTAAACTTCTCGAAAGTTTCGGACTTATGTTTCATAAAGTAGACATACGCATATCTACTTAAGTCATCCGTGAAAGTGAGAACATAACGATATCCACCGCGCGATGCTACACTCATTGGACTGCACACATCGGTATGTATTTTTTCCAATAAGTCTGTAGCTCGCTCCATTATTCCAGAGAATGGAGTCTTAGTCATTTTTCCCATTAGACATGCTTCGCATCTTTCAAGTGATTCAAAATCAAGTGATTCGAGAAGTCCATTAGAATGCAGTTTCTTCATACGCTTCACTCCAATGTGACCAAGACGACAGTGCCACATGTATGTAGAATTATCATTCAATTTTGTTCGTTTAGCATCTATGTTGTGAACATGTGTATCACTACTATCGAGATTCAGTAAGAATAAACCATTCATCTCAGGTGCATTACCATAAAAGATATTACTCATATAAATCGAACAACCTTTATTCTCAGACTTAAAAGAGTAACCGTCTCACAATAAACAAGATCCAGATATAATGTTCATGCTTAACGCCGGCACAAAATAACAATTATTTAAATTTAAAACTAATCCCGAAGGTAGATGTAGAGGGAGCGTGCCGACGGAGATCACATCAACCTTGGAGCCATTTCCAACGCGCATCGTCACCTCGTCTCTCGCCAGTCTTCGCTTATTCCGCAGCTCCTGTTTCGAGTTACAAATATGAGCAACCGAACCAGTATCAAATACCCAGGCACTACTACGATTACTAGTAAGATACACATCAATAACATATATATCAAATATACCTTTCTTCTTGATGTTGCCATTCTTCAGATCCGCCAGGTACTTGGGGCAGTTACGCTTCCAGTGACCAGCACCCTTGCAGTAGAAGCATTCAGTTTCAGGCTTGGGACCAGCCTTGGGCTTCTTAGCAGGTGCGGCAGCTTTCTTGCCGTCCTTCTTGAAGTTGCCCTTGTTCTTAGGCTTGCCCTGTCTCTTGAAATTGGTGGTCTTATTGACCATCAACACTTGGTGCTCCTTCTTGATCTCCACTTCAGCAGTTTTCAGCATGGACGATAGTTCAGGCAACGTCTTGTTCATGTAGTGCATATTGTAGTTCATCACAAAGTTCTTATAACTTGGTGGCAGTGATTGGAGGAGACGGTGAATCCCTAACTCATTAGGAATCGATATCCCCAACTCTTGGAGCTTGTTTGCGTACCCAGACATGGTGAGCACGTGCTCGCTAACGGAGCTTCCATCTTCCATCTTACAATTAAAGAACTTTTCGGAGGCCTCATAGCTCTTCATGGCCGTGCGAGTCTCAAATATCAGCCTGAGCTCCTTAATGATCTCAAACGGGTCATGGTGCTCAAAGCGCTTCTGAAGCTCCGCTTCTAAACTGTACAGGATGGCACACTGAACTGTGGAGTAATGATTTTTCCGAGTGGCGTAAACATTCTTTACGTCATCGGTGGCATCTTCTGCAGGTGGGTCACCTAGCGGTGCTTCGAGCACATAGGTCAACGGACCAGCCCTGAGGACGATCTTCAGTCCACGGAACCAGTCCGTGAAATTGCTTCCATTGTTCTTAAGCTTTTCTTTCTCTAGGAGCGCACTGAAATTGATGGAGGGGGTCGCCATAATCTACAACAAATTTGCAAGTAGTTTAGACTAAGTTTATGATAAATTGAGTTCAAATTTAATTCTTAAATTAACTAGGTGAACTCCCACTCAAAACAACATCCCTCACATTGTCTTAGTGATTACACGAACCAAGTCCACTACACCAAGTCCGATCTTCACGAGAGAAGATGTAGTTTCATCGGCGAACAATCTTCATGTTCACCATATCATTTATATGACTCATGGTCTACCGTTCGGTATTCCGTGTTCCGAGACCATGTCTGTACATGCTAGGCTCGTCAAGGTTAACCTTAGTTTCCGCATGTGCAAATCTGGCTTGCACCCGTTGTATGCACACGTAGAATCTATCACATCCGATCATCACGAGATGCTTCGAAATGAGGAGTCTTAGAAATGGTGCCAACTAAGGGTGAACACTTTATTACTTGATATTTAGTGAGAGGGATCATCTTATAATGCTACCGTCGTGATCTAAGCAATACAAGATGCATAAAGGATTAACATCACACGCAATTCATAATTAGTGTGATATGATATGGCCCTTTCTTCTTATGCCTTTGATCTCCATCTCCAAAGCACGAACATGATCTCCATCATCACCAGCATTGTGTCAAGGTCAGTGGCGCCGCTTCATGGTTGTCCATCATCACTAGCAACTATTACAACTACTTGGAACAAAGCTACTACAAGATGAATAGACACGCAGGTCTTGACAGAATTAAAGACAACCATTAGGCTCCTGCCGGTTGCCATATTACAACAAGGATCATTGCATACATCAAATATAATCACAATCACATGATGGCCATATCACATCACAAAACCCCTGCAAAAACAAGTTAGACGCCTCTAATTTTCTTTGCATGTTTTACGTGGTTTGGGGCTTTCGAATAAGAACGGATCTTACCTACGAAACTGAACCACAACGTTGATACAAGTGCTATCAAGAGCAAAGTGTAAATTAGATCTATACTATGGTGGGAGAGACAGACACCCGCAAAGCCACTTGTGCAAAGAAAGTTACACGTCAAGTGTGGAGCAAGTCTCATGTGCGATGACATGTAAGGTTAGCCCGAGCCGCTTCATCCCACCATACCGCAAGATGCAAAGTACACAAAGCAAAAGACGGCACGAGCACCAACGCCCACAAAACCATTGTGTTCTACTCGTGCAACAGATCTACGCATAGATACGGCTCTGATACCACTGATGGGTTCGTAGCATGGAAAACAAAAAATTTCTACCACAAGAACGAACAAAACCCAGATCTAATCTAGATAAAAGCCAAGATCTAATCTATTAGACATGTGGAATGAGATAGATCTGTACTAACCCTTGTAGATCCGAAAGCGTTAAGAGATTAGATCTCGTGGTTGATGTAGTCGATCACTTGCCGATCTCAAGATCGAGTGGACGATCCTTCCGGCGCCTCGTTCCGGCAGCGCTTCCGCAGTCGGTCACACGTGCGGAGTCGAAGCAGACCTTCCTCTCCTCGTTCCAGCGAGTAGCGGAGGTAGTAGATCTTCTCCACGGAATCCCAGCAGCACGACGGCATGGTGGTGGTGGTGGAGTAGAGAATTCTGCAGGGCTTCGCCTAAGCCTGAGCAGAAGAAAGGAGGAGGAGAGAGGCGGCTAGGGTTTGGAGTAGTGGAGAGGGGCAGGGGGTGGCGCCTCCACCCCTCTATTTAAAGGAGGGAGGGCGCCATGGGGAGGGGGAGGAGTCCTCCTCCCCCACGACTCCTTGTCTTGCCCCACAAGGACTCCTTTGATCCTTTCTTGGTTTTCAAGCAAACTCCAAGAATTCTTCCAGAACCCTCCGGAACATTCCAAAACCTTCTAGAATCCTCATACAAATACTCCAGAATATTTCCTAACTCGGAAAATGATCCCCAATATATGAATCTTATTCTCCAAACAATTCCGGATCTCCTCGTGATGTCCCGGATCCAATCCGAGACTCCGAACAACATTCGGTCTCCAACGCACATTCCATATCTACTTAAAACAACTTCGAACCTTAAGTGTGTCACCCTACGGTTCGTGAATATGCAGACATGATGAAGACACCTCTCCGATCAATAACCATCAGCGGGATCTGGAGATCCATAACGGCTCCCACATACTCAACGATGACTTCGTGATCGATAAAACCATTAACATACGAAACCAATTCCCTTTGTCACACGATACTATACTTATCTGAGGTTTGATCGTCGGTATCTCCATACCTAGTTCTACCTTGTTACTGATAAGTACTCTTTACTCGTTCCATGTTATGTCATCCCTTGTGACCCAGTCACATGCTTGCAAGCTAACTAGATGACATTCCACCGAGAGGGCCCAGAGCATATCTATCCGTCATATGGATGGACAAATCCCAATCTTGGTCCATGCGCTTCAACACATACTTTCAGAATACCCAATGACACCTTTATAACCACCCAGTTACGAAGTGGCGTTTGATGTCATCAAAGTACCCATCCGGTGATGGTGATTAACACAACCTCATGGTCGAAGGATTAGGTTACTATGCATTTAAAAGCTTATAGAAATAAGAACTTAATGACTTGATCTTATGCTACGCTTACTATGGGTGTGTGACCATCTCATCATTCTCCTAATGATATAACCTTGTTATTAATGACATCCAATGTCCATGATCAGGAAACCATGATCATCTATTAATCAACAAGCTAGTTCAACAAGAGGCTTACTAGGGACTCTTTTATGTTTACAAAACACACAAGTATTAGTGTTTCCTAATAATACAATTATAGCATGGGATGTAAACATTCATCATAAACACAAAGATATAATAATAACCACTTTTATTATTGCCTCTTGGGCATATCTCCAACATATGAGTGATGACTAATCTGCAGATTGGGAACCCCAGTGACAGAAGGGCTAGTACGACTATATGTGAGGGATTTTCTTGGGATTAACGGTGACATCACAATGCATATCATTAGTTCTCTTTCTTCTATGGATGAGACTAGTAGGTTATTACTATAAGAGGTTCCGGAGGCAATAGAAATTATGGATGCACTGCCCACATATAATTTATCTTGCTCTAACAATTACACGCATGCTTTATTTCTATCTTTTATTTCCATCAGATGTTTTGCACAGCTACAGGTGAAACCGAACGCCCTAGGCCCTCTCTCTCCATCACCGACAACAACCAAAAGACGCAAACTACTGGTCCGGTGAAAACACAAAAGGAATTCTAAAACTCTCGAAGGTCCGTTAAAGTAACTTCACTATCGCTTCCCGAGGATTCGATAACCTAGGTCTACTAGGGAAAAAGAAGCTATACTACATCCATAATCCGGATCGAAGGTATCAACCCTTTTTCTGGCACCGTTACCGGGGAAGCAATAGCTACCCTGGTGAGGTTATTAGGAATCTTGCTAGTTTTAATTATTTTTTAAAAAATTTGTTAGTTTGCTTTCATTCTTTATTTGATAAACCAAAAAAAATAGTTAGTCTTTAAATTCTTGTTTTTATAGTTATAATTCTTTATCTAAGAAAACCCAAAAACATAGGAAGTATGGCTGAAAAGAAGCTTGCGGAGTTTGCTACTCCCAATAATGATTATTTGCGTACTCCTATTACTGAGCTAGCAATTGCTACTGATGATTATGAAATTAAGCCCCATTATTTAATTTTGGTTGAACAGAATCAATTTGGAGGCTCTGTTGTTGAAGACACAGGTATGCACTTAAATACTTTCACTGAAATATGTGATATGATGCGTATAAAATATGTTGACCCTGATGCGGTCAAATTACGTCTATTTCCTTTCTCTCGAAGAGGAAGACCTAAAGAATGGTTGGTATCTTTGCCTAAAAATACTATTACATCATGGGTGGGATGTACTTCTTTATTTATGACTAAATTTTTCCCACCTACAAAGACTATGCAACTTCGATCTAATATTACTGGCTTTAGACAAGAAGAGCGTGAGCCACTAGCGCTTGCATGGGAGAGGATGAAAGAATGCCTAAGAAATTGTCCTAGTCATGGGATGGAAGATTGGTTAATCTTCCATTTATTTTATAATGCTCTTACTCCTGTATCTAAGTCTATGCTTGATACTGCAGCTAGAGGGACATTTATGGGTAAACATATTACTGAAGCGAAGCAGCTGCTAGAGAATATGCAAGACAACCATGCCCATTGGCATGTGGAAAGGTCAAACACAAAGAAGGTGAGATCCGCCTCACCACAAGAGAATGAAGATCTCAATGCTAAGTTGGATAAGCTCATACTAGCCGTAAAAGGTAAAGAAACTTAGGTAAGAGCCACCCCCGAAACAAATATTGAGGAAATAGACTTCGTAGCTCGTAATGATTATAATCCTGCTTGGAAGAAGAGTTACAATCCTAACTTTCAGAGACACTATGCTAGTCTTGCAGGAAACTCTAATAATAATATGGGAAATAGTAATGGTAGTCTCCAAGAAACACTGAAGTCTTTCATAGACTCACAAAATGAACAAAATAATATTCTAGTTAAAATTATGGAGAACCATGATGCTATGCTTGGTGAACTATCTAACCAAGCTGTTAGTTTGAGAAATGATTTACAGGCCCTTCAAGAAAGAACAAGGATCGTTGAGGCACATCTAGGTAAGATAAACGAGAGTCAAACTCTCATTCTAGCTAAGTTTGTAGGAAAAGCTGAGCCCAATCCTGTTGAGGAACTCAAAATGATGAGGATCCAAAGGGAGGAGCCTGAAGAACTAGATTATAGTAATGCCCCTTCACCAGGCTACGCCATCGAAGATCTCGTAAATAGGATCAACGTCAAAATTTCGGAAAGTGAAGGTAATGATGAAGCCATGTATCAACACTTTGTTGATCAATTTGCAATTAAGGTACGCGAACTTGAAGAAGAATACAAGAAAATCACTGAAAAGTTACCTGTTAAACTAGGTGACATATTTGAGCCTACTATTAAGATAAAAATTGGAACCAATGAGAGAGTTGCACTTTGTGATCTAGGTGCAAGCGTCTCAACAATTCCAAAGAGTCTTTTTAACAAGTTAAATCTTGGCTCCTTTGAAATTACTGAGTTAAAATTGCATCTAGCAGATTCTACCTACAAACAAGCTGCAGGGGTTAAGGAGAACACTTTAGTTTACATCAAAGGTTGTCCTACTCTAATTGATTTTGTTATTGTTGACATGCCTGGAGATACAGTTGCTCCAATAATTCTAGGCCGTCCTTTCTTAAGAACAATTAAGGCTTTGATCAATCTGCATGAAGGGAACGTGAAGTTGCAATTGCCTTCACGGGATCCTTTTGTTATTCATTTCCCCAGGAAGAAGAAAGCCAAGCATGATGAACAGGAGGCCATCACTTTGAAGGCCAATTACTTTGGAGTGGGTGTTCCACTCATCTGGCCCAAATGAGTATCATCATGGTCAAGCTATTGACCATAAAAGAGCGCTCCATGGGAGGCAACCCATGTTAAATCAAGGTTTGAGTTAAGTTTTTAGTTTTTGTTTAATAAAGAGTGCTAGAAAACTCCATTTGAGGAGAAGAAATTTGGTAGTACTTAAAATCTGCTTTATTCATGCTATTGTTGGTCGATAATATTTACTGTCAATTTTCTGTCAAAAACAATATATATCACTAAGTTACAGGAAAAGAAATAGTTTACGAAGAAACAGAATTTTTTTGATGCACACAGAGAGTTTAACGACCAACTATACGGCGGGAATAAAAATTCCGGTCATATAGTTCTGGTCATATAGTTATCTTTGCCATCGAAAAAATTTCTGCAATATGTACTGAGAGTTTAACGACCAACTATACGTCGGGAATAAAAAATTCCAAGCGTATAGCTCCGGTTGTAGAGATATCAATGCCTCCATACAATTTCTTTTCATATATACTGAGAGTTTAATGACCAACTATATCGCAGGAATAAAAATCTCGGCCGTATAGTTCTGGTGGTATAGATATCTATGTCTTTGCAAATTTTCTTTCGCAGGGATAGACAGTTTAACGACCAACTATACGGCCGGAACATTTTGTTCCGCCCGTATAGTTGCGTCCGTATAGCTGCGCCGCCAGGAGGAAGACTTAATATTTTGACAGCACGCCAACTATACGGCTGGAATGCATGTTCCGCCCGTATAGTTGCGCCCCGTATAGTTGCGTCCGACCACAAAATCGCACGAGAAGGTACTCCCAACTCCAAAACTTCAATCCTTTTACTTTCTTCTACCTCCAAACTCTCTCAAAACCTCAAGGGATCTTCATCTCTACTCAATTTCGTTCGATTTCCTCGCACACAAGTGATCTACGGTATGTTTCTCCTCCGATCCTCCAATTACTTTTTGCAAATTCATCTTCAATCTATTGTCATTATCAATCTAGGGTGAGACCTACTATGAACTTATTGCCATGATTTTCTTACCTAGATTATTATCTTGAGGAGATTCTTTAGTGTGTTTAGATGAGGAATTTATTATACTTACTGTTGTTGGACCAAAAAGTTTTATTTTTTCCTTTCTTCAATGTTTTAGAAGATGAACACAAGGAGCCAAACTCGTGCTCGTGCCACCGCTAGTGCTTCTCAGGTTGTCGCTCGGGAACGCATGTGGATATGGTTCAGGGATGAGGCTCATCACGAACGCTTCAAGAAGATCAAGAACCATGAAGTGAAGGCCACCAAGTGGGCTTGCCCCATTATATTGAACCAACTCGGTATTTATGATGACTTTAATTTACTTTGCAATAGAGCTAGCCTGTAAAACTTTGTGTACAATGATGTACCTACTTATCACCGCTTAACCATTAAATTCCTAAGTTCATTGCAAAGCACCGTTAAACTGTGGCAATGAGAGGATACTATTTCTTTCCGCCTGATGAACAACAACTACACTTTAACATTAGATGAATGGTGTGCATGCATTAATTTGCCAAACAATGATATTCATGCTTTACGCGCATCTTTTACTGGCATAAGTCCTTCCCCCGATCAATACAATAATGGAATGAGTTTCACTAGTAGAGTGAACAAAGGGAAGAATATTCAACATCCTGCAATTCGCTATTTGTTCTATGTTATTGCTAACACCTTGCAGGCACGTAATGAGTTCATGGGACTCAACGAGGAGGACATCTTAGTCCTCGTAAAGGTCCTCGTAAAGGCTTCATACATCAACTGCAACTTGTCACTCAACTTGGGCGCCATCCTTGTGCGCTACCTGGAGAACCAAGCCTCCCAAAGCCAAGGGCCAATCACAGGAGGGGGCATCATCACCGTCCTTGCCATTGCCCTAGGCCTCGACCTAGGTGAGTTGCAACCCGTACTAGGTGAGACTCGTGTTGGTTTCTCCACCTTGAGAGCATGTGGGATGCTCACTAGGAGGGGTGGTGTTTATTACCTACATATTGCTGGAGCTGGGCGTATCTACCCCGCTCCTATGCCTAATGGTATTTTCTCTATCGAGGAAGGACGTTTGCTATATGATGTGTAGGCTGGAGCAGTACCAACCCGAGGAGGAGATTCCTGAAGAGGATGAGGACCAAGAAGATGAGCAAGAGGTTCCTCGTCAAGAGGAGCAGCCACAAACCCGGTTCGCCACATACCAAGATTTCCAAGGACTTGGAGGGACTGTGGAGAGGATGCACAACCTCTCCTTGAACCTCCGAAAATCAACAAGTAATCTCTCAACTCAATTTTCGAACTAGACTAACGACTTTTTCCCGCCACCACAATGATTTGAAGGGCTTGCAAAAGCCTAAGCTTGGGGAAGTTTCCTCATGTATCTTTATTTGGCGTTTATTTGTTTATCTCGAGGTTACATTTTTATTTGAGTTTATAAGCACACGTGTTGGTTTCCCCAATACTTTAACTTTAGTTCTTTCTATTTTCTTTCAAAATTTTCTAGCCGAACTTTGCCGCCAATTTTCTATTCTTTATTTCCCTCTATTAAAAATCACAAAAGTATTTCTCCATTTTTCCTTATTTTCCCTCTTGCTTTTATTTTCGCCTCGAGGTCTTCGTATATTTGCAGGAGAGTGATCGACTTCGAGTTTCCAAGAAAAAAATAAATAAGGAAGAGAGAACTGGAACCAAACATGAGAGGTATGCCTTATGACTCCCCACTTTCAAAGTTTGAGAAACCTATGCTAATTAGTAGTGAATGTTAAGATATTATATTGGTGGAGTGAGTCTTTGTATTGTCATGAGATTGTCGTTTGCATGGGTATTTAATTGGGCTTATTTTTTTCCAGCTCTCGTAGTTAACCAAGTCTTGCCTAAAAATTGCTATACAATTGTAATAAGAAAAAGTCTCACAAATGAAGACTTGGGTGTTGTAGTGCTTAGTCTTGAAGGCTTATTTCTAGAGACACTCGACACCACTGAAAATATTGATTGACTTGATAGATCTCTTTGAAAGGATTTGTTCGATTGAATTAATGTTTAGTGGTTTTTGTGAGCATGCCAAAGTTTGACTTGTTAATCATAAGAATGATATAGCTTTACGCGTGTCAAACTTCATGGGATGCTAACAACTCCGCTGGCCTATGAACGATCTTAATGCAGGAAACTCCTAGATTTCGGCTATGACTTGATTAAACACTTGTAGAAGGAATGCTATAGTGGGTAAGATTCTTGGCACTCCCGGGTAGCTGTAATCATGATGGAATCACTCCTCTGGCTGTTATGAGAAATCATTGTGCAAAAGGAATAAAAAACCTTAGTGATGCCACGAGTGTCCATCATAGCCCGATAAACTAATAATTTTTTTTGGCATGCTTTCAATTACCTAAAAACTGAAATTCTTGAAGGACAATGAATAGAAAAGTAGTGCTTGCCAAGTCTAGATTCATTGACGTGGGAGAATTGAGATACTCTAGTATATATGCTTTTCATGAAAAACTCTCACACTCTTAATTTACATGATTATACTTTACTGTTCAAAGGCAAGCCTATGAGTTGATTACATGACATGGAATAAAATTTACTCATTTGGATCATCCATACTTACAATAATTTTGATGCGCTATAAAGATGCATGAAACCTGTATGATATGCTTGCCATTACTCTAGATATGCTGAAGTTTTTTAGATTTATGAAGTGGAGGAAACATGAGACTATTAATCAATAGTAAGATCACCATCTCGTTGTTTCAGTTTAAATGCTGAGTTCCTTTTTGACTTTGGTTTTCTTGCTCGGGACACTCAAGTTTAAGCTTGGGGAGGTTGATGGCTCTGAAATATATCCATCTGAAATATATCCATCTAACGTCCACCTTATAGCTCTGGTCGTATAGTTGGTGCCTCCACCGTTATGTCAAATAGAACAACTTTCATGAAGGGGCCCCTATATAAAGAAGCCTCAGGCGACGGTAAAACTCTCTCTCTCTCTCGCTCTAGCGCTATCCCTCGCTCCACCCCAAAGAAGCCAGACTCCGCCAAAAAGCTACCTCCAGATCTCCAAACTCTTCTCCATCTCCATAGCCATACTCCACCAGTTGTAATAGTAGATCTCTTCTCCGATTGGCGACATTGTCAGACTATTTCTATCAATATTATGATTTTCATTACAATGTTTGTGATTGTTGATCTCATATCTATGTGTGAGTAATTCTCCTTGGGCTAAGGGCTTCGGCCTAGCCATGTAGCAATTGTGCATGTGAATTATCATAGATGGGATAGTGTATTAGTTTGTATGACATGATGACTATTGTATACTCTCTTGCCTCAATCAAAGGACTTGTCCGGTACCCAAGACCCCAAGGGTTGAGCCAGGTATAGGGAGTATGAGTGATGACTGATCTGCAGGTTGGAAACTCTAGTAATAGAAGGGGTAGTACGGCTGTATGTGAGGGATTTTCTTGTAATTAATGGTGACATCACGATGCATATCATTAGTTCTATTTCTTCTATGGATGAGACTAGTAGGTTATTGCTATAAGCGGCTGCGGAGGCAATAGCAATTATGGATGCACTGCCCACATATAATTTTTCTTGCTCTAACAAGTACACACATGCTTTATTTCTATCTTTTATTTCCATCAGATGTTTTGCATAGCTATAGGTGAAACCGGCCGCCCTAGGCCCTCTGTCTCCATCATCGACAACAACAAAAAGACGCAAACTACTGGTCCGGTGTAAACACAAAAGGAATTCTAAAACTCTCGAAGGTCCATTAAGTAACTTCACTATGCATTCGCTTCATGAGGATTCGATAACCTAGGTCTACTAGGGAAAAAGAAGCTATACTACATCCGTAATCCGGATCGAAGGTATCAAGAGGCAGCGCCAGTATAAAGAAAAACTAGCAGGTAATCGAAAAAAAAGAGATAAAGAAAGAACGCTACCTCAGGCGGAGGGCGACTCACGTAGAACGGAGGCACGACTCAGTGACCAGGGAGTTTCTCCTTGGCTATGAACTTGGTCAGCATCCGAAACTTCCTGTCTAGTTCTCCCGAAGGAATATTTTCCCGGGAGATGCGGGTGCTGTCTTCAACACCGGTCCAGCAGCACATCGGATGCGCCCTAGCTTGCATCGGGTACACTCGACGACGCATCCAGGTGCGAATGAGGTCTGCGACGCTCACTTCCTTCCCTCGGGTGAGTTGAAGATCGCATACCTGCTTGTACAAAACCTCAGTTTCTTCGGCTTCACCAGACATCACCATGTTCTACCACGACCTCCTCCTTTTGCACTCCGCATTTGGATCATAAGGTGAGCCCAAAGAGTTCACCGTCGGCCTTCTGGTCATGAATGTAGAATAATTTCTCCCTCCATCCTTGGACAGATACATTAAAATTGAGGGATAAATATTGGACATTCGAGTCCACATGGATCCTGCAGCCTCCTATATCATAGACTACCGACCCAGAGCCCGACTGCCACTTCAATTTGAAGAGCTTTTTGAAATTCTGAGCCAGCACTCGCAAAGTGTGATGTAGCAGGCAATGTGGAGAATGGAATTGGGAGTCAGCTGATGGAGCTAGAGCCTTGATGACCCACAAGTTTAGGGGGTGTATCGAAGTATTTTCGATAAGTAAGAGTGTCGAACCCAAAGAGGAGCAGAAGGTGTTGACGAGTGGCTTGGATCGGGATTTCTCTGTAAATACTTACCAACCAGATTTTTAGGGTTTTTTTTGATAATGCAGATAAATAAAGTGCGAGTAAAAAAGACAATAATAATAATTGCAGCAAGTGGCCCAATCCTTTCTTTAGCAAAGGACAAGCCGACTGTATTACTTAAGATGACCAAACGTTCTCGAGGACACATGGGATTACTATCAAGTGCTTTCGCTTCATATAGGTGAAGTATCACGGCCTTAAACTCTGAGATCCTACACTCCCTTGTGCAAAGGTTTCCTAACGGGGGTTCAGGTTTCAGTCACTCCGGCAACCCCTACGATTAGTAGCCAAATACACAATGCATTCCCCTAGGGCCATAAAGGTGAAGTATCATGTAGTCGATGTTCACATGACACCACTAGAAGAAGTACACCACAACTTAATTATCAAACCATTGAATCTTTCTCAACACAATTTCACTACTAACAACATGACTTCTCCCATGTCCTCAAGAACTAAACGAACTACTCACGAGACATCATATGGATCAAGATCAGAGATGAAATAATGATAAATAACATTCTGAACATAACAATAATTCAATGATTCCACTCAATAGAATCAACTACAACAAGTAATCAACACCGAGAAAGTTTCCCCTAAGAACTATGCAAGATTGAACCCGATTGTTATAGTGGTATGAAGTGGTGATGCTGGTGCTGGTGGATATGATGATGGTGATGATGATGATCCCGATGAAGTCTAGCTTGATGATGGTTTTGTTGGCAACGATCTCCACTCTCCGGGAAGGAATTTCCCCGGCAGATTTCTGCCTGCCGGAGAGCTATTTCTCTCTCTGTAGTTTTCCGCGTAGCAGAGGCAATGGAATCTTTCTGAGGTTGCTCCTCGAGTCTTAGGGTTTCGAGGGGATTATATGCGTCAAAGGGCGATGCTAGAGGTGGGCCAGGGTGGCCACACCACCTGGTGGCATGGCCAGGGCTGGCCTGTGCCAAGGGGTGGTGTGGGCCCCCTGTGGCCCATGTCCGCTTCCCCTTCTGGCTTCCTTCGTCTTCTGGAAAAATAGGATTTTCCATATATTTTCCGGGATTTTCTGATCTTCGTGAATTTTACCTCCAAACAGTGCCTTTTCCATCAGAATCCTGACTCCAGTGGTTCATCCTCCCAAAATCATCAATCATGCAAAAATAGATGAAATAACATAAGTACCATCTCTTAATATGAAATATATCAATGAATAATAGTGAATTGTGGTACAGAATGGTGATGTAAAATGGACGTTCAACTCCCCCCAAGCTTAGACTTCGCTTGTCCCCAAGCGAAAACTGAGCTCAATAAACATGTCCTCAGGTTTATGGAGTAAAGTGTCGATAAAGAGAATACTGAAAAGAAGCATCACATTCATTAATACAGAAATCATGATAGAAAACAACTCACTTATTATATAACTGAACTTGCAATGAGTAAGGTAAACACAATAAAGATGCATCTAGTAAATCGTAATTGGTAATGGCAAACTTTGTTCTTGGTCATAGAACGGTTAACAAGTTGCAGGAGTCAAACATAATGGGTTTTCAATGATAGCTTTCAAGGTAACATTCACTAAGGTAAGAGCAATGTGCCCATGTAAGAAACATGATTGAATAAATCGTCATATGAATGATTGAATCACAACAACTCAAATGCTTGCCTAAGATAGAAAGGAATAGGTTTACTGACTCAGCTGAAAAGTAAAAGATAGACCCTTTTGCAGAGAGAAGCAGGGATTTCAAGTTTCATAAAGAGCTTCCAAAAATTATGGTGCTTACTAGCTTTCATCTCTTATTTCCCCTATCATAAGCATCTTTTAGGTGATTAAGGCTAAAGTGAACAAATATGAGGATATGCTTGCATGTTATAAGTTGAAAATCTCATGCCCCTTGCCTACGAGTCCCAGACCTCGTGCTACTCAACTTTAGTCGCAAGTAAGTTCTTGTCATTGTAAGTACATGTGTATCATGGAGAACCACCAACGGGGTACCCCTTGCCCCATGATACAGGAGATATCCCATATCAAAATGATAAGGCAACAGACAATGAGCATCTCAGCGATCTTTTTATTTGCTATTTGCATAGGTTTTTATTGAGGATGCTTCAGAGAATGCTCACTATGGTTATGCTGCAAGTTTCCACCATGATTAGGCATGGATTAGGCTAGCCGCCCATGAGTTTCTCTAACACATATACAAACTCCATGAACTTATAGGCTCCCCTTTTATTTCACACCGTCAGGATCCATAAACAAAAGAATCATGATATCAACTAAATAATAAGTGCAATGTTGAAAGCGTTCCCCATGACAGCATGGTTCTGCTAATTCCCAACTTATAAAGTGCAAGCATATACGCAATATAGATGGACACAATGGTTCAAGTTTATTAAGTGAAAGAAAGTAAAGTGTGCCATCAAGTTTGTGAGAGCTTTAATCACTAGTTTTCACATAATAATTTGGAAGGTAGATAAAAGCATGATTTTACTTGGAGTAGCAATAATGCTATTAGGTAGGTATGGTGGACACAAATGGCATAGGTTTTGCTTTAAGGATTGGATGCACGAGAAGTATTCCCTCTCAGTATAGGTTTTTGGCTAGCAAGGCTGGGTAGCAAGCAATAAGAGTTGAAGGAAACAAACAAACATACAAATGATAGGAACAAACATGCAAACTTCCTTGGAAACACAAAAGATCTTAATTAGAGAATACTAAGCTTATGAGCCAAACAAGAAAGAAAGATGATGAAATTATATATCTAAAAGTACTTTTCTTTTTCTTTTTCATTCAATGCAGAAATAGTATTACTAGTGACCAATGCTATGTTTGCCAAAACCAGTATAAATTTACTTAATGATCCCAAAGTGATACCCATACTAATCAACAAGATCAATCATATAACAGAAATTTGCAAACTAAAATAAGATGTGCAAAAAAGGAAATGATAGAACTTCTCATTAATATTCCATAACGGCAACTCACACCAAGGGATACATAGATATCTAACTAGAGGGGAGATACTTCCATAATGCAAACCATCCTATATGATAACTTCTCTATTCATGATATGACTCTACTAAAAAGGTAAAAAGATGAAAGATAATGATATGATAGCGCGACACTCCCCCAAGCTTGGAACAAACCAAGGGGATGCCAAAACCTGATGATGAATTACTCCTTCGGTGGTGGTGGTGATATCTCGATGAGCTTTTCAATCAATTCCCTCAAATCCTCAATCTCAAAGGTGATAGTACGAATTAACTCCGAATTATGCTCAATGCGGTTCATGATCATGTCGGGTTGTGAATCCCAGCTCTTCCGATTCTTTCCCCACTCTTCCTCCTTGAAGTATTCTTTTCCTGCATGGTTAGAATGAGGCATATCCCAATTGGAGGGTAGTTTTTCCTTGGGCATATTTTGGAATTGCTGCTCATGAATAAGGGTATGGAAGAGATTCTTGGTGCATGGAGGAGGTGACCGTGAAGGCAAGCAATGACGCGGAACCTTTACTTCAGTGGACATCCGTGCAGTCCTTTTGAACTTAGCAGGATTTTCCACCACTCCAATGCTTACAATGGTGGTGTTGGTGTGCGGATGCTGGTCTTCCTTTGCCTCCTCTTCAACTTCACTCTCGATCTCCTCCTCCTGCTCAGAGTCTTGGAGATTGTCTTCCGTAGGCTCCTTGCTCTCATCGTTGGCTGAGACCATCGTGCCTCTAAACTTGAGAACAGTTCCTGACAGAAACAGACCGAAACAAAAACACGACGAGAACACGATATATTATGAAGTTTAACAACAAAAGGAAAGTACTGGGGATCCGGGGGATTATATATTATGAAGTTTAACAACAAAAGGAAAGTACTAGGTGAAAATGGGTCGGAGACAGGCTCCGGGGTGGCCACACCCCTGGTGGCGCGACCAGGTGGGCCCGCGCCACGGGGTGGTGAGAGCCACCCGGGCTCCGTTTCCATCCCCTTTTCGACTCATTAATTTCCATGTTCGATAAAAACTGCAAAAATATAAATTAAAAAGTTTTTCGCGGACCTTTTCTTCCCAGAACTGTTACCTATTCAAAAACGGACTCTGTAGGTCTCTGAACTTGGCCTTTAATAAATTCTTCCAGAGTCACCACTTGGATTATATCAATATCTTCATTATAAGAATCTCAAGAGATATAGTGCTTGAGTCTTTGACCATTCACCACTTGTGTAGTGTTGTCTCTTAGGGAATAAAATTTTATTGCATCTGAATGATACACCTCTTCAATAACAAAAGGTCCTTCCCATTTTGAAAGTTGTTTTCCTGCAAAAAATCTGAGACGAGACCTATACAATGGAACTTTCTCACCAACATGGAACTCTCTCTTAAGAATTCTCCGATAATGCCATTTTTTAACTTTTTCTTTAAAGATCCTAGCATTTTCATAAGCCTCACTTCTCCACTCATCTAAGGAACTCAAGTCAAACAATCTTTTATTACTAGCAAGTTTGAAATCTCTATTAAGTTCTTTCACTTCCCAATAAGCTTTGTGTTCTAATTCTAGAGGCAGGTGACAAGCTTTTCCATAAACCATTTTGTAAGGAGACATTCCCATAGGATTCTTATAAGCAGTTCTATAAGCCCATAAAGCATCATTCAACTTTTTAGCCCATTTTTTTCTAGATCTATTGACAGTCTTTTGCAAGATGGATTTAATTTTTCTATTTCATAGTTCTACTTGCCCACTAGTTTGGGGATGATAAGATGAAGCAATTATATGATCAACATCATATTTAGCAAGGGTCTTCCTAAAGCCACCATGAATGAAATGTGTACCTCCATCAGTCATAAGATACCTAGGAACACCAAACCTGGGAAATATAATATCCTTAAGCATTTTTAAAGAGGTCTCACCATCAGCACTTTTTGTAGGTATGGCTTCTACCCACTTAGTAACATAATCGACAACAACAAAAATGTGAGTATAACCTTTTGAAGGAGGAAAAGGACCCATAAAGTCAAATCCCCAACAGTCAAATGGTTCAATAACAAGAGAGTAATTCATAGGCATTTCATTGCGTCTAGAAATATTACCAACGTGTTGACATTCATCACATGATAATATGAACTTTCTTGCATATTTAAAAATGGTAGGCCAATAAAAACCTGATTGTAGAACCTTTTGTGCGGTTCTATCTCCAGCATGATTCCCTCCATAGGCACTACCATGACATTTCCACAATATCTCTTTTTCTTCATATTCTGGGATGCATCTTCGCATAATACCAGCAACTCCCTCTTTATATATATGTGGGTTGTCCCAAAAGTAATGCCTCAAATCATAAACGAATTTCCTTCTCTGCTGGGCTGTAAAAGTTGGAGGAAAATACTTGGAAACAATAAAGTTAGCCTAATCATCATACTAGGGACTCTCTTGCGAGCTTACCTCTACTGCGGCCAAAAGTTCATTTGGAAAACTATCATTAACAGGCACAGGATCAAAATAAATGTTTTATAATCGAAATAAATTATCAGCAATAGGATTTTCAGTAGCTTTCATATCTACAATATGGAGATCAAACTCTTGCAAAAGTAACAACCATCTAATAAGCCTAGGCTTAGCGTCTTTCTTTGTCACAAGATATTTAATAGCAGCATGATCGGTATGAATTGTAACTTTTGAATCAACAATATAAGGTCCAAACTTATCACAAGTAAAGACAACAGCTAGGAACTCTTTTTCAGTAGTAGCATAATTCTTGTGGGCAGCATCAAGAGTCTTACCAGCATAATGGATAACATTCACCTTTTTATCTATTCGTTGTCCAAGAACAACACCTATAGTAAAATCACTAGCATCACACATAATTTCAAAGGGTAAATTCAAATCAGATGGTTGAACAATAGGAGCGGTAATTAAAGCTTTCTTTAGAGTTTCAAAAGATTCCTTACAATCATCATCAAAAACAAAAGGTAGATCTTTTTGGAGAAGATTTGTAAGAGGTTTTGATATTTTGGAGAAATCTTTAATAAACTTTCTATAGAAACCAGCATGACCAAGGATACTACGAATACCTTTGACATCCCTAGGACAAGTCATTTCCTCAATTGCTTCAACTTTGGCTCTGTCAACTTTAATGCCTCTTTTAGAAATTTTATGTCCAAGGACAATTCCTTCATTAACCATAAAGTGGCATTTCTCCCAATTAAGAACAATATTGGTTTCTTCGCATCTCTGCAAAACTTTATCAAGGTTGTGCAGACAATTATCAAAAGAAGTTCCATAGACGGAAAAATTGTCCATGAATACTTCCACAATTTCCTCATAGAAACCATGAAAGATAGCACACATGCATCTTTGAAAAGTAGCAGGAGCATTACACAAACCAAAAGGCATACGCCTATAAGCATAAGTTCCATAAGGGCACGTAAAAGTGGTTTTCTCTTGATCTTGTTGTTTAACAGCAATTTGAGAGAACCCAGAGTATCCATCAAGAAAGCAAAAATTAGTCTTCTTAGACAACCTTTCTAACATTTAATCAATAAAAGGCTGTGGGTAATGATCTTTCTTAGTAACTTTGTTAACTTTTCTGAAATCAATGCACGTTCTATAACCAACCACTATTCTTTGGGGAATAAGCTCATTATTCTCATTAGGCACAACAGTAATTCATCCTTTCTTAGGGACACAATGAACATGACTAACCCATTGACTATCAACAATAGGATAAATAATACCAGCATCAAGGAGTTTTAATACCTCATTTCTTACCACTTCCTTCATCTTTGGATTTAAACGATGTTGATGTTCTACCACTGGTTTTGCATCAGGTTCTATGTTAATAGCATGCTGACATATAGTAGATGAAATCCCTTTTAAATCATCAAGAGTATAACCCATAGCCCCTCGATGTTTCTTCAACACATCTAGTAATCTTTCCTCTTCTTTTCTTGAAAGTTTAGAGCTAATAATAACATGATATAATTTATTATCATCAATGTAAGCATATTTTAGATCGTCAGGTAAAGGTTTTAGATCGAAAAACGGATCCTTTTTAGGTGGTAGTGTGGTGCCCAAATCTTGCACAGGTAAGTTATGCTTAAGTATCTTGGGTTGATGAAGGAGAATCTCGTCAATCTCATTTCTTTCTTCCATGAAGATCTCACTTTTGTGGTCTTTCATATATTGCTGCAAAGCATTGTTAGGAGTAAGAGAAATAGAAGCAAGTTGTTCAACTCTAAAATCCTCATCAGGCAATTCATTTTTATAGGGAACTTTAGCAAATTTTGAAAAATTAAACTCATAAGATTCTCCATCGAATTTAGTTAAAATTTTCTCCCTCTTACAATCTATAATGGCTCCACAAGTGTTCAAGAAAGGTCTCCCAAAAATGATAGAATATGTTTTACTAGCAGCTGAACCGAGTACTAGAAAATCTGCAGGATATTTAATCTTACCACAAAGAACTTCCACATCTCTTACAAAACCAATTGGAGAGATTGTCTCTCTATTAGCAAGGTGAATAACCACGTCTATATCTTCTAGTTCACGGGGACCAATTTCATGCATAATTTCTTTGTAAAGCTTAGAAGGAATAGCACTTAAACTTGCACTAATATCACATAAACCATAATAGAAATGATCACCTATTCTAACAGAAAGCACAAGGATACTGGCTTTCCTAGTTCTACTAGGATGTGAAACAATATTAGAAGAATCCTCACAGAAGATAATGTGCCCATCTTCTACACTTTTAGTAACAAGGTCTTTCACAATTTCTACTACAGGTTCAACGTCTATTTGTTCATCTGGCTTTACAGCTCTCTTTTTGTTGGAGATATGCCCAATAGGCAATAATAAAGTGGTTATTATTATATCTTTATGTTTATGATAAATGTTTACATCCCATGCTATAATTGTATTAACCGGAAACATTAATACTTGTGTGTTTGTAAACATAAAAGAGTCCCTAGTAAGCCTCTTGTTAAACTAGCTTGTTGATTAATTGATGATCATGGTTTCCTGATCATGGACATTGGATGTCGTTAATAACAAGATCATATCATTAGGAGAATGATGTAATGGACACACACCCATAGTAAGCATAGCATAAGATCAAGTCATTAAGTTCGTTTTGCTACAAGCTTTTCAAATGCATAGTAACCTAATCCTTCGACCATGAGGTTATGTTAATCACCATCACCGGATGGGTACTTTGATGACATCAAACGCCGCTTCGTAACTGGGTGGTTATAAAGGTGACATTGGGTATTCTGAAAGTATGTGTTGAAGCGCATGGACCAAGATTGGGATTTGTCCATCCATATGACGGATAGATATGCTCTGGGCCCTCTCGGTGGAATGTCATCTAGTTAGCTTGCGAGCATGTGACTATGTCACAAGGGATGACATATCATGGAACGAGTAAAGAGTACTTATCAGTAACAGGGTAGAACTAGGTATGGAGATACCGACGATCAAACCTCGGATAAGTAGAGTATCGCGTGACAAAGGGAATTGGTTTCGTATGTTAATGGTTCTAACGATCACGAAGTTATCGTTGAGTATGTGGGATCCGTTATGGATCTCCAGATCCCGCTGATGGTTATTGATCGGAGAGGTGTATCCATCATGTCTGCATATTCACGAACCGTAGGGTGACACACTTAAGGTTCGAAGTTGTTTTAAGTAGATATGGAATGTGCGTTGGAGACCGAATGTTGTTCGGAGTCTCAGATTGGATCCGGGACATCACGAGGAGATCCGGAATTGTCCGGGGAATAAGATTCATATATTGGGGATCATTTTCTAAGTTAGGAAATGTTCCGGAGTATTTGTATGGGGATTCTAGAAGGTTTCGGAACGTTCCGGAAGGTTCTAGAAGATTTCTTGGAGTTTACTTGAAAACCAAGAAAGGATCAAGGAATCCTTGTGGGGCAAGACAAGGAGTAGTGGGGGAGGAGGACTCCTCCCCCCACTCCCAATCCGCCGGCCAAGGAGGGAGGGGAGTCCTACTAGGACTCCCCCTCCCATGGCGCCTCCCTCCTTTAAATAGAGGGGTGGAGGCACAAAGCCCCTTGCCCCTTCTATTCTCTAGATCTCAAGTTGCCTCTCTCCTCCTCCTTCCCTCTGATCTGGCTTAGGAGAAGCCCTGCAGAATTCTCTACTCCACCACCACCACCACGCCGTCGTGCTGTTCGGATTCCGTGGAGAGATCTACTACCCTCCGCTGCTCGCTGGAACGGGGAGAGGAAGGTCTGCTTCGACTCCGCACGTGTGACCGACTGCGGAAGCGCTGCCGGAACGTGGCATCGGAAGGATCGTCTACTCGATCTTGAGATCGGCAAGTGATCGACTACATCAACCACGAGATCCGATCTCGTAACACTATTCGGATCTACAAGGGTTAGTACAGATCTATCTCGTTGCACATGTCTAATAGATTAGATCTTGGCTTTTATCTAGATTAGATCTGGGTTTTGTTCGTTCTTGCGGTAGAAATTTTTTGTTTTCCATGCTACGAACCCATCAGTGGTATCAGAGCCGTGTCTATGCGTAGATCTGTTGCACGAGTAGAACACAATGGTTTTGTGGGCGTTGGTGCTCGTGTCGTCTTTTGCTTTGTGTACTTTGCATCTTGCGGTATGGTGGGATGAAGCGGCTCGGGCAAACCTTACATGTCATCGCACATGAGACTTGCTCCACACTTGACGTGTAACTTTCTTTGCACAAGTGGCTTTGCGGGTGTCTGTCTCTCCCACCGTAGTATAGATCCAATCTACACTTTGCACTTGATAGCACTTGTATCAACGTTGTGGTTCATGTTCGTAGGTAAGATCCGTTCTTATTCGAAAGCCCCAAGCCACGTAAAACATGCAAAGAAGATTAGAGGCGTCTAACTCGTTTTTGTAGGGGTTTTGTGATGTGATATGGACATTATGTGATTGTGATTATATTTGATGTATGCAATGATCCTTATTGTAATATGGCAACCGGCAGGAGCCTAATGGTTGTCTTTAAATTTTGTTTAAGACCTGTGTGTCTATTCATCATGTAATAGCTTTATTCCAAGTAGTTGTAATAGTTGTTGTTGGTGATGGACAACCATGAAGCGGCGCCACGGACCTTGACGCCACACTGGTGATGATGGAGATCATGTCCATGCTTTGGAGATGGAGATCAAAGGCACAAGAAGAAAGGCCATATCATATCACATATTATGAATTGCCTGTGACATTAATCCTTTATGCATCTTGTATTGCTTAGATCGCGACAGTAGCATTATAAGATGATCCCTCTCACTAAATATCAAGTAATAAAGTGTTCGTCCTTAGTTGGCACCATTGCTAAGACTCGTCGTTTCGAAGCATCTCGTGATAATCGGATGTGATAGATTCTACCTGTGCATACAACGGGTGCAAGCCAGATTTGCACATGCGGAAACTAAGGTTAACCTTGACGAGCCTAGCATGTACAGACATGGTCTCGGAACACGGAATACCGAAAGGTAAAGCATGAGTCATATGGATGATATGATGAACATGTTGATTGTTCGCCTTTAAAGCTACATCATCTCACGTGATGATCGGACTTGGTGTAGTGGATTTGGTTCATGTAATCACTAAAACAACTCGAGGGATGTTGTTTTGAGTCGGAGTTCATTTGTAATTTGGATTAGTCGAACTCAATTTATCATAAACACAATCAAAGTGAATTTGCATAGTTTGTTGTAGTCATTGGCATCCGTTCACACCTTACGCTTAGTTATAGTTGAGATAGTGGAACTATAGAAATTTTGGATATTTGCTTTACGAACTGGTATCGTATTGTTTTGAGTGTCAATCTAAAGTTTAAAAGTCATGTTGCAAACTTTCAGCAAACTCCGTTTACTCTGTGAAGTTTAATAAATAGTATTAAATCAAGAGTAACAATTCCAGTGTTAGTATCTAATGTATCATGTTTGCCTCCATGATTCTTGATACTCAAAAGATTTTTTTTAATATCAAATTTATCTAAGAGCTGAAAGCAATGTTTCAGAAACCATCATATGTGAAAGGTATTGCGATATCTAAAAGAATATGTTGGTTACAACATGATAGAGTATACGTCCTCATATTTTATGAGAATTTGTGAAGGTTGGAGACGCTAGTCGTCCTAATCCTCCAAAAGGTTTTGAAAAAGAAACATTATACTCGCAATTCACCTTTATAAGCTATAGCAGCTTGATCATGAAAGTTGTCATGATAAGGATGAATAGAAGATGTAAGTAAAATGTTTACTACACTAAAAGATTACTAAAGAATGGAATTTTGAAAGAATGCCAAACATTTGATGAAGGTGATCCACTTCAAAGTGCAAGTCCAAAGGTATTGGTATTTGACTATACACACTTTGTACTATGTGTCATGTGAATGACACCACTATTGATGTTGATAGATTCTTTTAAAAGAAAAGGAATTGTTGAAAGAGAATCTATAAAATATTTGGCAGACAAGAAAAGATTGGAGATGTCCAACTTAGGTATATAGAAGATACATGTTATGGCTGTATTCCTTGGTTGTTAAACAATGTGGTTCTGCGGTATTGGATACCGAATTGGTTGGTATGAAGTGTCATACAGGACAACACAACTCATGAACTGCAATGGCCTAAGTAACTAGCAAGAGAATATGTGATGATGTCCATTGAAAACAAACAAAGGGTTGTTGTGTTACTCGTTAACATCAAAGCTTGCCTTCAAGATTTGTTTCAATAATTGTTATTTTGATCAGGTATTATGACGACAAAAGGTTGTTCAAATAATTACCGTATTCCATAATAGATGGATGATATACAAGTCTGGTTGGAGAAATAACGACGATAAAACTAATGCTAAAATGTCGCAAGACAAATGATTGAAAGATCACTTGCGAAGTGACATCGCCGTTTAAATTACATTGAAAGGGATACATGAAGAAACTCCATGTCGATGGATTTTTTGGAGTCTTTGATTTTGATCAAATGACGCTTGTGATACTTTCCTGGAGAAAATTAAAACTCCGTTCGTAGGCCAAAAGAATAACGGACGACTAACTGATTGGAATTTGTACATATTGATGTATATAGTCCATTATGTGTAGTCGTGGGCGATGGATTTCAACTTCATATGCTTTCTCCGAAGATTTGAGTGAGTATATGTATATACTTACTCAATAAGGAAGAAGTATGAAACATTTGAAAATGTTCAAAAAACTTTCAAGATGAAGTGGAAAATTATTGTAACAAGAAAATAGAAAAGTTTATGATTGGATCATAAAGAAAGATGTTTGAGTTACAAGTTTAGCAAAACACCTAAGATTTGAGTAATCGTTCCATGGATTTGCATTTCCCGAAACACCATAGGAGTACGGAGTGTTCAAGATATGTAATGAAACCTTGTTTGACATGGTAAGATCAAAGGTGTCATTTATAAAACTGCCATTATATATTAAAGATTAATGCTTTAGTGACTACCGCTTTTACACTCAAAAGAGCTCCATCGTGATCCGTTGAAATGACACCATATAAGTCATGGTTTGGGATAAAACCCAGGTTGTCCTTTCTTAAATTTTGGTATGCTAGGCATAAGTAAAATGTTTACAACCAAAGTCGGATGAGCATGTCTTTGTAGGTTATTTCGAATAACCATTGGGTATTCCTCCATAACACCGAAGACAAAAGTGTTTTTCGCTTAGAATGTCGAGTTTCTTGAGAAGGAATTTTTGGTGAAAAGTTAAGTGGGAGGACAATAGAACTTTGACAAGGTTGTTGAACCTTGGCTAATATGTGCTGAGTTGCGCAGCGTCGGTAAGTGTCCCGGAGGCAGCAACAATGCTCATGGCTCACGTGCCTCAAAAGTTGTGGTCACGAAGATCTAAGTTCCTATTGAACCAAGTAGGTCGGGTAAGTAATCAAATGCCAAGATTTGAGGGTTAAATCATTGTTGTTTGACAATGATGAACCGACTACATGCAAATAATCAATGATGGGCCCTGACTTCGTTAAGTGGCTTGAAGCCATAAAATCCGTGATAATTCCATACACGAGAAATCAAGCTTGAATTTGAAAGACCCTCTGGAAAGGTGCAAGACCTTACAGTCGTATATGGATCTATAAATAGACATGGATGTTTCACATCTATGAAATAGTCGACATGTCGGAAAGAGTTTACGACAATGTTCAAGGAATTGACTATGATAAGATTTGATCTTTCATAGCGATATTTAGTCTGGACGGATTAATGTAGCAACCACTACATATATTTTGGTATATGGTAGTTGAACAAACAAAACAAGTTCTTCTAATAGAATGGTTACCTAGGACGTGTACATGACACGATCCAAAGGGTTTTGTTAAATTAAAAGGATGCTAAAAGAGTACGCAAAACTTCAATGGTTGAAGTGAGCATCGCGGAGTTGGAATCTTCACCGTGATGAAACCATTAAAAGGTTTAATTTCATCAGAGACGATGAAGATGTTTGCATTTTGCAAGAAATTAAGTGGGAGCGCTAAGACATATTTCTAATACATTATGTGAAAGACATAGTGTTGATTAGAAATGATGTATCTTTTATTGATATAGGTTAAGAATTTCATTTCGATGAAAGACTTAGGCATAACCCAAGAATTAGGCATCAATGTCTATATGAATAGATTGAGGCACTAAAATGGTTTTGCCAAATGTACATAGATAAGATGTTGAATAAGTTCAATATGGAAACAACAAGAAAGGTTCTTGACGCACGGAAAGGACTGAATCAAGATTCAAGTGTGTTGACACGAGATTCAAGTGTTTTGACACTTGGTGAAATCACAAGAATATTTTGATCAATCATTCTTTGAGATGTACACATCCAGATATGTCCTATGCTCTAAATGTTATGAGCATATACCAGAATGACTCATAAGATGATCATTGGACAATAGTAGGGATATTCCTATGATATTTGGAAGAACTAAGAATATATTATTTATATAGTGGTGACAAATAGTTCATTGTAAATTGTTACATTGATACTAGTTTTGTCACAAATTAAGTTTATCTCAATTTAAACTATGGGTGGCACAATGTAATGGAAAGGAAGTTCCATAACGGATTTGGTTGAGTACCAAAGTTAAAACATTGTGACAGATACTACAACAAAAGGCTAAGTATATGACTACTATTGTAGCAACAAATGAGGGCATTTGCGTCAAGTAGTTGGAACATGAAAATTGGTGTGGTTCATAGCGGGATAATACTATGAAGATACATTGTATGAAAATTGTATCAACATGATTTAATCCCAAGGAACTACAGGTCTCACCAAAGGACCAAATTTATACAATGCCATCTCATTGGAGAACGAGTAATGCATAGAGACGGAAGGACATGCAAATACACACGGACCTGGAAGTGTCAGATCCGAAGATTATGTTTACCACTAGCAATAGTGTCTATACAACACCAGAAAGCCATAGGTGTTGAATGCACAAGTTTTTAACTAGATTATTGACTCTAGTGCAAGTGGGAGACTGTTGGAGATATGCCCAAGAGGCAATAATAAAGTGGTTATTATTATATCTTTATGTTTATGATAAATGTTTACATCCCATGCTATAATTGTATTAACCGGAAACATTAATACTTGTGTGTTTTGTAAACATAAAAGAGTCCCTAGTAAGCCTCTTGTTAAACTAGCTTGTTGACTAATGGATGATCATGGTTTCCTGATCATGGACATTGGATGTCGTTAATAACAAGATCATATCATTAGGAGAATGATGTAATGGACACACACCCATAGTAAGCATAGCATAAGATCAAGTCATTAAGTTTGTTTTGCTACAAGCTTTTCAAATGCATAGTAACCTAATCCTTCGACCATGAGGTTATGTTAATCACCATCACCGGATGGGTACTTTGATGACATCAAACGCCGCTTCATAACTGGGTGGTTATAAAGGTGACATTGGGTATTCTGAAAGTATGTGTTGAAGCGCATGGACCAAGATTGGGATTTGTCCATCCATATGACGGATAGATATGCTCTGGGCCCTCTCGGTGGAATGTCATCTAGTTAGCTTGTAAGCATGTGACTAGGTCACAAGGGATGACATATCATGGAACGAGTAAAGAGTACTTATCAGTAACGGGGTAGAAATAGGTATGGAGATACCGACGATCAAACCTCAGATAAGTAGAGTATCGCGTGACAAAGGGAATTGGTTTCGTATGTTAATGGTTCTATCGATCACGAAGTCATCATTGAGTATGTGGGAGCCGTTATGGATCTCCAGATCCCGCTGATGGTTATTGATCGGAGAGGTGCCTCCATCATGTCTTCATATTCACGAACCGTAGGGTGACACACTTAAGGTTCGAAGTTGTTTTAAGTAGATATGGAATGTGCGTTGGAGACCGAATGTTGTTCAGAGTCTCGGATTGGATCTGGGACATCACGAGGAGATCCGGAATTGTTCGGGGAATAAGATTCATATATTGCGGATCATTTTCGAAGTTAGGAAATGTTCCGGAGTATTTGTATGGGGATTCTAGAAGGTTTCGGAACGTTCCGGAAGGTTCTAGAAGATTTCTTGGAGTTTAATTGAAAACCAAGAAAGGATCAAGGAATCCTTGTGGGGCAAGACAAGGAGTAGTGGGGGAGGAGGACTCCTCCCCCCACTCCCAATCCGCCGGCCAAGGAGGGAGGGGAGTCCTACTAGGACTCCCCCTCCCATGGCGCCTCCCTCCTTTAAATGGAGGGGTGGAGGCACAAAGCCCCTTGCCCCTTCTATTCTCTAGTTCTCAAGTTGCCTCTCTCCTCCTCCTTCCCTCTGCTCTGGCTTAGGAGAAGCCCTGCAGAATTCTCTACTCCACCACCACCACCACCACGCCGTCGTGCTGCTGGGATTCTTTGGAGAGATCTACTACCTCCGCTGCTCGCTGGAACGGGGAGAGAAAGGTCTGCTTCGACTCCGCACGTGTGACCGACTGCGGAAGCGCTGCCGGAACGCGGCGCCGGAAGGATCGTCTACTCGATCTTGAGATCGGCAAGTGATCGACTACATCAACCACGAGATCCGATCTAGTAACACTATTCGGATCTACAAGCGTTAGTACAGATCTATCTCGTTGCACATGTCTAATAGATTAGATCTTGGCTTCTATCTAGATTAGATCTAGGTTTTTTTCGTTCTTGCGGTAGAATTTTTTTGTTTTCCATGCTACGAACCCATCACTTTGTACTTTTGTTAATTACACTAGTTATCATAGAATGCTCCTTTACCTTACCAGGAAAAGGTATTTTCTTGATATAAGGTTCAGGTAAAATACGATCAATGGTGCAAACCTCGGTACTTCTAGCAGGGACACAATCTACAATATCTTTATATGGTCATGATACTTCTTCCATTCTTTTTTGGGAATTTCAATATAAGAGGCAAAAACCTTAAAACAATTTGCAATAATTTGAGAATCAAGACCATAAGCATTACTAATATTAAGAAAGTCTTCAGTTCCCATAAAAGATTCAATGCATTCATAATCATAATTTACACTTGACTTTCTTCCTTTGTCATTCTCCCATGCTTCAGCATTGTCTTGAATACGGTCTAGAAGATTGATATGTCAATAACGTATCTATAATTTTTGATGGTTTTATGCTAATAATATGCTTTTGATACTCCTTTTTATATAAAGTTTATGATTTATTTGGACTAACCTACTAATATTTGCAAAAGTGCACAATGTTCTTGTTTTACAGTTTGATGTGTAGGAATTACCAAGAATACAAGTGGAAACCTTGTTGGGGTCAAATTGGGATTTTTCAGAAATCTGTCTCAGAACTCTTTTTGAAGATGTTCATGTTTCAGGTCGAACACGGCGTCAAACGGAAAACTCTTAAATACAAAGTTGTTGGAAATTTCACGTCAAACATTATGGACATAAAATTTCGCTGATTCCGAGTCCGGACGGGCCTGATAGACCCGATTTACTGCAGCCCAAGATAGGGTGATGGGAATCCGAGAAGCTATATAAAGGGAGGAAACCTAATTCGTGGAAGACACCTCCACCCACAATTTTGCAGCCACCAAAACCACGTTTTTGCCTCCCCATGGATCCCATCTCCATGGGGAAGGGCTCCCAAGAAGCCATGAAGGAAGGATGCTAAGGGGCAGTGCTCCCCTGTGATACCGGTGGCGGGGAAGGAGTCCTCCGTGCCGCCGCCAGCGCTGTCGCCGCCTCTTCACCATCTTCACCGCCATCTCCATTGACTCCACCGACATCTCCATCACCGTTGCTGATTCCCATGATGAGGAGGGAGTAGTTCTTCCTCGAGGCTAAGGTCTCTACTGGTAGCTATGTGTTCATCTCTCTATCTATGCATGATCATATTGTGCTCATGAGCTTTGTAATCAAGTAGATCTACTTTGCTACTCAAGTGCTTTATTAGATCTCTGCTCTCCCCATGTGTGTGAAAGTTACAACGTGCACACCATGGTGGCACTTAGGCTAGAGATTACAAATACTTGTTATGAGTTATATTTGGAGTTGGATGTCTCTATGAAATTGTGGTGTTTGTTGGAACCATCTAGTGCTCAAGGTGATAGTGTGGGGTTATCTAGATGGGGAAAGCGAACTTTGAGGAGTGTTGTTATAGTCCTACCATGGATTAGAGTGTCCAACCGGAGAGTAGTTCCGAGCAGTATTATAAAGAGAAGATATTTATATGAGAGTATTCACTAGCGAAAGTATGATCCCTAGGCCTTGTTTCTAAACATTGAAACACTGTTTGCAACTAGATATGTTACATGTTTGCTTGCTTCCATCTTTATTTCAGTTTGCCTTTAGTCTCTTCCATGCCATCAAGCTATTTTCTGGCACCATTGTCTTATATCCATACCACTTGTATTTCACCGTCTCTTCGCCGAACTAGTGCACCTATACACCTGAGAAGTGTATTGGGTGTGTTGGGGACAAAAGAGACTTCTTGTATCTTGATTGGATGGTTGCTTGAGAGGGATACCTTTGACCACTTCCTCCCTGAGTTCGATAAACCTTGGGTGATCCACTTAAGGGAAAACTTGCTACTGTTCTACAAACCTTTGCACTTGGATGCCCAACAACTGTCTACAAGAATAGAAGTGCGTAGACATCAAGCTATTTTCTGGCGCCGTTGCCGAGGAGGTAAGGTAAAAGGTACTCACATCCTCCGGTGCGAGTGCTCGAAATTATTTCCTTTAGATTCTGCAATTTTTCCTTTTTGTTTCTTGTTTTCACTAGTTAGGCTTAATGTAAAACAACAACAAAATTAGAGAGCTTTATATTATTTATCTTGAGTTAGGACATGAAGTGTTGGAAGAGAAAATTAAAAAACCTATGGAACTTTATTTGCATGCTAACAGCAATGTTGTTAGTATGAATTCTTTGGACAACATTATTGCTAATGCTATGGAAATGTCTATGCTTGGGGAAGCTAGTTTTTATGAAAATGATCTTTTTAGTTCCCCAGCTTTGGAATATAGCTATTATATTGCTTATGATGATACAAAACCTCCAATATATGATGATTATAATGATGAATATGATAATTTCAGTCCACCTACTATTGAGGAGAAAATTAATGATTACAATATGCCTCCTATATTTGATGATTATGGTGATGAGAATAATAATGATAGCTATTTTGTTGAATTTTCTCCCACTACAATTAATAAGAATGACTATGTTTATGTGGAGAGTATTAATTATTTTATGCATGTGTCTCATCATAAGAATGTTTTATGTGATAGTTATATTGTTAATTTTATTCATGATACTACTTAAAGTTATTATGAGAGAGGGATACATGGTTTTATGTATCTCAATAATATTAGGTTTCCCCTCTTTATGTTAAAAGTCTTGAAGTTGCACTTGTTTTGTTTTACTATGCTTGTTTCTTTGTGCTTTCATGACTTGTTTCTTTACAAGATTCCTATGCATAGGAAGTGGTTTAGAGTTAAATGTGCTTTGAATTTGCTTCGTGATGCTCTCTTTTACTTCAATTCATATTTCTTATGTGAGCATCTTCTCAAACTATCATGCCTAACTTAAAGGCGTTAAAAAAGTACTTATTGGGAGATGACCCAAAAGTTTTAGATGAGTGTTGGAAGTTATTACCTCTGTAATAACCGCTCCTTATCCTTTTTATTTGTGTTTTGTGCCAAGAGTTACCTCTAATGAGAGAGAAGTAATGATTAGGAAAGTTGCTGTCCTGAAACAGATTTTGTGCTTCACCGTAAAAATTCGTGTAAAATCTCTGTACGTCTTTTTGAGGGGTGAATTTTTGGCCCCAGGTTGTTATCTAACTTTCGTTAGATCAAAACTTTTCGATTTGAGCAACAGAAGGTCTTCGAAAATATTGGTTTTTATCTGCTGGTCTGTTTTCACAGATTTCTGCCATTATTTGCATTTCCTACTTGTTGATTCCCTTTTGGGTTCTTTTTGGGGAATTGAGCTTTTTGAGGGAAGTGCTACAATACCTTGTGTTTTAATGGAAGTTTTATTAGTGTTGAAACTGAACCCAAAGACTTATTGTCTTGAGTACACTAATGTTGCTTATAAAGATTGTGTGAAGTTTTGTATGAAGAAAAAAATTCAGGTGTATGGAGAGAATGATGTAATGAGATGAAGAATGGACTAAACTCAAGATTAGGGATGTCACGTGTGTCACCCCAAGAAATATCCAAGAAATACAAGCGTCAAACCTTGGGGATGCCCAAGGCATCCCCTTCTTCATCAATAAAAATCGCAGGTTTCTTCCAAACACTTCATTTTTATTATTTCATGCACATTTGTGTTGTTCTTGGAGAGTCTTTGTTTTTGTTTTTGTTTTTTCGTTGTCTTGGTATTCCTAGATTTCTTGAATAAATTGGTTGGACCCCCTCTTTCATACATTAGTTTTCAAATAGTTTGGTTTAGATTGGAAAGAGTAGGAAAGTTCATGCTTAAGTGCTAAAGAGAGCTTGTTTTGACTGTGGCCTATGCTTTATCATGTCATGATTGATATTGTTTTGTCTTTATGCTTAGTGATTATTGTTGTAGCATGACTTGTTATAAACAATTGAGATTTCTTAATGTGCCTTGAAAGAATCATGCGTTGTTTTAGCGTATAAAAGCATAATATTGTGGTATTCTCCTTTAATGTTTTATTTTAGGTTGACTTGGCGCATGCTCACACCATGTTAAGACTATACCAAGTCACCATAGCCTGTATGATAATTTAGTTTTCGACTTGTAATATCACTTTATGCTTTAATTAATGATGTTTTGTCGCTTTGCATGATTATGGCCATTATTGCTCTCTTAGTTGGTCACTCCCAGTCTTTTGCTAGCCTCAATAACCAAGTATGAGTTCCACGCATGCATCGAACTCCTAAAACCAAGTTATTCCAAAGAGTCCACCATACCTACCTACTAGCATTTGCTATTCCAAGTATATTCATGTTTTTATCTACCTTCCAAATTAAACTTGTTAAGAGAAAACTAGTGATTAAAGCTCTCACATCCCCGAGCATTTGGCAATCAGCTTTAGTGGCCGGAAGAGTGCAATCCTGGTGCCAGTTGAAGAGCTCCGTATCCTTTATGGAGGACCGCCGCCACGATCCACCGATGACGTGCATGCATGCACCCTTCTTCTTGGCAGCTGCAGCAGCAGTACCAGAGCGCATAGTGGCATCGGCCTTCTTCTTGGCTGCAAAAGTGGCAGCCGCATATCCAGCAGTGGAAGCACCCTTCTTCTTCCACATCTTTTGCTTGCGGTGGGAGCGCAGAAATTAGATCGAGAAGGTTTTGAGGCCCTCCAGCACAGCAATGGAGGCGCGAGCAATGGAACAGAATTGGGCAGCAAAGGAGGCAGCGCGCAAGGGACAAGATGAATTGTCGGGAAAATTATCACACAGAGATTCCTACTTAACCTCAGCATAGATCCAAGTTAGAAATGGAGTCCCACCTTCGTCATGTCCCGTCAAGACCCCTCACACGGGCAAACAAGGTCATCTCATCATCAGCACTGACGTCATCGACTCTAGCAGGAGCATCTCCCGACTAATCTAGTCCTCACTCGACTCTACAAGTCGATTAAGCACTCGGGGGTACTCCTAAAAGGAGAGCTGGCCGCGCACCCAAAAACTTCATGGACATGGACACATTTTGACAAGATAATTGCACTTAAACCCCTCACTCAAATCAACGATTCGATTTTGGTCTTGGGGGCTACTCCCATAGGGAGAACTGAAAGCATACTTGGCTGAAACAAGAAAAAGATGACATCAGTCAAAAATATTGATAGTCCCCACTCGAGTCTACGACTCGAATAGGCACTCGGGGGCTACTCCCATAGGGAGCGCTGGCCGTGCACCCTATGATTTTATTTCACTAAATGTTTGTTGACTACATCCACACTCGAAAGCATTGGCGACTTCGCCTCATATTTTCCCTGCAAGGAGACTGCATCTCCTAGGCCACCCGAATCATCTCCGCGATGACAAATTTGGATGCCATGCTCACAACATGAAGATAAGACCTGAAAAGGCCTGGCAACACACCTGCTGCACTCTACCAGAAATAATATGTGCCTATAGGTACGATGAAATAAGCCTTGACGGATGCGTCGAGTTCTCACACTTATATATTGGAATTTGATTTTGACCTCTGTGGCATGACTCGAATTACGCCAGCACTTTTCCGAATTCGAGTCCGAGGACTCGAGTTTGAGTAGATTGCGTTGTTTTTCCCTAAGGTAGTTAACTGATCCTGATACATCGAATGAATTAGGCACTATATCAACAATCCCTATGACATAAACTAAAGCACCCGAAAACATATTTGGATATGCACTCGAAGGGTTCATAATCTCCACTCGAATCTGCGATTCGACCGGACACTCGAGGGCTACTGACGTGGCATACCCTACAGATACTCTTGATCAGCATATAAGGTCAAGCCCAGAAGAATCCCACACCATTTCTAAGGCCCAGTCGAGTTTCGGTTGGCCTGGGAGACTTCAACTCCTTGTAGAACCCTAATATGTAACCGACTCGGCCTGCTATCCCGAGCCCTAGACTATCTATATAAAGGCTAGGAGGGGGTAGTGAGGAGGATATTCACAACCATAGTTTCCATGCCATCACCAAATTGCATCTGCTCACCCCTATAACTTTTGACTCCTCGATATTTCCAAGAGCGGACAAGCAAGAGTAGTGAACCAGGGTAAACCTCGTGTCACATATGTGCTTGTTTGCTAGCCGATCGATGCCTCCAATGCTCCCTACTTCCTCGAACCTAAATCCATCAACGATGGGCACTGATGAGTTAACCCCTCGCCAGTGCCCCTTTTGTCCCTAGCTCGTGGCTAGCCTATATATATGCCCCCACTCCTCCTTGAATCCCTAAGAGATGATAATGAATTAAGGCATGTGCCTAACCCTGGATGGGAACCCTCTCACAGTAGTAGATCTATGAGTTGTACAAGGCCATGGAATCGGTTCCCTTCTCCAAGTCGTGAAGAACCTTATCAAGGATTCTAGCAGTGCTTGGTCTCTCCCCTTTGGGATTCTACTTGGTTGCTACTCTCTCTTAGTTTGGATTCTATCATCGCTTGCCGATCTCTCCTTTGGTGATTCAATCGTAAGGTCTCTTGCTGAGGATTCTATTGGATTGGTTGTTTGAACCAATGGGAGCAAATCGAATTGGGTGTGTTTTGGCGTGTGTTTGTATCTTTACCTTGCATTAGAGTTGCGTTCATCATGTTCATCGCGTGTTCCCTCGCTCCCCACCTCAAATCCATGAAGATCGGGCCACTTCAAGGGTAAATCCACAAGGAGACCCATAACATTTTGTTTCTATCTATATATATGGAAAACTTTCTTATAAATTGGGATGGCCATCAATTTGACTAGAAATTACACAAGAGTTTTTTTGTTGGAAACTAGTACCACAAAAGAGCTTGAGAACGGGACAAAATATTATTATAGGTGGATCGCAACTCCCATAGCTACCCTTGCATTCGATTACTTAGCAGTACGATGTTTTCATTTTACAAGAAAGCTTTATTGTGGAGGGAACGGGAGAAGAGTAGTACTATTCTGAAGGGAACTGGAGAAGAGGAACATGCGCTTGTTTTCATTATATTCAACCTCGCATATACGCTCTATCCCCAGTTCCTCATTAGCCTACCTCTATGCCAAGCGCCGCCCTTCTTCTCCTCCACAATGCCACTTTCCGATCCTATTCACCACACAATATGAGGGTGTTTGTTCTTCTCCCTGTCTTGCCTGCGGCCATCGATCTTCCCTCCTTTCCATAAAACCAAATCAAGCCACTGTCCCAACTTCCATCAGCTCCCTTGCAATGGCAGGACCGAGCAAGGACAGTGATGATTCTGAGCTATTCCAGGATGTTTTTACTGAAGGCCCGCTTTAAGAACTCATAACCAGATGCGATGTCATCACCGTCGTGAGCCTCGCTGGTTCATCCAAACATCTTATTGACTCAGCAAAATATAGTACAACTTTACATGCTTCTTAGCCGTTTGGCCTCCCCTATGTTATTCATTCTCACCTAACCAAGAAACCATGGGAATGCAACGAGTACTTCAAGGGCAAGGGAACAACATGCAAGCCTACACCGCTCGACGGGTTCTCCTCCGATGATGTGTTCCCGAGTTGTATGGGTAAGCACTGGGTAGGTGCCAATGGAGATTGGATCGCCACTATTGGGTCCGAGTGCAAGTGGGATGATGACCTACAAGTATAGGAGGTGCATCGCAGTATTTTCAATAAGTACGAGTGTCGAACCCAATGAGGAGCAGAAGGTGCTCGCGAGTGGCTAGGAGCATGAATTCTCTGTAAATACTTAGCAAACAGATTTTTCCGGGTTTTTGATAATGCATGTAAATAAAGTACGACTAAATAAAAGACAATAAGAATAAATGCAGCAAGTGGCCCAATCCTTTCTTTAGCAAAGGACAAGCCGGTTGTATTACTTAAGCTGACCAAACGTTCTCGAGGACACATGGGAATATCGTCAAGTGCTTTCGCTTCATATAGTTGATTAATCTTCTTTAGTTTGCTAAGTGTTGTGTGGGTGAACCTGTGCTAATGTACCGACCTTACTAGGACTAATACATACTTGTGATTATACGCCTTACAAGCATCCGCAAGTACAAGGAAGTAATTAAGGTAGAAACCTAACCACAGCTTTAAACTCTAAGACCCTAACGTCCCTTGTGCAAAGGTTTCCTAACGGGGGTTCAGGTTTCTGTCACCCCGGCAACCCCTACGATTAGTAGGAAAATACACAATGCATTTCCCTAGGCCCATAAAGGTGAAGTATCATGTGGTCGATGTTCACATGACACCACTAGAAGAAGTACACCACAACTTAAATATCAAACTATTGAATCTTTCTCAACACAATTCCACTACTAACAAGATGACTTCTCCCATGTCCTCAAGAACAAAACGAACTACTCACAAGACATCATATGGATCATGATCAGAGATGATATAATGATATGTAACAATCTGAACATAAACAATAATTCAATGGTTCACTCAATAGCATCAACTACAACAAGTAATCAACACCGAGAAAGTTTCCCCTAAGAACTATGCAAGATTCAACCCAATTGTTACAGCGGTATGAGGTGGTGATGATGGTGCTGGTTGAGATGATGGTGGTGGTGATGATGATGATCCTGATGAAGTCCAGCTTGATGGTGGTGTTGATGGCGACGATCTCCCCTCTCCGGGAAGGAATTCCCCCGGTAGAATTCTGTCTGCCGGAGAGATCTTTATGTCTCGGTGTTTTCTGCCCCACAGTGGCGGTGGAATCTTTCTATGGTCGCTCCGTGAGTCTTAGGGTTTTGGGAGGATAATATACACCAGAGGGGAGAGGTTGGAGTAGACCCGGGTGGCCACACCACCTGGTGGCGCGGCCTAGGGTGGCCCGTGCCAGGGGGTGGTGTGGCCCCCCTATGGCCCATCTCCACTTCCCCTTCTGGATTTCTTCGTCTTCTGGAAAAATAGGATTTTCCATCTATTTTCGCGCATTTTCAGATCTTCGCGAATTTTTCCTCCAAACAACACCTTTTCCATTAGAATCCTGACTGCTGCGGTCCATGCTCCAAAAGTCATCAATTATGCAAAAACGGATGAAATAACATAAGTACCATATCTTAATATGAAATATATCAATGAATAACAGTAAATTATGATATAGAATAGTAATGCAAAATGGACGTATCAACTCCCCCCAAGCTTAGACTTTGCTTGTCCCCAAGCGAAACTGAACTCAATAAACATGACCTCAGGTTCTTGGAGTGAAGAGTCGATAAAAGAATACGGATAGGAAGCATCACATTCATCAATCAATAAGTCATAATAGAAGACAACTCACTATTATATAACTTAACTTGATGGGGATATGCCAAAGGGGGTATGCCCAGCAGGATGTTCCGATTGGGCCGAAGGGCCTGCGGGTGCGCCTGAAGGACGGCGACTGGATTACGACGGAAGGAGAGGCCAGGCGACTAGAGACTGGAGGCCCAGAAGCGTAGCAGAAGCCCAGTCAGATTAGGTCAAAACCTTCGAATCCTTATCTTGTTCGGTGGTAGCTTGTAAACCCTAGTGAGGTGCCTCATATATAAACCTCCCTAGGGTATCCTAAGGGGACACGTTCCATCATACACCCCCTCAAGCGGAGCCGCCGAGCTCGCCACACCTGTAACTCACTCTCCAATAATCTAATCTAGCAGGAGTAGGTCTTTATCCTCCGGGGGGCGAACCTAGATAAACCCACGTGCATCCTCCCCCTTCTCGCACTGCAAATGGCTGCCAACTCTTCCCCACGAAACACTCAATCGCTGCTAGCAGCAGCGACTGCTGTGGCCATTTTCACGACAGTTGGCGCCCACCGTGGGGCAAGCGGTGCTTGGAGGTGATAATCCGGGCGGGATCTCTCATCATCAACGGTGTCCTGATCACCTCCGATCGATTCGCCCGCATGAGCGCACACGACTTCATCATCAACAAAATCCTCCGCGACGTATCGTGTTTTCGAACGCGAGCGTGCGGTCAACTCGCCGTGAGACGTGTGTTCTGCACGGCCAGTCTTTGAACCGCCGAAACAAATCAAGTGTGTTTTCATGAATGGAAGCCAAATCGATTCCCATGCCATGGATCCAGACTTGCAATCTATCATGTCTCTGTGTTGTTCCCACGTGACCTTGTCCCTTGTAGTGGAGAAAGGCCACGGCGGTTTTTTCCCTTCAATCTAATTTTTCTCACGCGTTGATTACTAAGTAAATATATTATTTTGTTTAGATCTACTTTTTACGCGTTTATTCTGAATACATGTGCCGCATGACGTCAATTGGTGAGCCATCTTCACCTCATAATCATTCGTCCGTGACTCTACAATTATCTACCACCAGCTCCACACTTGAGGACTCAGCCCGTCGTGGACTCGCTGTCGTGGATTCGCCGCGCTCGGGGACTCGTCCGGCGCGAACCCGCCGTCGCGCGCTTGCTCGCTGCCTACTTGCCATGTTAGGCGACTCGCCTGCCATGACCTTGTCCCTTGTAGTGGAGAAAGGCCACGGCGGTTTTTTTCCCTTCAATCTAATTTTTCTCATGCGTTGATTACTAAGTAAATATATTATTTTGTTTAGATCTACTTTTTACGCGTTTATTCTGCATACATGTGCCGCATGACGTCAATTGGTGAGCCATCTTCACCTCATAATCATTCGTCCGTGACTCTACAATTATCTACCACCAGCTCCACACTTGAGGACTCAGCCCGTCGTGGACTCGCTGTCGTGGATTCGCCGCGCTCGGGGACTCGTCCGGCGCGAACCCGCCATCGCGCGCTTGCTCGCTGCCTACTTGCCATGTTAGGCGACTCGCCTGCCATGAACTTGTCATCAACGGCTCGCCACGTCCGTGAACTCGCCACGCCGGGGACTCGTCCGCCGCGGATTTACCCTCGCGGACTCGCCACGTTTGACGACTCGCCTCTCGCCGACTCATCGTCGCGGACTCGCCATGCTAACAGCTAAGTTTCTTTATATACGTACATGCTATAAGTCCAAAACATATTCATCTTTTCGTTCAATCTACAAAACCATACTTAGGATCGGTTTCAGTTTTGTCTGCCGTTTATTCGCGTCCATCGAAGTAGTGAGGCCGGGTACCAAAAGGCCGACCTTGTCTTCGAGTTCAACAGTATGGCATCGCGTCCCTGTTACCCGGCAAGCATTTGATGCTGGAGGTCTGCCTACTCATGAAAATATACGCATAAACCTTTCATACTGCTAACTGATCTATTTAACAACACGGCTTTTATTTCAACATCTACGAATCGCACTCTTTACAAATGTTTAATATATTTCATAAATACACCTTACTGTAGTTGTACCTTTTTTGTCCTTCTCAGCAAAATGGTTTGGTGTCTTTCTCGCCACTCGCCACGCTCGAGGACTCGGCACGCTCCAGACAGTGGCACTCGTCGGTCGCTCGACCTCGCCACTCGCCGCGCTCGAGGACTCGGCGCGCTCCAGGCAGCGCCACTCGTCGGTCGCCTGACCTCGCCACCCGCCATGCTTAGGGACTTGGCACGCTCCACGGTCAGGGACTCGCCGCAACTGGCAGCTTCATCGACTTCCTGCTCCTTTTACCAACTGGCCCTCACCGATCAACTTTCGCCAACTGGCCTCCAATAGAAAGCCCATTAGCACAATTTGTAAACCCTAACTGGCTGCATATAGAAAGCCACCAGGGGCACCCCTTTGGGGGACAACTCTCTCATGTCATATTAGATCTAGTCTCTCCCTCCGCCTACGACGGCTCCATGTAACCAATCTATGATCATATACTGGATTGACAGCAGGACGTAGCGATCCTCCATCGAGGGGACGTGAACCTATGTACATCGTGTGCTAATCTCGCTCCAGGATTCTCCTACGTCGCCTTGCCCTTTCCTCTATGTAAGCTACCCTGTAGCATCTGCCGTGGCCAATTCCACGACATAACTTGCAATAAGTAAAGGAAGCACAATAAAGATGCATAAAGTAAATCATAATTGGTAATTGCAAACTTAGCTCTTGGTCGAAGAATAGTTGACAATTTGCAGGAGTTCACAAATAACTGATTTTCAATGATAGCTTTCAAAGTAGTAGACACTAAGATAAGAGCAAAGTGCAAAACAAGGAACATAAGAAACATGATTGAATAGATCATCATATGAATGAATGAAACACAACAACTCAAAATACTTGTTGAGGTAGAAGGGAATAGGTTTACTGACTCAACTAAAAAGTAAAAGAAAGGCCCTTCACAGAGGGAAGCAGGGATTTCAAGTTCATAAAGAGCTTCCAAAAATTATGGTACTTATTAGCTTTCAGCTCTCATTGCCCCTATCATAGGAATCTTTAGGTGATTAAGGTTAAAGTGATCCAATATGAGGATATTCTTGACAAGTTGTAAGTTGAAAATCTCATGTCCCCTGAATACGAGGGCCGCTCCTCATGCTACTCAAGTTTAGTCATCGGTAAGTTCTTATCATAGTAAGTACATGTGTATCATAGAGAACCACCAACGGGGTACCCCTTGCCCGATGATACGGAAGAATCCCCATATCAAAATGACAAGGCAAGCAGACAAAAATCATCTCAGCAATCTTCTTATTTACCATGGGAATATGGTGCTTTTTTCTCTCTTTCCTCTTTTCTCATTTTTTTATTTTTCTCTTTTTCTCAATCTCAATCTCTTTGTTTTATAAGAAGAATGCTTCATAGATGCTCGTTGTGGTTACGCTTCAGGTTTCCATGATGATAGCATGGATTAGACCGGCGGCCCAGGCGTTTCTCTAACACACATACATAACTCCATGGACTTACAAGCTCCCCTTTCATTTCACACCCACGATATCCATAGACAAAAGAATATGATATCAACTAGGTACAAAGTACCGGTGCAATGTTGAAAGTGTTCCCCGTGGCAGCATGGTTCTGCTAATTCACAACTTACAAAGCGCAAGCATATACGCAATATAGATGGGCACAATGGTTCAAGTTTATTAAATGCAAGAAAGTAAAGTGTGCCATCAATGTCATGAGAGATTTAATCACTAATTTTCACATAACAAGTTTAATTCGGAAGGTAGATAAAAACATGAATTTACTTGGAATAGCAATAGTGCTAATAGGTAGGTATGGTGGACACAAATGGCATAGGTTTTGGTTTAAGGAATGGATGCACGAGAAGCATTCCCTCTCAGTATAGGTTTTTGGCTAGCAAGGCTGGGTAGCAAGCATAAGAGTTGAAGGAAACAAACAAACATACAAGTGATAGAAACAAACATGCAATCTTCCTTGGAAGCACAAAAGATATAAACTAGAGAATACTAAACTTATGAGCAAATCAAGAAAGAAAGATGATGAAATTATATTTCTTTAGAGTACTTTTATCTTTTTCATTCAATTCTTAAAATAGTGTTTCTACTAACCGAGCCAGGTTTGCCAAAACCAACTAAATTAACTCAATTATCCCAAAGTGATACCAATACTAACAACAAAATCAATCATATAACTATGAATTGAAAACTAATATAAGATATGCAAACTCAGGGAGGAAGTGGTCAAAGGTATTCCCTCTCAAGCAATCCTGCAATCAAGATACAAGAAGTCTCTTGTGTCCCCAACACACCCAATACACTTGTCAGGTGAATAGGTGCACTAGTTCGGCGAAGAGATAGTGAAATACAAGTGGTATAGATAATTATAAGTAGTAACGGTGCCAGAAAATAGCTCGATGGCGTGGAAGAGACTAAAGGAAAACTGAAATAAATATGGAAGCAAGCAAACATGTAACAGATCTAATTGCAAATGGTGTTTCAATGTTTAGAAACAAGGCCTAGGGATCATACTTTCACTAGTGAACACTTTCATATAAATATATTCTCTTTATGATACTACTCTTAACTACTCTCCGATTGAAATCTCTAATCGATGGTAGGGCTATAACAACACACCTCAAAGTTTGCTTTCCGCATCTAGATAACCCCACACTGTTGATGTCTACGCACTTCTATTCTTGTAGACAGTTGTTGGGCCTCCAAGTGCAGAGGTTTGTAGAATAGCAGCAAGTTTTCCCTTAAGTGGATCACCCAAGGTTTATCGAACTCATGGAGGAAGTGGTCAAAGGTATTCCCTCTCAAGCAACCCTGCAATCAAGATACAAGAAGTATCTTGTGTACCCAACACACCCAATACACTTGTCAGGTGTATAGGTGCACTAGTTCGGCGAAGAGATACTGAAATACAAGTGGTATGGATAAAAGACAACGGTGCTAGAAAATAGCTTGATGGCGTGGAAAACACTAAAGGCAAACTAAAATAAAGATGGAAGCAAGCAAACATGTAACAGATGTAGTTGTAAACGGTGTTTCAATGCTTAGAAACAAGGCCTAGGGATCATACTTTCACTAGTGAACACTCTCATATAAATATCTTCTCTTTATGATACTACTCTTAACTACTCTCAAGTTGGACACTCTATATGGCAGGGCTATAACAGCACACCTCAAAGTTCGCTTTCCGCATCTAGATAACCCCACACTATCACCTTGAACACTAGATGGTTCCAACAAGCACCACAATTTCATAGAAACATACAACTCCAAATATAACTCATAACAAGTATTTATAATCTCTATCCTAAGTGCCACCATGGTGTGCATGCTGTCACTTTCACACACATGGGGAGAGCAGAGATCTATTAAAGCACTTGAGTAGCAAGGTAGATCTACTTGATTACAAAGCTCATGATCACAATATGATCATGCATAGAGAGAGAGATGAGAACATAGCTATCGGTAGATACCTTAGCCTCGAGAGAGAAATACTCCCTCCTCATCATGGGAATCAGCAACGGCGATGGAGATGGTGGTGGAGATCGATGGAGATGGCTCCGGGGGCACTTCCCCGTCCCGGCAGGGTGCCGGAACAGAGATTTTCTGTCCCCCGAATCTCCCCTTCGGTGGCGGCGGCGCTGTGGAACTTTTCGTGGCTGGAGGCTTGATGATTTAGGGTTTATGCATCGGGAGGCTCTTATAGGCGAGAGGGGAGACCAAGAGGGTGCCGGAGGGGCCCACACCACCCCCTGGCGCGGCCTGGCCTAGCCGCGCCACCAGGTGGTGTGGCCAGCCCCTGGCCCCTCTCCGTCTCGTCTTATGGCTCAGTGAGTCTTCCAGTAAAATATCGACTTTGGCTTTTGTCCGGTCCAATTCCGAGAATATTGATTTTCTAAATTTCCTGGAACCAAAAACAGCAGAAAATAGGCAACTGGCACTGTGGCACTTGTTAATAGGTTAGTCCAAGAAAGTGTATAGAAAGTACTCCAAAGTGTGGATAAAACATAAGAAACTAGATAAAACCAAGCATGGGACATCAAAAATTATAGATACATTTGCAATGTATCAACTGTCACCTTGAGCACTAGATGGTTCCAACAAACACCACAATTTCATAAAGACATCCAACTCCAAATATAACTCATAACAAGTATTTGTAATCTCTAGCCTAAGTGCCACCATGGTGTGCACACTGTCAATTTCACACACATGGGGAGAGCAGAGATCTATTAAAGCACTTGAGTAGCAAGGTAGATCTATAGATTACAAGCTCATGATCTCAATAAGATCATGCATAGAGAGAGATGAACACATAGCTACTGGTAGAACCCTTAGACTCGAGGAAGAAGTACTCCCTCCTCATCATGGGAATCAGCAATGGTGATGGAGATGGTGGTGGAGATGGCTACGGGGGCACTTCCTCGTCCCGGCAGGGTGCCAGAACAGAGACTTTCTGCCCCCGAATCTCCCCTTCGGTGGCGGTGGCGCTGCAGAACTTTTCATGGATGGAGGCTTGACGATTTAGGGTTTCTGTATCGGGAGGAATATATAGGCGAAGGGGCGAGGTCGGTGGCCAGCCAGGGGGCCCACCCCATGCCCTGGCGCGGTTAGGGGGACCTGCGCCTAGGGGTGCTGTGGCCACCATGTGCCCCCCCCCTTTGTCTCTCCTTCTGGTTCCATGAGTCTTCCGTGAAAATAACGACTTTGGCTTTTGTCTGATCCAATTCCGAGAATATTCATTTTCTGACTTTCCTGGAACCAAAAACAGCAGAAAACAGGCAACTGGCACTGTGGCATCTTGTTAATAGGTTAGTGCAAGAAAGTCTATGAGAAGTACTCCAAAGTTGGAAAAAAACATAAGAAAATAGATAAAAACCAAGCATGGAACATCAAAAATTATAGATACATGAGCAACATATCAACATCCCTAGGCTTAACTCCTGCTCATCCTCGAGTAGGTAAGTGATAAAAAGAAAGAATAGTTTTTGAGGTGACATGCACCATCATAAACTTGATCAAAGTATTTGTAAAACATTGATAGCTGGGATCATAGTACTTCAATCATAACATCAAAGACAAATTTCTAGCAATAAGGCAAAGAAACTATGTTGCAACATGAAAAGGCACAAACAAAAGATTCATGAATAACATTGCTTTGCAAGACGTCTATTTGTTTCACATAAATAAAACATAGCATAGTGGCATTCAGCTTATCCCTCATAGAGTAGCAAACATAAATGCATAGGACACCTTCAAAGTTCATAAGAGTGACTAGATACAAATAGTTTAAAACAAGCAATATCAAAGTTATGCATCAATCAACAAGTCTTGGGACAATGCACATAGAACTAAGAATGGCCACTATGCTCTCAAAGTAGGTGCATAAAGATAGAAGGTGGAGACTCCACATAAAAGTAAAAGAAAGGCCTTCATAGAAGGAAGCAGGGATTCAAGTCTCATAAAGAGCTTCCAAAAATTATGGTACTTATTAGCTTTCAGCTCTCATTGCCCCTATCATAAGCATCTTGAAGTGATTAAGGTTAGAGTGAACAAACTATGGAGTATATTCTTGAGGAAGTATAAGTCAGAATCTCATGTCCCTTGAATACGAGGGCCGCTCGTCATGCTACTCAAGTTTAGTCTCTGATAAGTTCTTGTCACTGTAAGTACATGTGTATCATAGAGAACCGCCAATGGGATACCCCTTTCCCGATGATACGGAAGAATCCCCATATCAAAATGACAAGGCAAGCAGACAACAAGCATCTCAACAATCTTCTTATTTATCATGGGAATATGGTGTTTTTTTCTCTCTTTCCTCTTTTCATAATCTTTTTTTTCTTTCCTCTTTTTTCTCAATATCTAACTCTCTTTTTTTTATAGGAAGAATGCTTCATAGACAGCTCATTATGGTTACGATGCAGGTTTCCACCATGACAGCATGGATTAGACCAGCAGCCCAGGCGTTTCTCTAACACATATACATAACTCCATGGACTTACAAGCTCCCCTTTCATTTCACACCGACGACATCCATAGACAAAAGAGCATGATATCAACTAGGTACAAAGTACAAGTGCAATGTTGAAAGCGTTCCCCATGACAGCATGGTTCTGCTAATCCCCAACAAATAAGTGCAAGCATATAAAACATAGACGACACAATGGTTCAAGTTTATTATGGGAAAGAAAAGTAAAGTGTGACATCAAGTTTGTGAGAGCTTTAATCACTAGTTTTCTCATAACAAGTTTAATTCGGAAGGTAGATAAAAACATGAATATACTTGGAATAGCATATGCTCGTAGGTAGGTATGGTGGACTCTTTGGAATAACTTGGTTTAAGGAATTGGATGCATGAGTGGAACTCATACTTGGTTACGGAGGCTAGCAAAAGACTAGGAGCGACAAACTAAGAGAGCATTAATGGCCATAATCATGCAGAGCGACAAAACATCATTGATCAAAGCATAACGTAATACTACAAGTTGAAAACTAAAGGATCATAAAGGCTATGGTGACTTGGGATAATCATAACATGGTGTAAGCATGTGCCAAGTCAACCCAAATAAAGCATCAAAGGAGAATACCACAATACTACGCTTTAATATGCCAAAACAACGCATGATCCTTCCAAGGCACATTAAAAAATCTCAATTGTTTATAACATGTCATGCTACAGCAAAGATCACTAAGCATAAAGCCAAAACAATATCAAGCATGGCATGACAAAGCATAGGCCACCATCAAAAACAAGCTCTCTTTACCACTTAAGCATGAACTTTCCTACTCTTTTCCAATCCAAACCAAACTATTTGAAAACCAATGCATGAAAGAGGGGTTCCAACCAATTTATTCAGCAAACTAAGAAAACCAAGCAAACAAAAAACCAAAACGAAAATGAAAAAAAAGACGCTCCAAGAACAACACAACTGTCCATGAAACAATAAAAATGAAGCGTTTGGAAGAAACCTGGGATTTTTATTGATGAAGAGGGGGATGCCTTAGGCATCCCCAAGCTTTGACGCTTGTACTTCTTGGATATTTCCAGGCGGTGGTGTGAGCCACCCTGGCTCCATTTCCGTCCCTCTTCTGCTTCGTAGCTTTCCTTGTTGGATAAAAACTGCAAAAATATAGCTGGATAGAATTTTCATGGAACTTTTCTTACCAGATCTGTTACCTATTTGAAAACGGACTCTGTAGGTCTCTGAATTTGGTCTTTGATAGATTCTTCTAGAGTCACTACTTCAATAACATCAATATCTTCATCTTCATACACATATTGCTCGAGTCATGAAACATTTCCCTATCTTATTACACCATTTTCTCCACTAACCTGACTTTCTTCCTTTTTATCATTCTCCCATGCTTCAGCATTGTCTTGAATACGGTCTAGAAGATCCCATTTAGCTTCTTCTTCCATGCGAGTGAATGATCCAGCACAAAAGGCATCCAATAAATCCTTATCATGTAGAGGGAGCCTTGCATAAAAATTATTCATAATAGTATTGTTGGAGAGCTCATGAATGGGACATTTGAGCATTAGTAACTTTAATATCCCCCAATCTTGAGTTGTACTCTCTCCATCAAGAGGCCAAAAGTTGTATATTTGATTCTGATCTTTATGAATCTCGCTAGGAGGATAAAACTTTGAATAGAAGAGAGGTATTATTTCCTCCCATTCAAGAGCTTGATCATTCTTCAGCAGCTTATACCAGTCCTCAGCTCTTCCTTTCAGTGATAATGAGAATAACTTCTTCTTGACTTGATCTATTGTAATACCTGCACACTTGAACAACCCGCAAAATTCGAGTATAAAGAGCAAATGATCACCGGGATGGACAGTTCCATCTCCAACATAATAGTTATCCATAACACGATCAATAATTCTTGTAGGTATTTTAAAAGTATCATTCTCAGCAGGTGGTGGTTCATCTACTACCTTAGTAGTGGTAGTAGCATTACGAAATAACAAACTCAGTGAATTGTCCATATTGAAAATAAAGCAACTAACAGAAGTAAACAATACTCACAATAGAACTTTCCTTTACCTGTTCCACTCTCTAATAGCGCTTCACTCCCCGGCAATGACGCTAGAAAATAGACTTGATGACCCACAAGTATAGGGGTGTATCGCAGTATTTTTGATAAGTAAGAGTGTCGAACCCAACGAGGAGAAAAAGGTGCTGGCGAGTGGCTAGGAGCAGGAATTCTCTGTAAATATTTAGCAAACGGATTTTTAGGGGTTTTTGATAATGCAGGTAAATAAAGTACGAGTAATTAAAATACAATAAGAATAAATGCAGCAAGTGGCCCAATCCTTTCTTTAGCAAAGGACAAGCCGGTTGTATTACTTAAGATGACCAAACGTTCTCGAGGACACATGGGAATATCGTCAAGTGCTTTCGCTTCATATAGTTGATTAATCTTCTTTACTTTGCTAAGTGTTGTGTGGGTGAACGTGTGCTAATGTACTGACCTTCCTAGGACTAATACATACTTGTGATTATACCCCTTGCAAGCATCCGCAAGTACAAGAAAGTAATTAAGGTAGAAACCTAACCACAGCGTTAAACTCATAAGACCCTGACGTCCCTTGTGCAAAGATTTCCTAACGGGGGTTCAAGTTTCTGTCACTTTGGCAACCCCTACGATTAGTAGGCAAATACACAATTCATTCACCTAGGCCCATATAGGTGAAGTGTCATGTAGTCGAGTTCACATGACACCACTAGAAGAAGTACACCACAACTTAAATATCAAACTATTGAATCTTTCTCAACACAATTCCACTACTAACAACATGACTTCTTCCATGTCCTCAAGAACAAAACGAACTACTCACAAGACATCATATGGATCATGATCAAAGATGATATAATGATATGTAACAATATGAACATAAACAATAATTCAATGGTTCACTCAATAGCATCAACTACAACAAGTAATCAACACCGGGAAAGTTTCCCCTAAGAACTATGCAAGATACAACCCAATTGTTACAACGGTATGAGGTGGTGATGATGGTGATGCTGGAGATGATGGTGGTGATGATGATGATCCCGATGAAGTCCAGCTTGATGGTGGTGTTGATGGCGACGATCTCCCCTCTCTGGGAAGGAATTCCCCCGACAGAATTCTGTCTGCCGAAGAGATCTTTCTCTCTTGGTGTTTTTCGTGCCACAGAGGCAGCGGAATCTTTCTGTGGTTGCTCCCCGAGTCTTAGGGTTTCGGGAGGATAATATACGCCAGAGGGGAGAGGCTGGAGTGGACCAGGGCGGCCACACCACCTGGTGGCGTGGCCCACGCCAGGGGGTGGTGCGGACCCCATATGGCCCATCTCCACTTCCCCTTCTAGCTTTCTTCGTCTTCTAGAAAAATAGGATTTTCCATGTATTTTCCCGGATTTTATGATCTTCACGAATTTTGCCTCCAAACAGCACCTTTTCCATCAGAATCCTGACTGAAGTGGTCCATGCTCCAAAAGTCATGAATCATGCAAAAATAGATGAAATAACATAAGTATCATCTCTTAATATGAATATATCAATGAACAATAGTAAATTATGATATAGAATAGTAATGCAAAATGGACGTGTCATGGGAGCATGTCAATGTGTACACTCATCAACGTGTTCCTCTCCCACAAGTCAATGAGTTTGTACCCACCAATGATCCGTTTACATTCATGCATAATGATCTCCCTATTCCCCTCCAGAAGATTGCTATTTGCCGAGCTCTCATGGCTGCGGTGGATTATTTACATTTCTCTCTTGTTGCTATCTTTGACTACTCAATTGCTACCCTTGATGGCGATGAGTATGCATTGACAGTTCTTGAGAACTAGTTCCAGTGCTATTTCAGATGCAACAATGCACTTATCCACAAGGGTCTGGTGTTTGCAGCCACTGAGAGTGGCAGAGTTTATGTCTAGAATCAACTGTATTTTGGTAAGTATGATCCATTCCTGTTCTAAACACTAGCTTTAGTATCAATGGATGTAAACTAGTCTTGGCTGATTTGGCCGTCATTTCTTTTTCAAGGTCCTATTCTGCTCCCGTCACCACCTGGCGCGTATCTCGAGGAGGGCAACCTTGATGCCATAGATGATGACGAGCATGAACCTGGTTTATGGTTCTTAGCAATATATATGCAGATGAATCTCGCCTTCTTCTTATCCATATCGAGGGCATTACTGATGAGGAGTTTTATGGCGGTACTTATTATGGTCATGGCAATCCTATTGCTGATCATAGTGTTGATCGTTGCGGTTGGACTTGTGGCACCTATGCTCCTGGGTTTGGCTGCAAGTTGTACTCAAAGGACCCTGGTTACTTGTATCCACCTAAGCCATGGATAGCGATTGCTGACCTGGGAGCATATTCCCTTTTCCTTAGATTGAACTATCTGATTAACATTGTGGTTGCGGTGAAGATGTTGCCCTAGGATATCTGACGAGAAGCAACCATGCAATAGGACTTGGATATATGTTGTTTCCTAAAATATGCTGTTTCAGTCTAAATACCGACAAAGCAGCTGTTAGTTTCTCAACCAACATTGCATGGAAATCTCCGGAGACTCCATTATGGTTCATCCCGAGCTTGCCCAATGCCCGTGATTGGAACCAAACTACCGTAAGTAATCGTAATACTATGTAATAGGATATCTCAGTTTAGATCAAGTGTAGTAGATGGTCTTGCTTTCCTTTTGTAACTTGGCCTTGTCATAAACTCATAATCTAGATGAGGTTTGGGCATTTTGAGTTGCCTTTGGAGGTCGCACACAGGCAATGATGTGAGAAGGAGGCATGCACACAAAAATAGACTTGATCATCAATTTTGTTTCTTCCAATGACGAGTGTTCGGAAAAAAGGGCAAATTTAATCTGTCACTTTGAAATGCTGGTGAATATGTCCAAGTGCCGCTGAATGTGAACTGGGTATCTGTCGATATTTTCTTTCTTATTATGTACTGTTGAATCTATCAAATGCTAATGAACCTGTCAAAAAATTTGTTCAGTACTTGTTCAGATCGACCGGAAGAGTGCAGAATATGGTCTCGCTTTCCTTTTGAATCAGGCATTGCTACATCTATTGAATTTCAATGTCCACATTGTTGAATTTGTCAATTATTTTGGTCACTATCTGTGTAGTGACAACTGGTCACTTTGAATGTTGTGCTGACTCTATCAAGTGCTGCTGAATATGAACCGGGAATCTGTCTGATATTTTCACGGTCTTATTCTATACTGTTGGATCTTTCAAATGCTACTGAATCTGTCAAATGCTCTTTCGTTACTATTAGTACAATATTTTGTAGAACGAACTGTGATGTACTGGTACTTTTTTAGATGAAGTGCATCAGATTGTCTTGCTTTTCTTTTGAAACTGAGCATTATCACAATTATCTACATGAGACATGATCATTTTGGGTTGCTTACGGGGGTCACCCAGGCATTGAGCGTGAGAAGAAGGTATTCAAAGCAGACTTGATCGTCAGTTTTGTTGCTCCAATGGTCGAGTGTGTTTGGTGAAAAGGAGAAACTCATCGCGCGAAAAGGTTTTTAGAGCTGAAACAAGAACTAGTACTCGTTGTACTGCTATTGTATTTCATTGTCTATATTGTTGAATTGGTCACTTTTGAGATGTTGCTGAATTGGTCAAGTGCTCCTGAATATGAACTTCGAATCTGTTGATAACTTTTCTACCTTATTCTGTACTGCTAAATTTTGACATGAATAGCTGCCAAAAAGAATTATCGCTTTCCCCCTCCCTCTCTGAGGTCTTTGTTTCGAATTCGGGCGAGCACATCACAATGCAATTTTTATTAACTAGGAGAAGAAATCTAGTAGCTCATTCGGCCCCTCTTTAGCCTAAAACATTTTTATTTTGTCTTTTAGGGGTCAGGGGACTGTTGACCACTGCCCAGTGAAATTTGATAAAGGAGCCCATGGAGCATAGCTGAGAATATATTAATTCGGCCTTTTAGGGGTCAGGGGACTGCTAAGCACAGCCTAGTAAAATTTGAGAATGAAGCCTATGGAGTATAACCCACGTAGAGAAGCCTATGTAGAATAGCCAAACTCTTTTTAATTCGGCCTTTTGGGCATTGCCTCCCACCTCTCAAAATAAAATAAAACTCTGCCCACCCATGTTTTTTAAGAAAATACTCCATTATGTGGAATTTTATAAATTGAGATGCCACGAGCGCTATCCTTTTATATTTTAAAAGGGATAAACATAGACACACAAAATATTTTTAAGAAGACTAATACATAAGTTGTAGTACTAAAAAAAGTTTAATGATATTTATTCTATAAATATATTTGTTGTAGTGGCAACGAACTCGGCTTACGTTTGTTTGATTTGAAGGTCTTTTGTTCAAATCGCCTGTGTGTATCTTGGGTTTACATTTTTTTCTTCTAGACATATCACATTACGGAGAGGCTGACATCACGACACACCAGCATGCAACGTCCCTCGAGTTTGTTTTGAGGGTGGGTTCCAAAAAAATTTAAATACTTGTTCAGAGAGGGTCGTAACAGGGACCCACCAGACAGAAGATACAAGGCTGCATCAGGGACCCTTAAGCCAGAACATGCTAGAGAGGCTGACATAAGGGCCCCAGCAGTAAGACCATACACGGCTGCCACGGTGAAAACAGCGGACGCGGTCAAAAAAAAAGTCCATCACACACACGTTGCACTTATAGAGAAGCGGACATGTCGGACCCAGCAGGCCCAAGCATAGCCCATGAAATTAGCCTATCAGCCCCAAGCATAGCCCAATACCTTTTAATTCGGCCTTTTCATGGTCTTATGGTCACCGACCATAGCCTATTTAATTTAGGAGTGAGCCCATGGAATATAAGCCATGAAGAATAGGGCATCCGCCTCGAGTTAGCCCAGAATCTTTTTAATTTGCCCTTTATGAGCATTTTTTGTACTCTGAGGCTGACATCTAGGACCCGAAAAAACATTCCAACATACACACGTTTCTTTCAAATAGAGGCTGTCAGCTAGGACCCAGCATAGACACGTTTCCCGCATATAGAGGTGGTTGACATTTGGGACCCAGCAAGTTGCCAAGATCAAAACAGCGGACATGGCCCAAAAAAAGTCCATCATACGCATGTTCCATTTATAGAGAGGCTGATATGTGGGACCCAACAGTGCGACCTTATACATATGCTGCATCGAGCAACGTTGCTAGTTTGAAATAGGGAGGCGCAAGCAAAAAAAAGTTTAGCATGCACACGTTTCTTCTAATGAGAGGCTGAAATGGGGAACCTAGCAGCGTGAGAAAATGGTAGATTCATCGAGCAATGCTATCTAGTTCTGAACATGGTAGCACTAGAGAAGAAAAAAGTCCATCATACCCACGATTCTTCTAATGTGAGGCTGAGATAGGGGACCCACCATATTGAATAAACGACTAATGCAGCGAGCAACGCTATCAAGTTTGGAACACGAAGGCGCGACCGAGGGAAAAAAATCCATCATACACACGTTTCTTCTAATGAGTGGATGCCATGTGGGGCCTAGGAGGTTGATTAAACGGTAGATGCATCGAGAAACGCTATCAACTTCAAAATAGGGTAGCGCGAGCGAAGGAAAAAATTCCATCATACACATGTTTCTTCTAATGAGAGGATTCCATGTGGGTCCCAGCAGCCTGATTAAATGGTAGATGCATCGAGTAACACTATCACCTTCGGAAAAGGGTAGTGTGAGCGAAGGAAAAAAAATTTCATCATACACACGATTCTTCTAATGAGAGGTTGACATGTGGGACCCAGCAGCCTGACTAAATGGCAAACACCTTGAGCAACGTTATCAATTCAAATCAGGGAGGCACGACCAAAAAAGTATGGTCCGCTAGAGACACTAATGTCTGGGACCCACATGCCTCAAAAGACAACAACGAGTCAACATCGCACTAGGTACCAAAAATCTGGCTTCTGCCATGCGCCAGCCGAGCTTCCTCCATGTTTTTAGTGGTTCTGTCGTAGTAGAGGGCCGTGAAACCGGAAAAAAAAATTCCATCGGCCACGGCCGAGGCAAGAAATTCATTCCGGAAGACGTGCCTTCTACGACGACCATCGGGCCAAGTCGTTGCGGAAGGAAACTTTTCTTGTAGTGACTGTGAGCTTTTTCTTCTCCTTTTAGACTATTAAAGTATTTTATTTTTTCTTGTTTTTGTATTTTTAAGTTTTCCCTTAAAACACAAAAACACTTAAAAATTAGTATTACTTATTTGCAAACATGGGAGAAAGAACAAAACTTTGTGACTACACAAACACCCCTACTGATCAGTTCATGGCTAGACCCATTACCACTCCCGAAATTACTGTTGAAAGTTTTGAAGTAAGTCCCAATCTTTTAAATCTTATAGCTAGAGAACAATTTGGGGGGGGGGGGGTACTAGTGAGGATGCCTCTATGTTTGCATGATTTTTGTCAAATTTGTGATACGCAAAAGTTTTAAAATGTGGAAAATGACATTATCAAACTTAAACTATTCCCATTTTCACTAAGAGGTAGAGCTAAAGAATGGTTATTATCACTTTTGACTACTAGTATAAACTCTTGGGATGACCTAAAAGAAGCTTTCATTAAGAAATACTACCCATCGGTTAAGGTCCTAGGAAACAGAAATAGTATCCTATCATTTAGACAAAATGATAATGAACATGTAGCAACAACTTGGGAGAGAGTTAAAACATGCTTAGATCCTGCCCATCACATGGGGTAAACGAATGGAGCATATTGCATTCTTTTTATAATGGTCTAAATATCATGTCAAGAAGCATTCTAGATTCCGTTGCGGGGGGTATATTTATGAGTAAAACTATGTCTGAAGCTAAAATTATCCTAGAAAGCATGCTCCACAACCATAGTCAACGCCACACTGAAAGATCACCAAACCCATCTAATAAAGTTAACTCCATTGAAGAACTAGACCCCGCAGGAAGTAAACTCGATGCCATATTTGCCTACATATCAAAGCAAAATACTAATAATGTTCCTCTACAAGAGTTAGTAAGAAACACCAATGAAAGTGTAGATGTCACATTCATAATAAACTTTGGTAGTAATGGAGATGGGAACACCTACAATAACTCATATAGTAGGCCACTATATGATCCAAACAACTATGGCAGTCATTCCTTTGTTCCATATCCTAATGCTAATGAAAGTGAACGGAAACTTGCCACCATTCCATAAGCTAATGAGAACCTGGAGAAACAAGAGCCTAATAAAAAATTTAGTGAACAAGTATCTCACCATGCCACCATGATAGAAGAACTACAGAAGTCACTTTCATCCATAAGTTCTGATATTAAGGGTTTACAAAACCAAGTAGCTGGCTTGGACAAAGCATTATCAAAACTCGCTGATAATCAAGCAACCTTGTTAATTATGTCTATAGGAAAACCACAAGGACCACCAACCATAGGTATGCATTATATTACCATCACCACAAGTACACCATCTTTGGAAGAAACTTACCATGAACTAATGAATTATAATGATCTCCTTGAGCCACTATTATCACAACTCAAGATCCAAGTGGTAGAAAAACCATCAAAAGAGGATGAAGAATCTACTATGATTGAAAGTGAAAAAGAACCAACAAGAGATAAACAAGTAGAAGAAGTCAAAATATTAAGTGAAACAAAAGAACCTCTACTTGATCTTGATAAATATAGCTTGCATTGACTCATTCATTTATTGCAAAAAATTCTAATGATCCATCCTTTAATGGTCATCAAGCAGGATTTGGTTCCTACCTAGCAAATTATGTTATAAAAGAAAAGATTGAAAGATACAATAGAGAAGATATGATACCACCTAAGCTTAGGGATGTATGGATCCCCAAGGTATTAATCACTATTGGAAAAAAGACACACCATGCTATTATAGATTTAGGATCTAGTGTCTCAGTTTTATCTAAAGATCTATATGACTTACTTGAATTTAAACCTATGGAAAAATGCTCAATAGATCTTTTACTTGCTGATGATTCAACTAAACATGCTTTAGGAAAAGTTAAAGATATTATGGTTGAATTACATATGACATGTGTGCCTGTTAATTTTATTGTCATGGACATGGGGAGCAATACCATAAGTCCTATAATACTTGGTAGACCTTTTTTGAGAACCACAGGTGCAGTCATTGATGCAAAAGAAGGAAATGTGAAGTTTCAATTTCCTCACAAGAAGTGCATGGAACGCTTTCCAAGGAATAAGTAGGTAGCTAAGAAGCACAAGCTATCCCATGAGTTCCACATCACCTAAACTAATTAAGTAAAGCCTAGCTATATTGTTATAAAGAAAGCGCTTTGCAGGAGGCAACCAGGTTATTTTTTCTTTTGGATTTTTGTTTTGAACTCTTGTTGTAGCAAGAAAGTTTTTTTGTTTTATTTCTGTAGTTTTTAATAAAGTACCAAGTGGAACCCATTTTGGATGTTTTAAAAGTTGCTAAACACATGGAGTAGCAAATTTATTCAGAACAGTTTTTAGTGCGTGAATTTTCTAATTTTTTGTAACTCTAATTGCGCTCATATTCATACAGCATTTACAACTTTTCATCTGTATACAAAAAATGGCTAAAATTTCTGACATGTCTAAGTGGACGAAAAAAAATTGTTTTGTTGTTCCTCAAAATCTGGACAGAGTCTGCTATGTTTTGTTTTAACCATTCCCAAATGTCCTAAGATAATTTGTATGAGTCATATTATATTCTAGGGATATGTAGGAACATTATATCCTTGCCATAGCATCTATAAAGAATTTTGTCTTTGATATATATGCAGCAACTTTTATATTCTTGTGCCACTAATGTCACCTCTCACAAAAGAGATGGGAGAAAAAGTTTTGTGTGGAAGTTTTTTGACAGGGAACAGAGGACCACCACACAAAGAGCAATCCAAGGATGGTGAAAGCCATAAGCTTGGGGACCCCCAAGGCACCCCTTGGACCAACTCAACTCTCGTTTTGCAAACCTCTAAACATTGGTTTTTGAGCAACATAGAACTATCGTAGAAACTTGGAGCATCTATTTTGTCATTTTACTTTTTGTTTTGCATTAAAAAGACCACCACCACCATTATCATAAATGTTTATGATCATCTACTGAAGAGGAACTCTACCTTAATTATATTAAAACTTAAAAGGAATGCCATGGAATAAAAGAAAAGGGGAGATAAAAACAAAAGATGAAATTCATATTGTGTCTAGTTCTTAAGGTTAGGTACTTTATATGAAACATGATCTGTTTTACGGCTATTAATTTTTATCCTTTGCTTGTGCATATTTATGTTCAAACATTAAGAATAAAGGTGAGAAAATAAATGTTGACATTATGAACTAGATGACACACTCTTTAGATCTCTTTTTGCTAAGCCTTTTTATGCACAAGCTAAGACTTGTTCCAAGCCCCTTAAAACTAGACTAGGAATATCCACCTACTTGTGGCAAAAGCTAATTTCAAGTATAGTATGTTCGTTAATCCTACAAACATTCTTAAAAACACCCTTTTTCATGTATTTTAATGCTCATAAGAAAGTAAGGTTTGGGGTGATACCACTATGGAAATTTTTGTGCTTTACATCTTATTAGTTGTTGTTGGCTAAACCATGCGGGCATGGAACATGCTTTCAATGTTGAATGTAGATAATCAATCATGTTTAAAATTCTACCTATGGATTGCATCGATGTGAAATGAAGTGTGCACATTGGATTAGGCATGTTGGTAGAAAACTCTCCTGAATCGCTAGCCAAAGCCATGCTTGACATGGTGGAAACTTACAGCATGATGATCCTTATTCATATGATTTTTATGTCTATTTTTATTGTCTTCTAAAGTAGAGATATTGCCCCCTCCCACCTTGAACACAATCGAGGAATTATATTATATTTTATGTTAAATAAGCAAATAAAAAAATGCCAAAAGGGGGGCAAAAGGTACTTCAGTGATGCGGTTTCACAAAACCAATGTGAGTATACAATGACAGGCCTAAGTTGAGTAGCATGAGGAGTGCAAGATCATAGACTAGGTGCATGAAATAATCAACTTGTAAGATGTTTAGCACATAAACCATACAATGCTTTAAAACAAAGTGAAAATAAAAAGATGTTGGGAACCCAATCCTTATAAGTATTGGTGACATGAATTACATAGCTCAAAATTGTATTTTTTATTTCTTATAGAGGATTAACATATGTATTCAGTGCTTACTTTCGGTAAGGGATGCAAAACATCTCAAGGGCAGACATAAAACTAAGAAGTGAGTATTCTAGTTAAGGGCATGAAACTAAAAAGTAGCCAAAAAATAAAGGCATGAAAACAGCAAGGCCAATCATGAAAAGAGTCTCTTATTCTATAGGTTCATCAAAGTGTTCTTGCAAGTTTATTTTGTTCATCATTTTTTTATCACACCATCACTTATTGTTTAGCATATTTATGGATGTGTAAAAGATACAACTTGATAGTACACTTACATATTATGTTTCATTGAAAGGAATTGATCCTATGAACTCTACATGATAATGAACGAAGAAAAGGTAACAAACACCAAAGTCCATGTTTAGTTTTATCACCTACATGCTCGAGGATGAGCATAGGTTAAGCTTGGGCATGTTGATGCATGTAAAATGGATACATGAACTTTGTAGTTTGTTAACATGTTTTCCCACATATTTGCATCATATATAATGTTATATCCCTATTTTATATTGATTTTTTGGGAGTTACCAATGATCCCCTTTATTTTGGTTATAACCATGCATGGCAGAAAAACCCTGTTTTCTATGTTTTTGATGTTTCTGGACCTTAACAAAGTCAAATGGACCTGTACTTTTGGGAAAATGCCAATATTTATCCACGAGAAGCATCTGGAGCACTAGAATCTCACCAGGAGGGCCAAAAGAGCCTAGGTGGCGCGCCCAGGCCTGGTGGGCGTGCCACCCATACTATTTCCCTCCTCGGCCGTCTAATCGGCTTAATTCTTTTGCCCACGAAGTTCTCTTGACCTAAAAACCCCTATATAAGGACCCCCCGGGGCGTCCTCAGAGAGAGAGCCACCAGAGATGAAAATACCACCAAACAGAGTCAGATCCAGTGACGATTGGAGAGGAAAACTTCGTCGGAGCCACCTCCGGGGAGATCTCCACCCTCTCCAACATCTCCAGCTTCATCACCATGATGAAGAGGGAGTAGTCCACCTCCAGGCTATGGGTTTGTGGCAGTAGCATAATCTATTTCTCTCTTGTTCTTCATAGATCTAGTACCATATGAGCTGCCCAGCATGATTATGGTGATATTTGTAATTCCTATGTGGTGGTTCTTTGTTCTATGATTTGATATTTGAGATTGGAATCTATTTTGTGTAAGATATTTTAATAGATGCATATCATGCACCCCATTCTTCATTGCTTGTTTTGATCCAACTTGTATGCAAGAACTTGTATGGGGAGAAGTGTGTGTTAGATGGAGTAGCATGGGGGTAGAGATTAAATTGTGACACATATTACTCAAGATCTACTTTGGTTTTTACCTTTATTTTGCTGCCTCACTAGGGGTAAAGTGAAATCATGTGCTATAGTTATCACGTGACGGTGTGATGACCTTGACTAGATCAAGGTAGCATATTTTGTATTTCGAACATCATATAATATTGCTTGAAGCTATACTCGGATCTATTCTTAAATCAAGATTACATGGAGATTTCCCTTCTTGAGGAGTATAACAGAGAGATGTATTCCATCTCAATATTAGAATGTGATGCCCATATTAATTCCTTTTATCAAGCACTTATAGAATTTCCATGAACCTTTATCATTGATGAATTGTTTTGTGATCACTACAACCTAAAAAGAGAGTAGACACGTGAACCCATGAACCTCGGTCTGGTTTTTATCATAAGAAATACCTTTCCATTGCATCTATTATCCTTTATAATTTCTGCAATTTATTATTTCGAAAATACAAAAATACTTTCTCTACTTGCAATCACTTATAAAAACCCAAAAACAACTCTATTATCTTCCATATCAGCTAGTTTGCATTACTTTACTTTCTTTACTTTAGTTTGTTTTATATTTTATTTCTTATTACTAATACGAATCCTTGTGCTTGACAACTACTTGGTGCAGTTGGGGACATAAGACAAATTATTTTACTTTACAGGTTGCTTGAAGAGGAAAGACAAACATCCTTCCATAACCAATTCCCTAAGAGTTCGATATAAATCCTCGAGTCACCCTTGTTGGGAAAAAAACTTGCTACAACACTCTGCACTTGGAGTCCCAACGAAAAGTGGTTGTGTTTGTTGTCATTAGTGGTTTGGATTTTGGAGGTAGAAGAAAGAGAAATTTTCGTGTTTTGGAATTTTAGGGTTACCTCCTCCTAGGTGATATGGCGGCCACATACGTGGTATGGGCGGGCGGTACGGTCAGAGGCCACCCGTACCGAGTGCATACTTTGGGGTTGAAGAACTCCTTCCGGCGGCGCACTTGGTACGGGTGCGCGGTACGGTCACGCACGCCCATACTGCTGGTCATTATGAGAGTAGAATATGTTCTTGAATACTGATGCTTTCTCGAGGATACGGTACGGGCGAGCGGTATGACCGCCTTCGGTCGTTCTAGTGGTCATTACGGCCACTAAATCCTGCTGGAAAAGTCAATATTTCTATTTTCCAGAGCCTCAATGTAGTACGAGCGTGTGGTACGGGGCTTCCTAGTCGTACTAGTGGACAGTAAGATGTAAAACTTATAGAATTTGGTTAGTAGCTTTATGCGCCTTTACACATCTTAACAAATGAGAAAATAAAAGCAAATATACTTCATAAAAATCAGCAATACCTTTTAGGACGTGTGTTAGTGAATGAAAGATCGAGGATTACCTTATTTCTTCTCCTCTCTCCAAAGGACTTCTTGAACACTCATTATTAAAAATAAAATGAAACAAAACAAAACAAACAAAAAAATAACACAAGAATAAAAACTTTTATTTCACATGGGTTGCCTCCCATGAAGCCCTTCTAGTTAAGCTTAATTTTCTTAACCTAGATAGTGATCATTTAGCTTTGATGAGTGGAATACCCACTCCAAAGTAATTGGCTTTCAATGTAATTATACCATCATCATCACTATTAGATTTGGCCTTCTTCTTCCTAGGGAAGTGGACTATAAAAGGATCTCTAGACGGTAGTCCTATTCTCGCATTCCCTTCATTTAGATTGATTAAAGCTTTAATAGTTCTTAGGAATGGCCTACCTAGAATTATAGGTGCTATGGGATCTTCGGGCATGTCCACTATAACAAGATCAATAAGAGCGAGACTTCCTTTAATTTCAACAACTATGTTTTCTTTTATCCAAATATCTTGTTTATAAGTTGAATCATCAAGATGAAGTCTCAATTCAGTGGTTGCAAAAGGCCCCAAGTTTAACTTATCAAATACACTTTTGGAAATTGTTGAGACGCTTTCACCAAGATCACAAAGTGCAAATATATCATTAACACCAATTTTAATTTTAATGGTGGGCTCAAATATATCATCTAGCTTAGCAGGAAGCTTATCAGCTAGTCTCTTATACTCCATATCTAAATCACGAACTTTAGATTATACTTGTTAAACAAATTGTTGGCACATAGCATCATTACCTTGCTCTAGACCATGATTCTTTACGGTGATCATCTTTAATAGATCTTCCATGGTGTATTCAGGTGTTGGCGTGTTTCTATAGTCCAAATCTTTAGGCTTCTCTTCATTCAATTTTGCCCTTATCATCTTGTGTTCTTCTACCATATTTGGCTCGGGATTTCTAGCAAACTTTGCTAGTATGAGAGTTTGGCTCTCAGCCACTTTGCCCAATTGAGAATCCACGGTCTTTGTCGTTTCCTATAGATCCTGCACATCATTTATAATTACAACAACTTGGTTAGATAATTTACCTATACTACTCTCATGATTCTCTATGATTTTAATAAGCATATTATTTTGCTCAGTTTGATCTTGCATAAAGGTTCTAATAGTTTGTTCAAATGAGAGATTGCCATGATTTTCTCCATTATGATTATCATAATTATTGTAAGGAGCTCCTGCAAGATTATTAGAATAATGTTTTTGAACATTAGAAGCAAAATTTTGATTCTTCCAAGTAGGATTATAAGGGGTGCGAGTTATAAAATTAATATCATTAGCATCAGTAGCAATATCATTAACTTGGATATCTTCCTTACCCTTTACTATGTTGAGTAGCTCATCTACCTTAAAAGTAAGCTCTTCATTGTTTACCTCGGTGACTGAATTCACCCTTTTTGTGGTTCTTTCCACATGCCATTGGGCATGGTTATTTTTCATGTCATCAAGTAATTTCTTTGCAACACTCAATTACTTTACCATGATTGTTTCTCCTGCTACAGTATCTAGCATAGACTTAAATATTGGGTTACGACCATTATAAAATAAATGCAATATAAGCCATTTCCATCCCATGACTAGGACAATTCATTATGGCTTCTTTCATCCTTTCACATGCAAGCGCTAGTGGCTCACGATTTACTTGTCTAATGCTTGTAATGTTGGATCTTAGTTACATAGTCTTAGTTGGGGGGAAATAGTCATAAAAAGATTAGTACATTCCTCCCAAGATTTAATAGTACCCTTAGGTAGAGCTAGCAACCAGTCCTTAGCCTTTCCTCTATGAGAGAAAGGAAACAAACATAATTTAACAACATTTGGATCTACATCCTTAATAGGCATCATGTCACAAATTTTAGTAAAAATATTTAAGTGCATACCCGAATCCTCACAAGATGAGCCCCCAAATTGGTTTTGTTGAACCAAAAATTAAAAAGGTTAGGCTTAATTTCATATGCTTCCGCATCAACAGCAGGCTGAGTGATAGGTACACGAATCAAATCATTAGTGGGAGTAGCATATACTCCAAGTCTCTTTTGAGCCATGGCTCTTATCTTTTTGGTATTTGTAAAGTAAAGGAAACAAATATCAAGTAACTAATTTTTTTGGGTTTTCAAATAGATAACAAGAAAGTATAGTAATAACAAGAAATAAACTACAAACAAATAATAAAACTAAAAACAAGGTCTCTAGTGACCTCACCAGGATAGCGAAATTGCTTCCCCGGCAACGGCGGTAGAAAAAAGGGTTGATACCTTCGATCCGGATTCACAGATGTAGTATAATATTCTTTTTTACTAGTAAACCTAGGTTTAATCAAACCTTGGGATACAAAACTAAAAGGAATTAAAAAGGACATGTCTACAAGACTTTGTTTTTTTATTTTACCTTTGTTTACCAGACCAATCTTGTTTACTTTATATCGTGGGTTGATTCAATGGATGGAGATAGGCCGGGGTTGAAGATCCACCTGCATCTTCACATCATATGGGACAAAAGATAGTAATAAGCATATTCATGTGTAATGTTTCAATAGAGATAATCTCTTGTAGGCAACACATCCTAATATACTAGAGCCCCTATGAGCATAAGGAATAGAAATAGTCTTTTGATCCAACTGAGTGCACCATGAAGCACCGGGCTACAAACGATTATTAAATGTAAAACACAGACCAAGGCCTTAAGGGATGATGTTGCTGTGATAATGTGCCCATATTGTGCACATATGTGCATTTTGGGATGAAAAACAAAGTTGAAGGAGGAAGTTTTCCTTTTTGTCACACCAAAAAGCAATTTTCCATTCTCCAAGTGCCAAAAATGGGACATTTTATGAAGCAACCACCAAATGAAAAATTCAAAATGGTACCACTCCATTTTTCAAAAGTACTAGACCACCTTCCATGGACAATGTCCCAACCGGGATATCTTAAACCGTTCCGTCCACTCCTCGTGAAAAAGATAAATTCCTACCGAATCGGTAGGAAGTCGGTCAGATTTGAACTATATGTACATGATCTAGGTTCACAATATGCTATTTCATCAGAGGATCACTCCAAGTTCGGCGAGGATCCCGAGCTAAGAATCTTTGTGCCCACCATTTTGACCATAGTTTGAAATGGGCATAAGAAATTCAAAAATGATCCAAACAATATAAAACCTACGCATGGTGTCATATTATGTGACATAGTTGCAAGGTAAAATATCAAACTTGGAATATTGCAAATATCATAGAAAAACCTTCTCAGAAATGAGCTATCATGTTCAAGATTTCATGGTGTTCGGGCCAAATGACTAATGTTATGGCTAGAATCGCAGCATAGTTGGTGAAATGTGTCCATATTGTGCACATATATGCATATTGGGATGTCAAACAATGTTGTTGGAGGAAGTTTTTCTTTTCGTCGCAGCAAAAATGCATTCTTCATTTTTTGAGTGCCAAAAAGGGGTGTTTACTTAAGTATTTGCTTGCAATTAAAAAAAATAAAATAGAAAAGGACAAAAAAAGTAAAATCAAGAGGTTATTTGAATTCAAGATTATTATTTGTTTGGAATCAAAAAGACGAGGTGTTTACTTAAGTATTTGTTTGGACTTTATAAAATAAAGAGGTGTGACATCACGGTCCAATGGTTAATAGGATTGATATGGTACTATTATGAACAAAGTATAATTTCTTTCTTGGAAGCTCATCCGGAAGGAACAGATAATGTAAACGTGCTGGTGCTGGAGTAGTGTGAGGATGGGTGCCCGACCAGAAAGTTTGACCATGAGTGCAATTTGACATAATATTAAACGTGCTTAGAGTTAAAAATGTCCATTGTGAAATTAACAAATCAAACAATTCAAAAAATTAAACGTGTTTAGAAGTCAAACAATGTCTTTTTTGGACGATCATCCGGATAGAATAGAGAAGTTAAGCATGGTGGAGCTGGAGTAGTGTGAGGATGGGTGACCAACAGGGAAGTTTGACTATGAGTGCAATTTGACATGCGATTAAACATGCTTAGAGTTAAAAATATCCATCGTGGAACCAACAAGCTAAACAATTGGCATAGCCCCCTCCAGTGCGCCACGTGGCTGCTGGGCCGTGCTTGTGCCAGGGTCTGTGCTGACGGCATTGCCATCAGCATAGCACCCCTCCGGGCCAAACAGCCGATAACGGCCTTGCGGGGCCTACGATGACGGCTAGACTGGGCCGTTGCCCACCTACTACGCCTACGAGAGTGGCATATGTCGACGGCCACGACCCATGTGCCGACAGGGTGGTACGACGGTAGCAGTCGGCATAGCGGGGTTGTGCCGTGGGCGGTGCCCCCATCACCGAGAAACTTCAAAGGTTCTAGTTAGCTGATAAGTCAGATCATGTACTCAGACTCTTTCATGTATACTTTGCATTAATCAACCAAGTTCATGTGACCATAGAGTGCAACAAACACACGTGGAAGACCGGAGATTGAAGAGGAGCATGGTACCGACGACCCATATGTTTCACAGACGTCTCTCCGAATATGTCATTTGTGAGAGCTACTCTTTCTAGACAGTGTTCGCCGTCCATGTACAACGCATCCATGGCCAACCTAGTGTAGAATCTTGGTGGCTGAGCAACAAATATGTCAACAAGGATTTACCACATGTAATAGGGGCCCCTGCATCATCTCTATCACAGATTAATTGAAGATTCGTGCAAAATCACCACAGTCATCGCCGCTGCACTTTTGCATTTTAGCCCTCCCACTTTTTAGGATTTAGCCAGCTGTCCATGAGAGAGCATAACCATAGAACCTAGACCCCAAGCCCGACCCATCGCGTCGCCATGCCTCCTCCTCCTCCCCGATAGTCGCCCACCGCCCACCACCTCCCCCCCTCCATGCCCCTGATGGGGGAGGCGCCATGGAGCAGTGGCGGCCGGCCATCGAAGACCATGCACGGTGGCCACGCCCTCCACGCGCCGCGACCCTCCATGCCCATCGACGACCACGCGCGGCGGCTGCCCCCTGCTCGTGCGGCGACCCTCCTGCGGTGGGCGCTGGACGAGGATCCCGCAGGCGACCTACGGTGGGCGCTGGGCGAGAATCCCGCCGGCGGCGCGGACCACACGGCCTCCTCGTACAGCCCCATCGAGCTCCTCCTCTAGCTTCGGTCATCTCCCCAAGCACGAGCTCCGGCCGCCCCATCTTGCCCACTTTGCACCTCGGCGGCCACGCATCTCCAAGGTTGCACGGATGACAAACCCGCACCATATCTGGTTGGACGACCGACAAGGAGGGCCTGGCAAGATCCGGATTTTTTTGGCCTAGCAAGGTCCAGATTCGGAGCTCCATCTTTCCTTTTCGACCTTTTTTTGCAAGATCCAGATTTTCTAGCTTTTGATATGAATCATATCCAGTTTTCGATTTTCCAGCTTTTTTTGACAAGATCCATATCCAGTTTTCGATGTGAATCGTTATATTATTTGTGATACATCTTGAAAACTACTATGTATCTGAGTTGAATCAATGTTTATACACTTGATGTGCTTCTCGAATAAAATAGGCTACATGAATCTGGAAGCATTTTTATTCCAAAGTTTGTGTGAAGCTTTATAAATCTTGTATGCATCGTCAAAAAATTTATGGATCCATGGTTATATGAAATATGTTGGATCATCAAAATCAATCTTCTTATTTTTCTAGATCGGATAGTGTATGAAGCTCTATGAATCTTGTTTGGATCATCAAAATTCCTATGAAACTTGTATGAATTTACTATCAAACTTTAATGAAACATGTATCTTCTATGAATCTGGAATTCTTGATAATCTTCTATGAATCTGGAATTACTAGAAAAAATAATTGTGTAAGAAAGTGTTGATTAATTCTATGAATCTAGAATATTCAGTGAATAATATATATATACTAATATTTATAAAGCTTGTAACGAGTTTCGTTGAATATTACCTGAAAATGTTATATGATTTTGTATGAATCTTTTAATAAACCTGAGAACAATCAACGATGAAACCAAAAAATTATATGAATTTTTACTATTCTTTGAAGAAACATGTACAGAACTATACTAATAATTAGATCAGCTAATCAAATAAGTAGATACAGAATAAAGTATGTGAAACACCATCGTTCTATGTAAAAAATAAAAACGTAGGAGGCATGCTGCAAAATGCAATGGACTTGAGAACATAGACAATCCAGGTGGGACGGAAAATCTGCAAAGTGTTGCACGAATCTTCGACGAATAAACGGTTAAGACGGTGCTGGGGCCCCTCTTAGAGGGGAATGCATTTCCGCAAATATGTCCTTATGCCTAATTTTGTGGCCCGACTGTTGAACCAAGGGGTGTGGTGCAGTGCATCGAAAATCAACATGGTTCTGACTATTGAAATTACTCTACTCTTTAATTTGTCCACCAAGGATGAACTCGATGTGTTTGATGTTTTATGTTCCTTATTATTAAAGTATGTCTATGTGCGCATCAATGATATATATATATATGGGTGCAACTGCAATGGGTTTTTGTTTGCCGGTGCCGCTTGTAGCCATACGGCATCAATGTGTTTGTTACTGGAAAAGTTCTAATATCATGTGACACATGCAAGACTATATAGCAAGCTAGATTTTCGAGACCTAAAAAAATAGTACTACTCCCGGTCACCTGTGTGATGACCAATCTTGACTTTGGGCATAATTAGCAAACGAATTTGGGCTGTCAATTATTTGGCCATGCATGTCTTCGCTCCATATTTAAATTCCCGTCATTTGCTCGCAGCCTCTCTCACCAAACCGCATGAGCGCCCATATAACCAACGGCCTCCATGCACGACGGCCTACCCAACCCCCCTCCCCACCTCGTCCCCCTGTCGACGTACGACGCCGGCCTCTCGCTCGAAGCTTGCGCGGCGGCCGGCCGGAAAGGGACGTTGATCGTCGATATCGACCCCAGCTAGCTAGGAGTAGTAGCTACGCGTGCGTACGTACTACCTAGCTTACTACTGCTACTACTAATAATCACGCCATGGGGAAGCGCAGCGCCCCCCGCTACCCCGAGGACGAGAACAAAGGCTGCGGCTGCTGCTGCTGCCTGCTCGGGTGCTGCTGCTTCCTCTTCCTCATCCTCTTGTCGTTGGTCGGCACCGTGGCCTACTTCTACTACACCTACAAGCCCAAGGCGCCGTCCTACTCCGTCAACAACATGGCCGTCTCCAAGTTCGAGTTCAGTTCCTCCGACCTCACGCTCTACACCAAGCTCGTCGCCAGTGTGCGCGCCGAGAACCCCAACGAAGTGATCGGCATCAAGTACGCCGACGGCTCCCGCACCGTCGTCTCCTACCGCGGCACGACGCTGTGCTCCGGCAACCTCCCGACCTTCGTCCAGGGCCCCAAGAACATCACCGTCATGGAGATTGCCATGGAGGGCCGGAACGGGTTCGGGTCCGGCCTGCAGGACGCGCTCGAGGAGAGCGAGAAGGAAGGCAATGTGCCGCTCGACATATACGTCTCCGTGCCGGTGCAGCTCATCTTCGACGACGAAGATTCGCCGCTCATCAGGGTCAACGTGCACGCCGCTCTCGTCGTCGACAGCATCTCGCCCAAGAAGAAGCCTACCATCAAGTCCGCCACTTACCAGGGCAACGTACAGGCCGTCTGATCGATCGCCTGCTACTCTTTTTCATATATTCATTCATTGGTTGATTAATTGTTCTGTGGAGCTGGGGAGGAACGAATACACCAACATTGTGTTGTAATCTATACCTAACAGCAGTGTAGTCAAATGGTGGGTTGCAAAACATATTATTTTTTGTTCACTTAATTGAAACTACTCCTTCCGTCCTGATTTATTACTTGTCACGGTGAGAAAAAATATCCAGCACAAGTCCATCTTAAGTGCAACCCTGCACAATTCAAATTCTAACGAAGCGATCAATCCTCGACGAAGGAGATTTTTGCACTTAAACACCACTTGTTGGGACGCTTTTTCCACAGAATCAGAACTCTAGCAATTTATTTCATAAAACACCAATATTTGGGGTGATTATTTGCACAAAACACAAAAATTGTTGATAGCTTGTTTAAAAACTAATTAGCTAACCGGGCCCACTGTCAGGATGCCACCATAGCTGGCAGAGCTTCTTCCTCAATGAACCGGTCTGGTCTGACCAATTCGAATAGAGTCGGAGTCTCGAGAAATGGCGACGCGTCCGACCCGACGGCTTGAGCATGTGACGCACCAACTATGAGAATTCCATGCTCCATACCGGCGTTGTCGGCACAACAACAACACTAGTAGAAAACAGGTCTCTAGTCCCGGTTCCTAAGAGCCTTTATTCTCGATTGCCAAATCGGGACTGCCGAATCGGGACTAGAGGTCTGACATTTAGTCCCGGTTCTATTACGAAACGGGACTAGAGGTCCACCACGTGGCCCCGCGTCGTGTGCTGAGCTGGAGGACATTTTATCTCGTTTCGTAACACGAACCGAGACTAAAGGGTGCCTGCCGCGGCAGTGTTTTGGGCCATTTGGCTGCCGCGGCAGGAGATGGGGTGTCAGGGTGTTATGTTTTCCATTTTAATTTGTGTTTTATATTCAATTACTTTTCATTCTGTGTTTTCATTTCAAACAAGTTTTCATATACATATACGATGCTACTACATAGTATTTGTACATGTTGATGCATATATAATATAATTTCTCTTACGAGCATACATATATATATATATATATACAATTTGGTATACGAGTTCCAACCGGGTCCAGAGCCCGTCTATTTGATTACATGGAGATCATTACATGGATGCTTTAGGGTATATCTAGACTGTATTCTCCGCATGGGTCTATGACCTCGTCAACCAAAAATCCTGCCAATTCCTCTTGGATTTCTAGTAGGCGGTCCTTTGCTAGGAGCTTTTCCCACATCGCGGCCAACTATAAAGAAGAAGATCAATATGAATATATCAATCATCATAAAAAATATGAATGGAACTCAACACAAATTATGGTAATAAAAATAAACTGTGAATATATTGTTTACGTACTCGAAGAGTTTCCAAGTTCTGCTTAGTAGACATAACGCGAATGAACTCACAAGTGTAGTATCCACATAGATTAGTCTCATGTGGCTATCTCGCGCACTTTACAAGAATAGAATTCAATCAAATAATAACTCGAACATGATAATTTTATTGAAACTAGAATTAAAGGGATGCGCGGACCTAGCTCGTACTACTTACCGGGATCGGTTTAAAACTCGGCTGCTCAGGTATTGACCGTGGATCAGAGTCTTGAACCGTGTCCAAACACGGCCTGGCAAAGAAAATGAATGAATGGGTTAATAATTACTTGATATCTCAGAAACTGAAAGAAAGAGACCGATATAGTGCGATAATAATTGAAATTACTTCTGGAGCATATCAATCATGCTGCGGTACTCTTCCATATCCTTTTGTAATGAGTCCATGATTTGAACTCTTTCCAAGTCAATGGAAATGCTTAGAAGAATCCAGTGAAAGCTATGCAAGGTTTATATATGTCAGTAACTCCTCATTTACACTTAACATCGATTAAGAAAAAGTTAATGTGTACAAGACAGTAACACTCTCACCCATAGTTGTAAGGAAATAGTATTTCCTTACAGGAATGCTGCTTCTTGAGAAACCGGAGCAAGTTACACTATGTGTCCACGGGTTTCATGTTTAGCATAGTTTCATTAACTCGATTTGGGTCAATAAACCCAAATGAATGGATTCTCCTTTTACATTCGAGAATCTTCATTCTGCATCATAGCATACAAAAGAATATTTGTGAGGATAATTACCGGCAATGAGTTGAACGAGCTGAGCTAGAGACTTAATTACATAAATAAATTAATCACTTACAGATAATAGCAACTGAGGATAGATTTGTCGAGATCCCTTTGATTGAATAACTGAAAGATTTCTGAAAGTTCAACATGGACCTCGTCTTTAATGAAGTAATGCTCCTCTCTAACTTTTACTATGATCCATTCTCACCCTTTTTTGCGGCTTTAATGTACCATCCATGCAATTGTCGCATTTTTGTTGGAAGATCCCGGAGCCTCTCATAACTAACCATAGGCTCCCCGTAGACATATTTTCGTGCTACATCAGCCATGGTAAAATCAGCACTGCCAAGAATGTCATCAAGAGACATATTACATTGCTCGGCCAATGTAATAGTTGTTTGCATATCCAAAGGTTCTCCCCCATATAGTTGATGTTCGGGTAACACCTTGAGCGGGGGGGGGAGGGGGGGGGGTCGATTGTTTTTCTTGTTCTCCAAGCTGGGGAATGTCTTTTTTTAATGCTTTCTCTACCACTTGATCTCTTCTGTTTTGAATTCACTGTCTTCACAAGACAACGTGTATAGTTATCTGCCGCATTTATCTGAGCTTGGGATGGATGCGTTAGAAATCTCCTAAAGTGCTCGGTGACTAGCGGATCTATTGGGACCTTTGGCTCGGGTTGTTTCTTTTTAAAAAGGGCACTCACTTCAGCATCTACGACCGCCTTGGTCTCCTCATCAGTCAGGTGCTAAGGTAACTTGGGAGGAGCCTGTGGTACTCTTGAGAGGGGCGATGATTGTCGCTTTTCGTGTCGGTTATCCATCGATGAAGCGGTTGTAATCTTACGCTTTTGGACCTTAGTGGGTGGAGACGGCCGAGGTGGCGTAGATCGAGATGGACTCGCGATGCGGTCCTTATCGAGGAGGGGTGGACTTGGAGGTGGTGGACTTCTACTGGGAGGACACGGTGGACTCGGAGGAGACAGTGGCCTTGGAGGTGATGGATTGCTTCTCGGTGGAGATGGTGGCCTTGACACCGAGCCTAGAAACTTGATGTATTCCTTTTTCCAAAGAATGAAGCCACTCGTGACTTCTCCCAATGTCGTCTCCCCTTCAGGGATGTCAAGTTGCAGTGACTGAAATGACGGTTGAACTTCATCCACACCGGCACGAGCATAGCCAGCTGGAATCAGATTGCAATAGTGGGTCACTCCTCATGCAGAAGAAAAAGCAAAGCCGACCGCCACCTTCATGGATATGTTCCTCAGTTCAACATGCAGCTCACAACTAGTCTTCTCCTTGATTGCATCAACAGGGTAGCCATCCATTGTTGCATCACTAGTCTGGACCTCCATGGAAGCCACACTACTTTTCCGCTGAGATGGGCCGGCCATACTGTCGAGTTCAGGATCTTGCTGTTGGGCCAGTCATCTAAGTTCATTAATCTTCTCCTGATGCTGCTGCAACATGTCTTCAACCTTCGCCAACCGCTCTACCTCCTCCGCCTGCTACCGCTTCGTTTTTCTCGATCAGCTTCTGTAAGTGTCAATTTCCTCAGGAAACCCAATAACCCATGGATAAGAAGGTCCAAAGCCTCGTGTTTGCCTGACCTTTTCAGGATTCCCGAGGGCCTTTGTCAGCTCATCATTCTCTCTTTTAGAAACGAACTTTCCCTCTTGAACCTCTTTTATCACTTTAATAAGTTCATTCTTGGTTTGAACAATTTCTTCGTTTGCAACAATCTCCCCTGTTTTTGGGTCATACGATCCCCCATGCCCAAGTATCCAATTTCTTGACCTCAAGGGCCAACCACTTGTAGCTGGAGTGACCCCTTTAGCCGCTAGGTCAGCATTAGTTTTATCCCACTTAGGCATGGCACTCCTGTAGCCACATGTCCCCATATGATGGTGATATTTATTTTTGGAAGCATTTAGCTTATTCTTTGCCGACCTTGCCTTAGCTTATTCTGATTTCTTGTAATACACAAATGCGGCCTAGTTATCCCGCTACTTCTCTAGTGTGCTAGTGAATTCAGGAGTTTTTTCTCCTTGACATAGTTTTGGTATAATCTTTTCTTCTAGTCCTTGAATTGTGTGCACATATTCTTAAGAGCCCACTCCTTGACTTTCAACCTCATTTTATGTGTGAGCTCATTTGTCGGCAACACTGGTAGGGTGAAATGTGTCATGAGAGAATTCCAAAGACAATCTTTGGCTCTATCATCGACAAAACTAGCTCCAGCAGGATCCCTTTTCTTTCCTGGCTTATTCCACCCCAAGTGGTGATCGAGATGGTGTCCCTAACAATCACTCCACATTGATATACAAATGCAGATACGCTCTCTATGGGCTTAAACGGTTGACCAAGATCAGAGACTAAGTCAATTGTGAAACAGACATTAGCGGCCAACTTTTTGGCTAGGCCTCGTTGAAAAGGATACAAATGCCGCCTAGAGGAGGGGTGAATAGCGGTTTAAAACTTTTACGAGAAGGGCTTAACAAAGGTGGAATAAAACTAGAGTTTACTTTGTTAAGCACAAAACCTATATAAACTACAGTTCACCTATGTGCACCAACAACTTATGCTAAGCAAAACAAGCAACTATGTGATAGCTAGATATAAGACTTCAAGCACGAAGGCTATCACAAAGTAAAGTGCATAAGTAAATAGCTCGGGTACAGAGATAATCGAGGCACGCGGAGACGATGATTTATTACCGAGTTCCTCCCATAAAGAGAGTACGTCTCGTTGGAGGGGTGGGCGGTACTAAGACCATCACGCCACAAAATGCCTCACCCTATTCTCCTGTGAACCTCGCCACAAGAGGCCTGGTTCACTTCTTCACTATCAGTGCACTTGTCGGTGGCAATCTGGAACCTCTCACAAAGATTAGGGCACTTCTCCACAACTCAATTGGAGGCTCCCAATAAACAAGCTCGGGGAAATCTCCACAACTTAATTGGAGGCCCCAAGTAATCCACAAACCTACAAAACGACTAAACCATCTAGGGTTCCAAGAACCCAAGAGTAAAAAGCTTCTCACCTTTCATCCAATCGAATCCTCACCGAGAACTCAAACCGATGCACCAAATGCAATGTCCAGAACACAAGAAGTGCTCAAGTCCTTCTTTCCCAAATTCCACCAAAGCTACAAAAGCTAGTGGGAGAATGAGAGAGGAAGAACACAAGAGGAAATCCACAAAAGAAACCCTAATATCTAGATCCCAATATGTTCCCCTCACATAGAGGAGAGATGGATTGGTGGAGTTGTAGATCTAGATCCCCCTTTCAAATCCCCCTAAAAGATTCAAGAAATATGGGAGGGATTGAGAATATTTGCAAGCTCTTGAAGGTCAAAACAATGGAGGAGAGAGAGAATGTAAGAAACCAGCCTAAGGAGGAAGAAGGGGTCTATTTATACCCCTTTCCAACAAAATATGACTGTTTGGGACCTCCCAGGCCGGATAATCCGCCCCTCACCTAGATATTCCGGGTTCTCCGGGCCAAAATATGGCTAAGGACTTCGAGGCGCGACCCTCTGTATAGGGGGCAGATATTTGGGCCGGATAATCCGCCCCCGGAGGCCCGGATAATCCGCCCCTGTTACAGGGAGCCACGCCTCAAAGTCCTTAGCTGTTTTCCAAAAATTAGGCCGGATAATCCGCCCCCATGGCCGGATAATCCGCCCCCTGAAAACTGGTAGAAACAGCAAAACTAAAACAATCATAACTTTTACATCCGGACTCCGTTTTTGATGATCTTGGGATCGTTTTAAAGAGGACAATGATCTCTACAAGATTATCCAGAGAAACATCATAGTCCAGCAAGGTATGATAGAACCAAATGATGAAAGGTTTGACCTCTCCCAAAAAGACGAACCGATAAAACCTCCAACATCGAAAATGCAATAGAGAATGCATATGAAATTCGTTTTCGATGAACTTGAGCTTGTCATAGAGATTAACACAAGCTCTAAATACTCACATGAGTAAGACCCAAATAAAACCAAGAAAGATGAGGCCAAGTATGCAAAGGTTTGAGCTCTCACCGAGGGATATGATCAAGTTATTCACTCGAGAGCTCCTCTTGATAGTACGGTTATCTATCCTATAACGGGTCTCCCCAAGTAACTCCACGAGACCGTTAAGAAAGAAACCCTATCAAGATCAAACAATTTCCTTGTGTATATTCCACTTGATGTTGATGATGACGATCTTCTACACCTCAAGATGGAACACCTTTCTTGATTGCGCTAGCTTGGTGAAGACTTGGAATTTGCTCCCCCATACTCCACTATGGAAGATCCTCTCATTTAGGCATGTCTTCACATATCCATGATCACCATAAGGATGGCAAGCTACACTTGAGATCATCTTATGATTCAAGACACACTTGCCATAGGCTCAACTTCTACTTGACCAATCTCCGAATCATTCCATGAAACCTTGATCAACACTTGATATTCTTTACTTTCTTCTTCTTCCAACCTTGAAGCCAACATATGGTTCAAGCATTGCCTATGGACAAATCCTACAAGTAAAACTCAATGAAAACATAAGTCCATAAAGATTGTCATTAATTTCCAAAAACACACATGGGGCACACATGTTCTTTCAATCTCCCCCATTTTGGTAATTGATGACAATCCCTTTGAGAGGGTTTATTTCTATATATTCAACATGCAAAGCAACAAGAAAAATGAAAGAGCGTGAGAGGCAAATGCATATATTCAACATGCAAAGCAACAACAAAGATGCAAGAGCATGAGAGGCAGATGCTTAAGAACAAACTCAAAGCATGAAACCAACTTCCCTTAAACCCTCCAAAACTTCTCCCCCATTGGCATCAATTGCCAAAATGGGTGAAAAGCTCTAGACAGCCAATAGAGTGATAATTCCTCCAAAATGTGTACATTTCTCATAGTGTGAGTGGAATAAAATGCAGGTATCTAATGAAGAATACTTAGGAGGAGGTCAAACAATATTGAGGATCAAAAGATTGCAAAAAAAATTAACAAGGTGAAGAGGAATCAACAAATGAACCAAGAAATCAAAAGATCCAAAGAACCACTTTACAAAAAGAACATACCAAATGAAAGATAAATATTATGATAAGATTGAAAAGAGAGTGTTCTATATAATAGGAGGAGGCTCCCCAAGGTTTGTGCTAAATTTTTTTATCTCAATACAATATGGACAAACATGACATCCTCACTCCCTTGATATTATTTAAAACCCAACTATGTACAAAAGAGCATATACCAAGGCATAAAACTTGCAATAAACAAATGGTTGAGCAACAATTAAGAGACAACATAATAGAAGGCTCAACCACAAGGACGTGTGAGAGGCATGACAAAGCACAGTATAAGACTAATGCAAGGATGATCATTGAGCATCAACATAGGCTTCAATGAATGATACTGCTTAGTATGACCATACAATACACGCAAAACAAAGAACATGTCAAAAATAGAGAAGTAACATGTCTCATGTTTATAAGTTTCTAAGTACATAATCTCACAAAGATATTGATCCACAAAGAAACATGTACACACAAAGTAGATACTAAAATAAATAGAGCAAGATATCCAAAATGAAGTCATGACAATATGCCACTAAGATCTTTGCTTGATAGCATGGCAAAAAGGCTCAATTTTATCTTCTTGTATATTCATGAACTTCAACCACAAACATATCAAATACATCACAACTATCACTAAGGGAAGTAGAGATAGTTGGAATGTATTACGAGAGGAATCAAGTATCACAAAGAAAGAATCAACTTTGCAAATTCATCAATATTGCACATGAGAGTACTTTGAGGAAACAATAGGCAATATAATTGCTAGATAGACATATTTGGGATTGGTGAATCATGAGCATGATTTTGTATAGTCCCAATTATATGCACTCATCTCAACTTACTCACATGTGCAATAGAGAGCGTTCTTTAAAGCCAAAGAAAGAACCACAACAACTACAAATACAAAAATAAATCATGCCAATATGCAACCTACCATAGGTTGGAAGAGACGATATGTATGCATGAGTAAAAGATAGTTGTTACCGAGATATCATTGGTGTGATGAAGTAGATAGGAGTTTGTTGACCATCCTAGCTTGTCTCTAATTTTAATTGAGTCATCACTTCTTCCCTATGAAATAGATAAGGATCCAATGCATCTCCAATGTACCTAAAACAAAATTCAAGTACAATATGGTCCCCAAACTTATTGGGTCCAAAGTAGTTAGACAACTACAATACATAGGAGAGACTCCACATAAATATGTGTATTGATATGAAATTGAATTTCATGCACATCTTAGCCAATTAGGATTTGGTGGAGTTTCCCCTACATATTGGATCAAGGAAAACAAGCATGCCATAATATATAATTAGTACGTATGCATGCACATGATTTTCAAGAAACAAACAAGATATAATTTCAACAAAATACCAAGTAAAACAAGGAGGAACACCAAAGTGTGACAAGACTAACGATTGTCCAAATTATATCAAACACCAAATCAACACATGAAAGACCACAAGTTCAACAAATGAACCAGGCAAAAGCCAAAGAGAAAGAGATAGACAAAAACAAAAATGCTCAAGGATTTATCTCATTCTAAAAGGTCAAAATAATTAACAAGCAATGAGACAAAGACAACTCCCCAAAAGAATAAGGTTCAAATAACCAAAGCAAACTCTCCACAATTTCCATGATGGCACAAAGTACCAAAACGAAAAGTTTTATCTTCCAAAGACATAAAATATGATATGGGTCAAAACATGTTATGAAGTTGCATAAAACAAGTGTTCTAAATAATATAGGAGAACTACCCCATGATTAGTGCATTAATTAAGATTTTACATTTGAATACAAAATGCACACACATGGTATCATCATATCTTTCTACATCAAATAGAGCACTAAACGATTACAAGTTAAAGAAATATCCATAAGAGGCAAGGAGGACATGGGAGTCAACACAAAGCATTTTCTTGGCAAAATATAGGGCAAATATAAACAAAAGCCAAATTGAAAATGATCAAAAAGACCTACCACCTATTATAGTACCGATTGTCCAAGGGCAAGGGATCCGGGTGGTAGTTTGCAAATATATCCAAGATCATATTCATGACAAGAGGCAAAAAGATCCAACACGAGACAACTAATGGAAATTATAGAATTTGAATTTCTCATGAGAATGGCATGCCTCATAGAGACTAGAAATCTTGCAATATCAATACGAAGTGGAATTCCTCATGTATACACATTTTAGGATAGTTGAATGCCCAAAACACACCACTCTCCAAAAATGGGATAGACCATTAATTTCTCACAAGAGCCAAATAATATAACAAATACATTCAATAATAGCTCAACACAATAAAGCAACTACATGGCGTTGATACGTTGTTAACGTATCCATAATTTTTGATGTTCCATGCTTGGTTTTTATCTACTTTTCTTATGTTTTGTCCACACTTTGAGGTATTTTTATACAATTCTGGAACTAACCTATTGACAAGATGCCACAGTGCCAATTTCCTATTTCGTGCCATTTTTGCTTTCAAAAAAGCTAAAAAAATGAATATTCTTGGAATTGGACGGGACAAAAGCCAATATGCCTGTTTTTCCCGGAGCAACACAGAAACATGAAGCAGAGAAGGAGTAGCGAACCAACGTGGGCACACCATACGGTGGTGCGGGCTAGCCCTGGACATGCCACCAGGTGATGTGGGCCCCCTGACCGCCCACCGATCTTGCCTCTTCGCCTATAAGATCCCTCCGATGCAGAAACCCTAAATCGACCAGCCTCTAGCCACGAAAAGTTCCGCAGCACCGCCGCCACCAAAAAGGAGATTCGGGGGACGGAAGTCTCTGTTCTGGCACCCTGCTGTGACGAGGAAGTGCCCCCGGAGCCATCTCCATCGATCGCCACCATGATACGTCCAAAACGTATCTACTTTCCCGAACACTTTTGCTATTGTTTCTCCTCTAAACTTGTGTGATTTGGATGCACTTAATGCGGACTGACGCTGTTTTCAGCAGAATTGCCTTGGTGTCTACTTTTTGTGTAGAAAATCAACTATTAGGAAAAATACCGAAAAATATGCCAAAAATCCTATTTCACCCGAAGACTCCAGGAGCCAGAATACAAGACGGAGAAGAGCCAGGGGGTGGCCACACCACCTGTAGGCGCAAGCTAGGCCAGGCCGCACCAGGGGGTGGTGTGGGCCCCCAGGCACCCCCTCGGTCTCCCTCTTCGCCTATAAGAAGCCTTCTAACCTAAAAACTTCGGGGGGTTCGACGTTTTTCCAAAAGGAGTTTCGGTCCGCCACCACCACCAGATTCCACGAAACAGCACCAGAAACTCCGATCTGGTACCCTGTCGGGACGAGGAATTGGAGGAGATCATCTCCATCATCATCACCATCGCTTCTCCATCGACCATCCATGTTTCCCACATCTATGAGTGAGTAATCCCCCGCTGTAGGCTATGGGTGAAGGGAATATGCCCGAGAGGCAATAATAAAGTGGTTATTATCTTATTCCATGTTTATGATAAATGTTTATTTTGCATGCTATAATTGTATTGATCAGAAACGTCAATACATGTGTGTTTAATAAACAAAAAGGTTCCTAGTTATGCCTCTCTTATAGACTAGCTCGTTGATTAACAAGATGATCAAGGTTTCCTGATCATGGACATTGGATGTTGTTAATAACGAGGTCACAACATTGGTGGAATGATGTGATGAACATTCATCCGAAGTATAGCATTACGATCAAAGTCATTATGTTTATATTGCTATAACATCATACGAAGTAATATTTATCCTTAGACCATGAGATCATGTTAATTGCTAACACCGGAAGAGTATCTTGATAACATCAAACATCACACCGTAACAGGGCGACTATTAAGATGGGTTCAGTGCTACGAAGGTGTTATGTTGAGGCTCATGGATCAAGAGTGGAATTTTTCAATCCCGATGACGGATAGATATACTCTGGGCCCTCTCGGTGATATCACATTGAAATAGCTTGTAAGCAAGTGACGTGATCACTAGAATGTTATATCACGGGAACGAGAAAAGAGTGCATGTAGGTAACGAGATCAAACTAGGTATGGAGATACCGATGATCGAATCTCGGACATGTAATATATCACGAGACAAAGGGATTTAGTTACAAGCGTTAAAGGTTCTGACGATCACAGAAGTCGTCGTTGAATGTGTAGGAGTCAGTATGGATCTCCAAGTCCCGCTGCTGATTATTGATCGGAGAAGGGTCTCGATCATATCTACATTATTCGCGAACTGTAGGGTGACACACTTAAGGGATACCGACACCATTTGGAGCAAATATGTTTCCGATAAAGATTTAAGAAAGCGCTGGAATTATTTCAATAGACACCGAAACTATTTCGGGTGAAATTGCTGAAGTTGGATCTGCATGTGATATTGAAATGTTGCAGGGGGTTTTATGTGAATGTTTGTTAATTAAAGTAATTAACAAAATTCTAAATAAAAATAATAAAAGAGTTTTATTAAATGAGAGAGCATTAAATTTGGAGAAATTTAATGCATTTAAAGTGGAGACTTTAAAAGGGAATGTGAAGAGGCATTTTAATGTGGAGGGGTTACCACCACATGAATGGAGGAGTTGAAGAGACACCTCCTCCATGCGCCGGCCATGAAGGTGGGGCACCCCCTTCTCCTATAAAAGGCCACCCCTCCTCACTTCTCACATACACCTCCTTGTGAAGGATCTCTCTCCCCCTGTAGTATTATTTCCCCATGGTCTCGGATTAGAGAGATACATGTTCCCGGTGGCTTTATCTGGAAAGGAGTTGCTGCTTCCGCTGCTTTGCTGGAGCGACGGACAGAGGTTGTCGGGGTACCGGACGTGTGTGCGATCATGGATGCACCGCTGCTTTGCGGTGCTGGACTTGGTGCTGCTGGAGGTGGATCTGATGGACGTGCTGGAGCTGGACCTGCTGGACTTCCTCACGATCTTGAGATCGGCAAGTGTACGACTACATCAACCACGAGTTCCTACTCGTTAACAAAACTCATTGTCTTCGAGGGTAAGTTCTCGTTGGATGTATGTCCACCCGTTGCTTTGTACCTAGTAGATAGATCTTGGCATGTAGTTCACATCGTAGGAATTTTTTTGTTTTCTATGCTACGGACCCAACAGTGGTATCAGAGCCTGATCTATGCGTAGGTGCTTTGCACGAGTAGTACACATATGTTTATATGTGGGCGATGATGATCATGTTATTGCATCTTCTATTTTGGATATTGGTGGCATAGTGGGATGAAGCGGCCCGGACCAACATTACATGTCATCGTACATGAGACCGGTTCCACAACTGCCATGCAACTAGTTTTGCATAAGTGGCTGGCGGGTGTCTGTCTCTCCTACTATAGTCAATATCTGATTTACAACGAGTTGCTAATAACTTGGTTATCCTCATTGTGGTTCATGTTCATAGGTAAGAACGGTTCTATCTCCGAAAGCCCTAAGCCACGTAAAACTTGCAATTGATAAATTAGAGGCATCTAGTTTAGATCGTTGCTGGGCTAGTGTATTGATATGCTATTGTTGTAAGTAGATGTATGATAGATACTCTTACAACACATTCAACGTGTAAGTTTCATAGACCTTGGCCTTACACACAAAGGAATGATAGAGATCATACCACGATGCAAATGATAGAGGTCAAATGCATGGACCATATCATCTCACTTTACACATTAGATGTTAGCATCTTATACTGCTAGTTTGGCGCTTTCTGCAGCATTGTAAGATGATCCCTCATTTAGATATCAAGATAAAAATGTGTTCTTCCTTGAGTATGCACCGTTCTATGGATTATGCTTCGAGACATCACGTGATGATCGGGTGTACTCGACATCAATATGGTTGTAAGACAGTTTTACACACGCAAGTACTAAGGTTCTTACTTGGCGAGCCTAGCATGTACAGACATGGCCTCAGAACACGGACCGAAAGGTTAATCATGAGTCATATAGTTGATATGATTCCCATATTGATGCTCGCCTTTGAAGCTACACCGACTCACGTGATGATCGGACTTGGTGTAGTGGATTTGGTTCATGTAATCACCAAAAAGGCGCGAGGGATGTCGTTTTTGAGTGGGAGTTCATTTCTAATTTGGATTAGTCGAACTAAATTTGTCATAAACTAAATCAAAGTGAATTTGCATAATTTGCTGTAGTCATTGGCGTCTGTTCACTACCTTATGCTTAGTTTTTATTTGAGATAATAGAACTATAGAATTCTGGATATTTACTTTACGAACTGGTATCGTATTGTTTTTGAATGTCAATTTAAAGTTTATAAGTCCTATTGCAAACTTTCAGCAAACTCTATTTACTCCATGAAGTTTAATAAGTAGTATTAAATCAAGAGTAAGAATTCCAATGTTAGTATCTAAAGTATCATGTTTGCCTCCATGATTATTGATATTTAAAAGGTTGTTTTAATATCAAGATTATATTGGAGCTGAAAATTGTTTCAGAAACCATCATGTGTGAAAGATATTGTGATATCGGAAACAATGTTTTTGGTTGCATTATATAATTTAGCAAAATACATGTTCTCATATTGTATGAGAATTTGTGAAGGATGGAGATGCTAGGCATCTGAATCTACCAAAAAGGTTTTGGGAAATGATATTGTACTCGTGATTCTTCCTTATAGGCTATAGTAGCTTGATCATGAAAGTTTTCATGATAAGGATGAATAGAAGATGTAAGTAAAATGTTTACTACACTAATAGATTACTAAAGAATGGATTTTTGACAGAACACCAAACATTTGATGATGGTGATCCACTTCAAAGTGCAACTCCAAAGGTTTTAGTATTTGACTATATGTGCTTTGTACTATGTGTCATGTGAATGACACCACAATTGATGTTGATAGATTCTTTTAAAAGGCAAAGGAATTGCTGAAAGAGAATCTATAAAATATTTGGCAGAAAAGAAAAAGTTGGAAATGTCCAGCTTGGGTATATAGAAGATATACATGTTATGGTTGTATTCCTTGCTTGTTAAACAATGTGGTTCTTAGGTATTGGATACCAGTATTGGATACCGAATTGGTTGGTATGAAGTGTCATACATGACAACGCAATTCATGAACTACAATGGCCTAATTAACTAGCAAGAGAATAAGTGATGATGTTCATCGAAAACAAATAAAGTGTTATTGTGTTTTTTCGTTGTCATCCAAACCTTGCCTTCAAGATTTGTTTAGATAATTTTTATTTTGTTCCGGTATTATGAGAACAATGGCTGTTCAAATAATTACCGTATTCCATAAAGGATGGACGAACTTTTACAAGTCTAGTGGGAGAAATCACATCCATAAACACTATTGCTAAAATGTCGCAAGACAAATGATTGAAAGGTCACTTATGAAGTGACATCGCTGTTTAAATTATATTGGAAAGAAAACATGAAGAAAATCCATGTTGATGGATTTTTGGAGTCTTTGATTTTGATCAATTGATGCTTGTGAAACTTTCCTCGAGATAATTGAAACTACGTTCATAGGCCAAAGAGGAACAGATGACTAGCTTATTGGAAATTGTACATGCTGATGTACATAGTCCATTATGTGTAGCCATATGCGATGCATCTTTTTGCTTCATATGCTTTCTCTAGAAATTTAAGTGAATATATCTATATATTTACTTAATAAGGAAGAAGTATGAAACATTTGAAAGTTGTTCAAAGACTTTCAAGATGAAGTGGAAAATCATTGTAACAAGAAAATAAAGATATTATGATTCGATCATAAAAGAAGATATTTGAGTTACATGTTTAGCAAAACACCTAAGATTTGAGGAATTGTTCCATGAATTTGGATTTCCCAGTAAACCATAGGAGTATGGCATATTCGAGAGATGAAATCAAACCATGTTTGGCATGGTAAGATCAAAGGTGTCATTTATAAAACTGCCATTATGTTTTAAGGATTGAAGCTTTAGAGACTACCGCTTTTACACTGAAAAGAGCACCATCGTGATCCATTGAAATGACACCATATAAGTTATGGTTTGGGATAAAACCCGAATTGTCTTTTTTTAAATTTTGGTATGCTATGCATAAGTAAAATGTTTACAACCAAAGTTGGATAAAGTACGTCTTTGTAGGTTATCCCAAAGAATTTGTTGGGAATTTCTCCATAACACCGAGGACAAGAGTTTGTAACTTGGAACGTCAAGTTTCTTGAGAAGGAATTTTTCGCGAAAAGTTAAGTGGGAGGACAATAGAACTTTGATAAGGTTGTTGAACCTTAGCTATATGTGCTAAGTAGCGCAGCGCCGGAAAGTGTCCCGGTGGCGGCCACAATGCTCGTGGCTCCCGTGATTACAAAGGGTGTGATCTCGGGGATTAGAGTTCCTATTGAACCGTGTGGATCGATAAGAATCAAATAGTGTGATTTGATAAGCAAGTTGTTATTGTTTTAACAATGATGAACCGGCTACATGCAAAGAAGCGATGATGGGACCTGACTCCATAAAATGACTAGAAGTCATAGAATCCGTGATAGTATCCATACACCAGAAATCAAGTTTCTGAACTTGGAAGACCCTCCAGAAAGGCGTGAAGCCTATCGGTCGTGTTTGGATCTATTAAGAAATAAGACATGGATGTTTAACATCTATGAAATAGTCGACATGTTGGAAAGAAGTTTACGACAATGTTCAAGGAGTTGACTATGACAAGATTTGATCTTTCATAGCGATATTTAGTCTTGACGGATTAATGTAGCAACCACTACATATAATTTAGTATATGGTAGTTGAATAAACAAAACAATGTTCATCTAATAGAACGGTTACCTAGGACGTGTACATGACACGGTCCGAAGGGTTTTGTTAATTCAAAGGGTGCTAAAAGGGCATGCAAACTTCAATAGTTGAAGTAAGCATAGCGGAGTTGGAATCTTCAACATGATGAAACTGTTAATAGAGTTTAAATTCATCGGAGATGATGAAGATGCTTGCATTTGCAAGAAATTAAGTGGGAGCACTGAGACATATTTCTAATACATTATGTAGAGGACATATTGTTGATTGGAAATTATGTATCTTGTATTGACACAAGTTAAGAATTTCATTAAAATAAGATTTCGATGAAAGACTTGGGCAAACCCAGAATATTTGGCATCAATATCTATATGGATAGATTAAGGCGCAAATATGGTTGTGCCAGACATACATATATGAGATATTGAAAGGGTTCAATATGGAAACAATAAGAAAGGTTATTGCTGCATGGAAAGGATTGTATCAAAATTCAAGTGTTTCAACACTTGGTGAGTAAAATCACATGAAGATTTTGATCGATTATACCATGATATGTATATATCCAGAATGTCCTATGCTCTAAATGTTATGAGCATATACTAGAATGATTCATATGATGATCATTGGACAATAGTAAAGATATTCTTATGAGCTTTGGAAGAACTAAGAATATATAGTGTATAAGTGACAAATAGTTAAAGGTAGTTCATTGTAAAGTGTTACATAGATACTAATTTTGTCACAAGATACAAATTAAATTTATCTCAATTTAGACTATGGGTGGCACAATGTACTGGATAGGATGTTCCATGATGGATTTGGATGAGTTCCAAAGTTGAGACATTGTGACGGATACTACAACAAAAAGGCTAAGTATATAACTGCTATAGTAGCAGCAAAGGAGGACATTTTTGTTAAGTAGTTTTTATCAAACTAGGTGTGGTTCAAACTGGGCTAATACTATGAAGATATATTGTGTGACAATAATATCAACATATTTTTGAGTCGAACGAACTAAAGGTCCCACCAAAGGACCAAATTTATACAATGCCATCTCATTTGAGAATGAGTGATGCGTAGAGACGCAAAGACATGCAAATACACACGGACCTGAAACTGTCAGATCCGGAGATTATGTTAACCACTAGCAATCGCGTATATGCAACACCAGGAATCCATAGGTGTTCAATACGCAAAGTCTTTCAAACTAGATTATTGACTCTAGTGCAAGTGGGAGACTGAAGGGAATATGCCTGAGAGGCAATAATAAAGTGGTTATTATCTTATTCCATGTTTATGATAAATGTTTATTTTTCATGCTATAATTGTATTGATCGGAAACGTCAATACATGTGTGTTTAATAAACAAAAAGGGTTCCTAGTTATGCCTCTCTTATAGACTAGCTTGTTGATTAACAAGATGATCAAGGTTTCCTGATCATGGACATTGGATGTTGTTAATAACGAGGTCACAACATTGGTGGAATGATGTGATGAACATTCATCCGAAGTATAGCATTACGATCAAAGTCATTATGTTTATATTGCTATAACATCATATGAAGTAATCTTTATCCTTAGACCATGAGATCATGTTAATTCTTAACACTTGAAGAGTATCTTGATAACATCAAACGTCACACCGTAACAGGGTGACTATTAAGATGGGTTCAGTGCTATGAAGGTGTTATGTTGAGGCTCATGGATCAAGAGTGGAATTTGTCAATCCCGATGATGGATAGATATACTCTGGGCCCTCTCGGTGATATCACATTGAAATAGCTTGCAAACAAGTGATGTGATCACTAGAATGTTATATCACGGGAACGAGAAAAGAGTGCATGTGGGTAACGAGATCAAACTAGGTATGGAGATACCGATGATCGAATCTCGGACGTGTAATATATCGCGAGACAAAGGGATTTAGTTACAAGCGTTAAAGGTTCTCACGATCATAGAAGTCATCGTTGAATGTGTAGGAGTCAGTATGGATCTCCAAGTCCCGCTGCTGATTATTGATCGGAGAGGGGTCTCGATCATGTCTACATTATTCGCGAACTGTAGGGTGACACACTTAAGGGATACCGACACCATTTGGAGCAAATATGTTTCCGATAAAGATTTAAGAAAGCGCTGGAATTATTTCAATAGACACCGAAACTATTTCGGGTGAAATTGCTGAAGTTGGTTCTGCATGTGATATTGAAATGTTGCAGGGGGTTTTATGTGAATGTTTGTTAATTAAAGTAATTAAAAAAATTCTGAATAAAAATAATAAAAGAGTTTTATTAAATGAGAGAGCATTAAATTTGGAGAAATTTAATGCATTTAAAGTGGAGACTTTAAAAGGGAATGTGAAGAGGCATTTTAATGTGGAGGGGTTACCACCACATGAATGGAGGAAGTGAAGAGACACCTCCTCCATGCGCCGGCCATGAAGGAGGGGCACCCCCTCCTCCTATAAAAGGCCACCCTCTCCTCACTTCTCACATACACCTCCTTGTGAAGGATCTCTCTCCCTCTGTAGTATTATTTCCCCATGGTCTCGGATTAGCGAGATACATGTTCCCGGTGGCTTTATCTGGAAAGGAGTTGCTGATTCCGCTGCTTTGCTGGAGCGAGGGACGGAGGTTGTCGGGGCACCGGACGTGTGTGCGATCACGGATGCACCGCTGCTTTGTGGTGCTGGACTTGGTGCTGCTAGACCTGGATCTGATGGAGCCGGACCTGCTGTACTTCCTCACGATCTTGAGATCGGCAAGTGTACGACTACATCAACCACGAGTTCCTACTCGTTAACAAAACTCGTTGTCTTCGAGGGTAAGTTCTCGTTGGATATATGTCCACCCGTTGCTTTGTACCTAGTAGATAGATCTTGGCATGTAGTTCACATCGTAGGAAATTTTTTGTTTTCTATGCTGCGGACCCAACAATGGGGATGGTAGGGATTGGATGAGATCGTTCATGTAATGGCATCAGATTGTTAGGGCATGGTGCCTAGTATCTTTTATTAGTGATTTATGACTTTGTTGCGACTTGTTGTGCTTAATGCTTGTCACTAGGGCCCGAGTGCCATGAATTCAGATCTGAACTTATTATTGATTCATTATGATAGTATTGTTCTTGGTCCTATCTGCAAGTTGTATACACACGTTGTTGTCTGGAACCTATGGCCCCGAAGTGACAGAAATCGGGATAACCGGAAGGGAAAGGCTTTGATGTGAGGATCACATGTGTTCACGAAGTGTTAATGCTTTGCTCCGGTGCTCTATTAAAAGGAGCACCTTAATTGCCAGTAGTTCCCTAGAGGCCCCGCTGCAAACGGGCTGGCAGGACAAAAGATGTTGTGCAAGTTCTCATTGCGAGCACGTATGACTATATATAGGACACATGCCTAGGATTGTCTAGTACTTGGATGCTTTATCTTATTTATCTGCAATTGCCCTTTGTTCTGATTGCTATGTGAATTGTCTTGTCCATGCAACGCCCGTCCATCCATCCCTATGCCTACCGCACTCGACTCCCACTATTTACTGCTTTTGTTACTACTGTCTTTGCTTTACTACTGCTGCTGCTTTACTATTCCTACTACAAAATTGTTGCTACTGATAAACTGTTGTGAGCAAGATTGTTTCCAGGTGCAGCTGAATTGACAACTCAGTTGTTAAGGCTTATAAATATTCTTTGGCCCCCCTTGTGTCGAATCAATAAATTGGGTTTCACTTCCCTCGAAAATACTGCGATACACCCCCTATACTTGTGGGTCATCAAGACTATTTTATGGCACCGTTGCCGGGGACCATAGCTTTATTTATCAAGTTCACTTGGATTCTCTATTGTTCGCTGCTATCCATCCATCATGGGTAAGTCTCGTGATGGCAAGGTTCCTATTTTACCATCCACTACAAGAAGAGGTACGGTTCTAAACACCTCTGCTTCTCTTGATTCGCCATCTGTTATAAGTAAGCTCGTTACACCACCACATACACATGCTACACACACTGCTACTACTGCTGAATCTGAAACTTCTGATGCTTATGATGCTGCTTCTACTGTGCTTGATAAGAGTGGTTCATTAGGTCCTTTCCTAGATGCTACGATTGCTAGAACTATAGCTGGAAATACCGAAACACCTAATGAAGACACTACCACACCTCTTAGCTCACCTGAGTCTAGTGAGAGTTATGATATTGAAGAAGATTATGTTGAGATGACCGATGAGTTTATTAAAGAATGTAAGAACACCCATGATAGGAGCGCTGCTAAGAGTCTCCTTGAGAGGCGTACTATTAGACTCAAATTATCTCCTGCTGCTAAGTTTGCTGCTTCTCCGATAAACATTATAGATGAAGATTATGATTTCTCTCTCGATCTATCTTACATAGCTATTGTCGAGAAAGAACCTTTTTGTGGGACTAAGAATGAAAGTGTGGTAGCACATATGAATGAACTTTCTACCATGAGTGGCTTGTTTTCTGATGATATTAAGATGCGTACTTACTTTGTTGCTAAGATTTTCCCTTTTTCACTGAAAGGAGAAGCTAAAAACTTGGTTTAGTAATTTACCTCCTGGATCTATTGATAGCCCTGAGTGCTTGATTGGTACTTTCCTGCAGAAATATTTTCCTCCCAGTGCTAGACATGCTATTTTGCAGGAACTTTTTGATTTTAAACAGGGAGAAAAAGAGGTTTTGCCTGAATCTTGGGCAAGGTTTTGTGCTTTGATTCATGCACAGGCTGGAAGTCCATTACCTAAGAATGAGCTTCTTGATATATTTTATAATGGACTAACCGAAGAATCTAGGACATACCTAGATAGCTGTGCTGATTGTGTTTTCAGGAATAGGACTCCTAAGGAAGCTGAGGAATTAATGGCTAAAATAAGAAAGAATTATGAAGATTGGACTCCTCCTAAACAAGCCATGCCCTAGTGTGGGCCACCCCTGGCCCCCCACTACTTCTCTCACCTGCCACTTTCTTCTCTCTCCCGAGTAAGCACCAGTTCATAGCTCAAAATCGCGTTCTTTCTGTGCTTGCTCTCGATTTCTTTGATCTCCTTGCTCAGCCCATCTTTCTTGCTGAAATTTGGAGCATTTGTTCCTTGGTATGTGACCCCTCCCCTTGTCCAAGTAGATTTGTGTTTAGTGGATTATATGTTGAGTATTTTGGTGCTGTAGGTGACTGGTTATGAGAGTTTGTAAGCTTGTTTGATGCTTAGAGATATAGTTTTGATGCATGTTTAGTCCTCTTGCAAGTCCCTATGAGTAAAATCCTTCATTATATTTACTTTGCAATCACTTGTTTAATAGGTGTTTAAATTTCAGAGTAGAAGATGAGTGAACACCACCTAAACCAACATGAGCTTTGGGTGCATGAGGTCATGAAGGTCCACCGGGAGGAGGAATTTTTTCCTTCCATTTATCCATGCTCTGAGTTCATGAGAACTGCAAGAATTCTACAAGATTTCCACACTTTGGTTTCTAATGTAGGGTTAGAGCACTTTTTGGAAGATGAACCTTGTCAATTTGTGAAGCTAACCATGTCTTTGGTGCAGGATTTCCAATTTAGTCACTCTTTGCCTAACCCCATGGTCCATTACAAAATTTACAATATTGCTGTCAACCTTTCTCTTGATGATTTTTGTGCAGCTATTGAGGTACCTCAATGGGGATCATGTAGGAAGATTAAGGAGAGACCTAAACCACTCATGGATTTATATGTAGAAATTTTCCAAGGGAGTAGCTTCTCAAAGGAGAGTGGAAAAATCCGTAACATTCATCTTCCCTGCATTCACTACATTGCCTACTTTATTGCCAAGTGTGTTCTTGCTAGGAAAACTGCTAATAAGTTATCTTCGTTTGATCTAGCATTTATCTCTGCTGCTCTTAGACGAGATAGGTCTTACAACCTGGGTGCTTTGATAGCTTTCCGTCTTGCTGCTAACCGTGAGAAAGGTGGAATTTGTGGGGGCCTCATTGCTTCTCGTTTACTAGCATTGCATGGTTTAGTGCCTCATCATCTAGACCTACAGTTTCCCATAGAGAGGCTTGATCTTAATTCCATGATACAGCATAAATTTGTTTCTCCGTGGGCTAGTATGAGTGAGTTATCTTATGAAATAACCTTTCTCAAAGCTGGTTGGAGAAATAGCAAGTCCGAGCGTGTTGTTCTTTTGCCTGCACCTGCTTTGTTTAACCTTGATAACAGGGAAGGATGGCCCCTCTTTGAGGAGGAGCTTGACACGTACTTGGGAGAGCTCTCCCAATAGGAGCAGGACACTAGAAGGGAGGTCATGGATGATTCGGTCCAGCCCTCGAATGAGGGAGAATCTTCATATCAGCATCCCGCTTATGATTGGGGAGCTTCTTCTTCTTCTTCTCGTGGGCCCAGCTAAGACCATTCTTACCAAGATCTGCCCGCTTGGAACCCCTATTCGTACATGGATTGATACCCACTTAGGCCAAAAGCCTAAGCTTGGGGGGAGGTACGCCGACACTGCACTCATCTCCATATCATGTTGCGTCGGTACTTTGTATATTCATGTTTTCGTTCTCTTTTTAGGTTTCGTTTTTCTTTTTCTTTTGCTTTCTAAAACACAAAAAGACCAAAAATATTTTTGTTGTTTCTCTTTGGTTTGCTTCTTATTTTTGCCTTGGTTTGTTTTTCCCTTTTTGCTTTGTTTAAACCATTCGAAAAACCCAAAATGACTTTGCTTTGCCTGATTTTCCCTTTTGGTTCTTGTTTAAAAATCGAAAACACCAAAAATATTTGTCGTTCTTCTTTGGTTTTGTGAGTTTGCTATAGGGTTCAGCAGTCCTCAGTGGAATATTGGTTTCATATTATTATTCAAGCCACACAAGTGAAGAGCAATAATGAGGATTAATGACAACTTGAGGCATGGTAAGAGGCTGGTAACGAACTCTATTTGTCTTCATTTTTGTACATATACTCATCACTGCGGCCATGCTTAGTCTGTTCATGTAGAGTGTATGTTTTCTTTGGATGCTTAGTAGTTCTTGCTTTCTTATGATTAGCTCGAGCTCGCTAATAGTTTGTAGCATGTCTTATAAATGTTTGCTTGCATTGCTCTATTCATAAATTGGTATGACACCGTGGTATCCTCCTCTGAATGTTTCATTTGAATTGACTTGGCACATGCTCACGCATGTACATGACTGTAATAATCAGTTAAGCCTCGATGAATTATTTTGCCTTGAGGATCTTGAACCACTTTCATGCCATGAGTAGTCTTGTTTTGTTACAAGCATGATAATGACAGCTATTGCTCTCTCGTTTGTCGCTCCCTTACTATTGCTAGCCTTCACTTCCACTGAGTGTTTTACTCAAGTTTCCAATTCCCTAAACCGAATATTTCCAAAGTGTCCACCATACCTACACATTAGCATCATTTGCTACCTCCGTGCATATTCAATATGCTTTGTTTTCTTCCGAATAAAATGTTTGCTTGTTATGAGAAAGTTAGTTAGTAAAGCTCTCACGAACTTGATGGAACACTTTATTTTCTTGCACTTAATAAACCTGAACCATTGCGTCCTTCTTTGTTGTGCATATGCTTGTGCTTTATGAGTTGAAGTTAGCAGAACCATGTATCATGGGGACCGCTTTCAACGCTTCATAGGTACTCTGTACCTAGTTGATATCATGTTCTTTTGCTTATGGATCCCGACGGTGTGAAATAAAAGTGGAACTTGTAAGATCCTGGAGTTTGTATGTATGTTAGAGAAACGCCTAGGCCGCTAGCCTAAGCCATGCCTAATCATGGTGGAAACTTGCAGCATAACCATAATGAGCATTCTATGAAGCATCCTCAATAAAAATCTATGCACATAGTAAATAAAAAGATCGCCGAGATGCTCATTGTCTGCTTGCCTTATATTTTGATCATGGGATAGCTCCCGTGTCATGTGCAAGGGGTACCCCGTTGGCGCTTCTCTATGATACGTATGTACTTACAATGACAAGGGCTTACTTGTGACTGAAGTTGAGTAGCATGAGGATCGGTCTTCATAAGTAAGGGGCATGAGACTTTGATTTATAACTTGTCAAGCATATCCTCTTAGTTGTGTCACTTTCACCTTAACCACATTCAAGATGCTTATGATAGGGGCAATGCGAGCTCAAAGCTAACGAGTACCATACTTTCAGCATTTGGAAGCCTTTCAAATTATTCAAAACTTTTTCTTCTACTTGTTGAGTCTCCACATATTCTTTGAGCACCTTCTTGAGAGCATGGTTGTCATTCTTTGTGTTTGTTCCATTACTTGATTATTTGTGTTATGACTTTGATGCTTGTATCCTTGATATCTTTACTTCTAGTCATCACTTGAACTTCAGAGGTGCCTTGGCATTCATAATCAAAGGCAAGTGAGATACCACTCTATCATACCTTTTTATGAGCATTGTAATGTTGCTTATGTTTGTGCTTCATGCTACTTATTATTCTTGAGTTGGAATCTCTTCATAGCTTGCAAAGACTATTAAGTAGACTTGGTTGCATACTTTTTATTATGAATTGTCCAAGTAGTTGATTACATTGCTAAGAATATTTACATCATATGAAGCAAATGTGTTCGTGAAAGTTCTTTTATCGCACTCAGTTTTCAACTGAATTGCTTGAGGACAAGCAATAAGCTAAGCTTGGGGGGAGTTGATACGTCCAAAATGTATCTACTTTCCCGAACACTTTTGCTATTGTTTCTCCTCTAAACTTGTGTGATTTGGATGCAACTAATGCGGACTAACGCTGTTTTCAGCAGAATTGCCTTGGTGTCTAATTTTTGTGCAGAAAATCAACTATCAGGAAAAATCCTGGAAAATATGCCAAAAATCCTATTTCACCCGAAGACTCCAGGAGCTAGAATACGAGACGGAGAAGAGCCAGGGGGTGGCCACACCACCTGGTGGCGCGGGCCAGGCCAGGCCGCGCTAGTGGGTGGTGTGGGCCCCCCAGGCACCCCCTCGGTCTCCCTCTTCGCCTATAAGAAGCCTTCTGACCTAAAAACTTCGAGGGGTTCGACGTTTTTCCAGAAGCATTTTCTTGGCAAATTATAGGGCAAATCTAAACAAAAGCCAAATTGAAAATGATCAAAAAGACCTACCACTTATTATAGTACCGATTGTCCAAGGAAAAGGGATTCGGGTGGTAGTTTGCAAATATATCCAAGATCATATTCATGACAAGAGGCAAAAAGATCCAACACGAGACAACTAATGGACATTATAGAATTTGAATTTCTCATGAGAATGGCATGCCACATAGAGACTAGAAATCTTGCAATATCAATACGAAGTAGAATTCCTCATGTACACACATTTTAGGATAGTTGAATGCCCAAAACACACCACTCTCCAAAAATGGGATAGACCATTAATTTCTCACAAGAGCCAAATAAGATAACAAATACATTTAATAATAGCACAACACAATAAAACAAGTACATGACGTTGATACGTTGCTAACGTATCCATAATTTTTGATGTTCCATGCTTGGTTTTTATCTACTTTTCTTATGTTTCGTCCATACTTTGATGTATTTTTATACACTTTCTGGAACTAACCTATTGACAAGATGCCATAGTGCCAGTTGCCTATTTTCTGCTATTTTTGGTTTCAAAAAAGCTAAAAAATGAATATTCTTGGAATTGGACGGGACAAAAGCCAATATGCCTATTTTTCCCGGAGCAACACGGAAACACGAAGCAGAGAAGGAGTAGGGCACCAGGGTGGGAACACCATATGGTGGTGTGGGCTAGCCCTGGACACGCCACCAGGTGGTGTGGGCCCCCTGGCCGCCCACCGATCTTGCCTCTTCGCCTATAAGATCCCTCCGATGCAGAAACCCTAAATCGACCAGCCTCCAGCCACGAAAAGTTCCGCAGCACCGCCGCCACTGAAGAGGAGATTCGGGGGACGAAAGTCTCTGTTCCGGCACCCTGCTGGGACGAGGAAGTGTCCCCGGAGCCATCTCCATCGATCGCCACCATGATACGTCCAAAACGTATCTACTTTCCAGAACACTTTTGCTATTGTTTCTCCTCTAAACTTGTGTGATTTGGATGCAACTAATGCGGACTGACGCTGTTTTCAGCAGAAATGCCTTGGTGTCTACTTTTTGTGTAGAAATCAACTATCAGGAAAAATCCCGGAAAATATGCCAAAATCCTATTTCACCCGAAGACTCCAGGAGCCAGAATACGAGACAGAGAAGAGCCAGGGGGTGGCCACACCACCTGGTGGGACGGGCCAGGCCGCGCCAGGGGGTGGTGTGGGCCCCCCAGGCACCCCCTCGGTCTCCCTCTTCACCTATAAGAAGCCTTCTGACCTAAAAACTTCGGGGGGTTCGACGTTTTTCCAGAAGGAGTTCCGCTCCACTGCCACCACCAGATTCCACGAAACAGCACCAGAAACTCTGTTCTGGCACCCTGCCGGGACGGGGAATTGGAGGAGATCATCGCCATCATCATCACCATCGCTTCTCCATCGACCATCCATGTTTCCCCCATCTATGAGTGAGTAATACCCCGCTGTAGGCTATGGGGATGGTAGGGATTGGATGAGATCATTCATGTAATGGCATCAGATTGTTAGGGCATGGTGCCTAGTATCTTTTATTAGTGCTTTATGACTTCATTGCGACTTGTTGTGCTTAATGCTTTTCACTAGGGCCCGAGTGCCATGATTTCAGATCTGAACTTATTATTGATTCATTATAATCGTATTTTTCTTCGAACTATCTACAAGTTGTATACACACGTTGTTGTCCGGAACCTATGGCCCCGAAGTGACAGAAATCGGGATAACCGGAAGGGAAAGTCTTTGATGTGATGATCACATGTGTTCACGGAGTGTTTATGCTTTGCTCCGGTGCTCTATTAAAAGGAGCACCTTAATTGCCAGTAGTTCCCTAGAGGCCCGCTGCAAACGGGCTGGCAGGACTAAAGATGTTGTGCAAGTTCTCATTGCGAGCACGTATAACTATATATGGGACACATGCCTAGGATTTTCTAGTACTTGGATGCTTTATCTTATTTATCTGCAATTGCCCTTTGTTCTGATTGCTATGTGAATTGTCTTGTCCATGCAACGCCCGTCCATCCATCCCTATGCCTACCACACTCGAGTCCCACTGTTTACTGCTTTTGTTAGTACTGTCTTTGCTTTACTACTGCTGCTGCTTTACTATTCCTACTACAAAACTGTTGCTACTGATAAACTGTTGTGAGCAAGATTGTTTCTAGGTGCAGCTAAATTGACAACTCTATTGTTAAGGCTTATAAATATTCTTTGGATCCCCTTGTGTCGAATCAATAAATTAGGTTTCACTTCCCTCGAAAATACTGCGATACACCCCCTATACTTGTGGGTCATCACACCACCATCTCCATCGCCGTTGCTGATTCCCATGATGAGGAGGGAGTAGTTCTTCCTCGAGGCTAAGGGTTCTACCGGTAGCTATGTGTTCATCTCTCTCTCTCTATGCATGATCTTATTCAGATCATGATCTTTGTAATCAAGTAGATCTACCTTGCTACTCAAGTGCTTTAATAGATCTCTGCTCCCCATGTCTATGAAAGTGACAGCGTGCACACCATGGTGGCACTTAGGCTAGAGATTACAAATACCTGTTATGAGTTATATCTGGAGTTGGATGTTTCTATGAAATTGTGGTGTTTGTTGGAACCATCTAGAGCTCAAGGTGATAGTGTGGGGTTATCTAGATGGGGAAAGCGAACTTTGAGGTGTGCTGTTATAGCCCTACCATGGATTAGAGTGTCCAACCGGAGAGTAGTTCAAGTAGTATCATAAAGAGAAGATATTTATATGAGAGTGTTCACTAGCAAAAGTATGATCCCTAGGCCTTGTTTCTAAGCATTGAAACACCGTTTGCAACTAGATCCGTTACATGTTTGCTTGTTGCCATCTTTATTTAAGTTTTCCTTTAGTCTCTTCCACGCCATCAAGCTATTTTTTGGTATCGTTGTCTTATATCCATACCACTTGTATTTCACTATCTCTTCACTGAACTAGTGCACCTACACACCTGACAAGTGTATTGGGTGTGTTGGGGACACAAGAGACTTCGTGTATCTTGATTGTAGGGTTGCTTGAGAGGGGATACCTTTGACCACTTCCTCCCTAAGTTCGATAAACCTTGGGTGATCCACTTAAGGGAAAACTTGCTGCTGTTCTACAAACCTCTGCACTTGGAGGCCCAACAACTGTCTACAATAATAGAAGTGTGTAGACATTAAGCTATTTTCTGGCGCTGTTGCCAGGGAGGTAAGGTAAAAGGTACTCACATTCTCCCATATGAGTGCTCGAAGTTATTTCCTTTAGATTCTGCAATTTTGTCTTTTTGTTTCTTGTTTTCACTAGTTAGGCTTAATGGAAAACAACAACAAAATTAGAGAGTTTTATAGTATTTATCTTGAGTTAGGACATGAAGTGTTTGAAGAGAAAAATAAAAAACCTATGGAACTTTATTTGCATGCTAATAGCAATGTTGTTAGTATGAATTCTTTGGACACCATTGTTGCTAATGCTATGGAACGGTCTAAGCTTGGGGAAGCTAGTTATTATGAAAATGATCTTTTCAGTTCCCCAGCTTTGGAAGATAGCTATTCTATTGCTTATGATGATACCAAACCTCCAATATATGATGATTACAATGATGAATATGATATTTTCAGTCCACCTACTATTGAGGAGAAAATTAATTATGACTACAATATGCCTACTATATTTGATGATTATGGCGATGAGAATAATAATGATAGCTATTTTGTTGAATTTGCTCCCACTATAATTAATAAGAATGACTATGCTTATGTGGAGAGTAATAATTATTATATGCATGTGGCTCATGATAATAATGTTTTATGTGATAGTTATATTGTTAATTTTATTCATGATGCAACTGAAAGTTATTATGAGAGAGGAAACATGGTTTTATGTATCTCAACAATATTATGTTTCCGCTCTTTATGTTGAAAATTTTGAAGTTGCACTTGTTTTGCTTTCCTATGCTTGTTGCTTTGTGCATTCATGACTTGTTTCTTTACAAGATTCGTATGCATAGGAAGTGGGTTAGACTTAAATGTGCTTTGAATTTGCTTCGTGATGCTCTCTTTTACATTAATTCATATTTCTTATGTGAGCATCTTCTCAAACTATCATGCCTAACTTAAAGGCGTTAAAGAAAAGTACTTATTGGGAGATAACCCAAAAGTTTTAGTTGAGTCTTGGAAGTTATTGTTTCAGTAATAACTTCTACTTATCATTTTTGTGTGCTTTTTGTGCTAAGAGTAACCTCTAATGAGATAGAAGTAAGGCTTGGGAAAGTTGCTGTCCCGAAACAGAATTTTGTGCTTCACTGTAAATATTCGTGTAAAATCTCTGTATGTCGTTTTGAGGCGTGCAGTTTTGTGCTTCTGCCTCAGGTTGTTATCTAACTTTCGTTAGTTCAACACTTTTTGATTTGGGCAACAGAAGGTCTTTGGAAAATATGGTTTTTACCTGCTGGTCTGTTTTGACAGATTTCTGCCATTATTTGCATTTGTCTCTTAATTTCTTTCTCTTTGATCATTTGAACTTTTTAAAGAAAGTGATACAGTAGCTTGTGTTTAAATGGAATTTTTATTAGTGTTGAAACTGAACGCAAAGACTTATTATCTTGAGTACACTAATGTTGCTAAAAAAGATTGTGTGAAGTTTTGTATGAAGAAAAAAAATTCAGGTGTACGGAGAGAATGATGTAATGAGATGTAGAATGGACTAAATCTCAAGCTTCGAGATGCCATGCGTGTCACCCCAAGAAATATCCAAGAATTACAAGCGTCAAAACTTGGGGATGCCCAAGGCATCCCCTTCTTCATCAATAAAAATCCCAGGTTTCTTCCAAACACTTCATTTTTATTGTTTCATGCACAGTTGTGTTGTTCTTGGAGCGTCTTTGTTTTTTTTTGGTTTTTCGTTTGCTTGGTTTTCTTAGTTTGCTTGAATAAATTGGTTGGACCCCCTCTTTCATACATTGGTTTTCAAATAGTTTGGTTTGGATTGGAAAATAGTAGGAAAGTTCATGCTTAAGTGGTAAAGACAGCTTGTTTTTGACTGTGGCCTATGCTTTGCCATGCCATGCTTGATATTATTTTGGCTTTATGCTTAGTGATATTTGTTGTAGCATGACTAGTTATAAATAATTGAGATTGCTTAATGTGCCTTTGAAGAATCATGCGTTGTTTTAGCATATTAAAGCATAGTATTGTGGTATTCTCCTTTGATGCTTTATTTGGGTTGACTTGGCACATGCTCAGACCATGTTATGACTATCCTAAGTCACGACAGCCTTTATGATCCTTTAGTTTTCGACTTGTAATATCACTTTATGCTTTAATTAATGATGTTTTGTGGCTTTGCATGATTATGGCCATTATTGCTCTCTTAGTTGGTCGCTCCCAGTCTTTTGCTAGCCTCCATAACCAAGTATGAGTTCCACTCATGCATCCAACTCCAAATAAAACCAAGTTATTCCAGAGAGTCCACCATACCTAGCTATTAGCATTTGCTATTCCAAGTATATTCATGCTTTTATCTACCTTCCGAATTAAACTTGTTATGTGAAAATTAGCGATTAAAGCTCTCACGAACTTGATGGCACACTTTACTTTTCTTGCATTTAATAAACTTGAACCATTGTGTCATCTATGTTGTATATGCTTGAACTTATATGTTGGGGATTAGCAGAACCATGCTGTCATGGGGAACGCTTTCAACATTGCACTTGTACTTTGTACCTAGTTGATATGATGCTCTTTTGTCTATGGATGTCGTCGGTGTGAAATGAAAGGGGAGCTTGTAAGTCCATGGAGTTATGTATATGTGTTAGAGAAATACCTAGGCCGCCAGTCTAATCTATGCCTAATCATGGTGGAAACCTGCAGCGTAACCATAATGAGTTGTCTATGAAGCATTCTTCTTATAAAAAAGAGTCAGATATTGAGAAAAAGAGAAAAAGAAAAAAAAGATATGAGAAAAGAGGAAAGATAGAAAAAAGCACCATTTTCCCATGGTAAATAAGAAGATTGCTGAGATGCTCGTTGTCTGCTTGTCTTATAATTTTGATATGGGGATTCTTCCGTATCATCGGGCAAGGGGTACCCCGTTGGCGGTTCTCTATGATACACATGTACTTACTATGACAAGAACTTACCGGTAACTAAACTTGAGTAGCATGTTGAGCGGCCCTCATATTCAAGGGACATGAGATTTCCAACTTATACTTTGTCAAGCATATACTCCATAGTTTGTTCACTTTAACCTTAATCACTTCAAGATGCTTATGATAGGGGCAATGAGAGCTAAAAGCTAATAAGTACCATAATTTTTGGAAGCTCTTTATGAAACTTGAATCCCTGCTTCCTTCTATGAAGGCCTTTCTTTTACTTTTATGTTGAGTCTCCACCTTCTATCTTTATGCACCTATTTTGAGAGCATAGTGTCCATTCTTAGTTCTATGTGCATTGTCCCAAGACTTGTTGATTGATTCATAATGTTGATATTGCTTGTTCTTGAACTATTTGTATCTAGTCACCCTTATGAACTTTGAAGGTGTCCAATGTATTTATGTTTTGCTACTCCATGAGGGACAAGTTGAATGCCACCATGCTATGTTTTGTTTATGTGAAACAAACAAACGTCTTGCAAAGCATTGTTATTCATAAATCTTTTGTTTGTGCCTTTTCATGTTACAACATAGTTGTTATGTCTTATTGTTAGAACTATATATTTCATGCTATGTTGAGGTACTATGATACCAGCTATCAATGTTTTACAAATACTTTGATCAAGTTTATGATGGTGCATGTCACCTCAAAAATTATTCTTTCTTTTTATCACTTACCTACTCGAGGACGAGCAGGATTTAAGCTTGGGGATGTTGATATGTTGCTAACATATCCATAATTTTTGATGTTCCATGCTTGGTTTTTATCTACTTTTCTTATGTTTCGTCCACACTTTTAGGTATTTTTATACACTTTCTGGAACTAACCTATTGACAATATGCCACAGTGCCAGTTGCCTGTTTTCTGCTGTTTTTGGTTTCAGAAAAGCTAAAAAATGAATATTCTCGGAATTGGATGGGACCAAAGCCAATATGCCTACTTTTCCCGGAGCAACACGGAAACACGAAGCAGAGACGGAGTAGGGCACCAGGGTGGGCACACCATATGGTGGCGCGGGCTAGCCCTGGCCGCACCACTAGGTGGTGTGGCCCCCTGGCCGCCTACCTACCTTGCCTCTTCGCCTACAAGATCCCTCCAATGCAAAAACCCTAAATCGACCAGCCTCCAGCCACGAAAAGTTCCGCAGGGCCACCGCCACCGAAGAGGAGATTTGGGGGATAGAAGTCTCTGTTCTGGCACCGTGCCGTTACGGGGAAGTGCCCTCGGAGCCATCTCCATCGATCTCCACCACCATCTCCATCGTCGTTGCAGATTCCCATGATGCGGAGGGAGTAGTTCTTCCTCGAGGCTAAGGGTTCTACCGGTAGCTATGTGTTCATCTCTCTCTCTTTGCGTGATCTTATTCAGATCATGAGCTTTGTAATCAAGTAGATCTACCTTGCTACTCAAGTGCTTTAATAGATATCTGCTCTCCCCATGTGTGTGAAAGTGACAGCGTGCACACCATGGTGGCACTTAGGCTAGAGATTACAAATACTTGTTATGAGTTATATTTGGAGTTGGATGTTTATATTAAATTGTGGTATTTGTTGGAACCATCTAGATCTCAAGGTGACAATGTGGGGTTATCTAGATGGGAAAAGCGAACTTTGAGGTGTGATGTTATAGCCCTACCATGGATTAGAGTGTCCAACCGGAGAGTAGTTCAGAGTAGTATCATAAAGAGAAGCTATTTATATGAGAGTGTTCACTAGCGAAAGTATGATCCCTAGGCCTTGTTTCTAAGCATTGAAATACCATTTGCAACTAGATATGTTACATGTTTGCTTGTTGGCATCTTTATTTCAGTTTGCCTTTAGTCTCTTCCACGCCATCAAGCTATTTTCTGGTACCGTTGTCTTATATCCATACCACTTGTATTTCACTATCTCTTCGCCGAACTAGTGCACCTATACACCTGACAAGTGTATTGGGTGTGTTGGGGACACAAGAGACTTCTTGTATCTTGATTGCATGGTTGCTTTGAGAGGGGATACCTTTGACCACTTCCTCCCTGAGTTCGATAAACCTTGGGTGATCCACTTAAGGGAAAACTTGCTGCTGTTCTACAAACCTCTGCACTTGGAGGCCCAACAACTGTCTACAATAATAGAAGTGCGTAGACATCAGGCGTGTAATCCAACATACACAAATAAACTTGATAACTCAAGATAGGTAAGAGGTAAGTACAACATATACAAACACATGCAAGGTACAAAACCAACACATACACAAGGGTGAGTAACTTTTAATGTAAATGTGTTGAGAACATGTTACCACAAGGAGGAGCAATGGATATATGATAGAGATATGATAATCCAAATGACTTGGCTTGAGAAAATATAATTGATGAAGTTCCCTTAATTCTTCATGATGTAGCCAAGTCTCCAAAGACCTCCAACCAACACCTATTATTCAAGTTTTAGCTAGGTGGTCCCCAACAAAGTTGGGTCCTAAGAAGTTAGTAACAATAGACTTGGCCACCCAAATGGTTTCTTTCCTTGACACCACATTGGGCACCAACATATTTTGCAAACACATTGCCAACCTCATCCTTACGAAGAGAATAAACATCATCAATCATGATAGGGTTGGATGAGGAGTTACCAATGGTGCATGAAGAAGAGAGGTGACCTTTCTCACGACATATGTAGCAAGTTCTTTTCTTCCCTTTCTTCAAAATTGATTTCTCCACCATAGGAGTATTATCTTGATTCTTCTTAGTAAGTGGCATTTCTTCAACTTGAGGTAGACCATGAACTTGAATTTGAAGGCTCTTACCTTTTTTGCTTCTCACTAAGAGTCTTATTCTTTAATGGGCAAGATCTAACATGGTGCCCTTCAATTTTGCCTTGAAGCAAACAATTTTGGATGAATTCTTGACTTGTTCTTGACCCTTCTTCTTGTTGCTCTTGAACTTATTCTTGTTAGTGGACTTGTACTTGACATTGGATTTGAATCCAAGTCCACTCTTGTCACTGGGAGATTTTTGCATACTCAACATTTTGTCAATTTTGGATTTCTGTTCATGACTATTTTTCAAGTCATGCTTCAAAGAAGTGACTTGAGCCTTGAGCTCATTGATTTCCTCTACATGGTTAGTATCAACAATAATAGTAGAGGAAGTAGATGCTTCATTGTTAGAGCAACAAGGCAAGGAGTGTAATTCATCACAAGATATATCAATAGCATGAGTGGATGAATTACAAGGACTATCACATGGCAATATGACATTTGTAGTGGATATAGTGCTAATGTCCACATGAGGCTCATTAGATGTTACCTTTGACACAATAGCCTCATGAGCTAACTTTAGCCTATCATGGGAGGCTAGAAGATCCTCATGATAGCTTGATAGCATAACATGACTTTCTTCCAATTTCCCATAATTGCTAGTTAGTAAAGCAAGTTGAGCCTTTAGCTCAACATTCTCCTTCAAAATAGATGCTTCACAAGAAATATAGTTAGTAGCACAAGCATCATTATAATTAGCAATAGTAGCAGATAACTTGGAAATCTCATTATATTTTCTTTTGAGATCAATTGCCACCTCAAGAGATTTATCACGGGTTTCCTTTACTTTAGACACTTCTAGAGTAAATGTCTCCTGAAGAGATTTCTTAGTGGTTTTTTCCTCTTCGAGAGCTTCATTTAGATTAGCAATTTCATTATCATACTCACGCTCACGACAACTCATCTTATCAATGGTGTTATCATGCTCCTCAATTTGTGCTCCTAACTTATCAATATGTTCTTTGCTATTAATAGAAAAGTCCAAGATTTCAACAAAGTTAGAGCAAGCAATATTATTCTTAACAAGGGCACGATACACAATCTCACCCTTCTCATATAAAGCATCAACATGAAACTCTTCTTCCTCATTATCCTCATCCTCATCATCACAAGAGGTATTGGGTTTCAAAGTAGGAGTTACCTTTGAATCCCTAGCCATAAGGTATAGGTGGGTACCGGAAGAAGGTGAAGATGAGATTGCATTTGTAGCTCCATTCAAAACCTTGTCTTGGCCCATAGACTCTTCGATTTCCTCTAAATGGTTAGCAACACAAGCACTAGAGGAAATAGAAGCATTTTTATCATGACAACAAGAGAACACAAGCATATCATCATCATATTTATTCAAGCCATTTCTACATGATATGCAAGGACTACCAACACAAGCATGTAAGGAGTTTGTAGTGCTAGAAGCGTTAAAGTCCAAAGATAGATCACTGCAACTAGATAGAGAGGAGGGATTACAAATAGTAAGCACAATATCCATATTGCAATTTCTATCACCACTTACCATATCATTACCTTGTGAAAAATCACATGTTGGTGAAGTGGGTAGAAGATGAGAAATCATCTCGACCGAAAGTGGAAGCAACACAATCATCCTCAAAAATATTGGACACAACATATTTACCTTCAAGTTTTGTCCATAACTCATGAGCGCTCCAAAAAGGTATGAATGAAGAAGTAACTACATGGCTCAAAGCATTAACAAGCACATTAGAAGCTTGAGCATCGAGATATAAGTTTTTATCATCCTCACAAGATAGATTAAGGAAATCCATTGGAGGAGAAAAACCTATATCTACAATTCGCTCTAAATTTGGGTCCCTGGCACGAAAATGATTAAGCATACAAATTTTCCAAATTTCGTAACATGTGCCATCAAATATGAAAATGTCATCATGCACTAATCCCCTAGCTGACATCTTTACTCTCAAGGCGCTAAAGCCCAAAAAGAGAGACCAGGCTCTGATACCAATTGAAAAGGATACAAATGCCGCCTAGAGGGGGGTGAATAGGCGGCTTAAAACTTTTACGAGAAGGGCTTAACAAAGGTGGAATAAACTAGTGTTTACTTTGTTAAGCACAAAACCTATATAAACTACGGTTCACCTATATGCACCAACAACTTATGCTAAGCAAAACAAGCAACTATGTGATAGCTAGATATAAGACTTCAAGCACGAAGGATATCACAAAGTAAAGTGCATAAGTAAATAGCTCGGGTATAGAGATAACCGAGGCACGCGGAGACAATGATTTATTACTAAGTTCCTCCCATAAAGAGAGTACGTCTTGTTGGAGGGGTGGGCGGTACTAAGACCACCACGCCACAAAAGGCCTCACCCTATTCTCCTGTGAACCTCGCCACAAGAGTCCTGGTTCACTTCTTCACTATTGGTGCACTTGTCGGTGGCAATCCGTAACCTCTCACAAAGATTAGGGCACTTCTCCACAACTCAATTGGAGGCTCCCAACAAACAAGCTCGGGGAAATCTCCACAACTTAATTGGAGGCCCCAAGTAATCCACAAACCTGTAAAATGACTAAACCGTCTAGGGTTCCAAGAACCCAAGAGTAAAAAGCTTCTCACCTTTCACCCAATCGAATCCTCACTGAGAACTCAAACCGATGCACCAAATGCAATGGCAAGAACACAAGAAGTGCTCAAGTCCTTCTTTCTCAAATTCCACCAAAGCTACAAAATCTAGTGGGAGAATAAGAGAGGAAGAACACAAGAGGAAATCCACAAAAGAAACCCTAAGATCTAGATCCCAATATGTTCCCCTCACATAGAGGAGAGATGGATTGGTGGAGTTGTAGATCGAGATCCCCCTTTCAAATCCCCCAAAAAGATTCAAGAAATATGAGAGGGATTGAGAGTATTTGCAAGCTCTTGAAGGTCAAAACAATGGAGGAGAGAGAGAATGCAACCAAACAGCCTAAGGAGGACGAAGGGGTCTATTTATACCCCTCCCCAACGAAATATGACCGTTTGGGACCTCCCAGGCCAGATAATCCGCCCCTCAAACTGATATTCCGGGTTCCCCGGGCCAAAATATGGCTAAGGACTTCGCGGCGCGACCCTCCGTATAGGGGGCGGATATTTGGGCCGGATAATCCGCCCTTCGGAGGCCTGGATAATCCGCCCCTGTTACAAGGAGCCACGCCTCAAAGTCCTTAGCTGTTTTCCAAAATTGGGCCGGATAATCCGCCCCCATGGTCGAATAATCCGCCCCCATGGTCGAATAATCTGCCCCCTTGAAAACTGGCAGAAACAGCAAAACTAAAACAATCATAACTTTTACATCCGGACTCCGTTTTTGATGATCTTGAGATCATTTTAAAGAGGACAATGAGCGCTACAAGATTATCCGGAGAAACATCATATTACAGCAAGGTAAGATAGAACCAAATGATGAACGGTTTGACCTCTACCAAAAAGACGAACCAATAAAACCTCCAACATCGAAAACGCGATAGAGAATGCATATGAAATTCATTTTCAATGAACTTGAGCTTGTGATGGAGATTAACACAAGCTATAAATACTCACATGAGTAAGACCCAAATAAGAACCAAGAAATATGAGGCCAAGTATGCAAAGGTTTGATCTCTCACCGAGGGATATGATCAAGTTATTCACTCGAGAGCCCCTCTTAATTGTACGGTTATCTATCCTATAACAGGTCTCCACAAGTAACACCACGAGACCGGTAACAAAGAAACCCTATCAAGATCAAACAATTGCCTTGTGTATATTCCACTTGATGTTGATGATGACGATCTTCTACACCTCAAGATGGAACACCTTTCTTGATTGCGCTAGCTTGGTGAAGACTTGGAATTTGCTCCCCCATACTCCACTATGGAAGAGCCTCTCTTTTAGGCATATCTTCACATATCCATGATCACCATAAGGATGGAAAGCTACACTTGAGATCATCTTATTATTCAAGACACACTTACCATAGGCTGAACTTCTACTTGACCAATCTCCAGATCATTCCTTGAAACCTTGATCAACACTTGATCTTTACTTTCTTATTTCCAACCTTGAAGCCAACATATGGTTCAAGCATTGCCTATGGACAAATCCTACAAGTAAAACTCAATCAAAACATAAGTCCATAAAGATTGTCATTAATTTCCAAAACCACACATGGGGAACACATGTTCTTTCACTCGTTTTCTTGCAGAAGATTGGCCCAATGCGGAGGTCTAAGAGAAGAAACATTCGTTAGTATATATATATATGAATCAGTTAATGCATCTACTAGTGATCGGCAGAGGCTTTATATACCTCGCCAGACTTTGTTATTAAGGTGTCTCCACCATCGTCTCCATCGTCGTCTCCACTATAGTCTCCATCATCGTCTCCTCTAGACAAGTTAAGATATTGGGAGCCATCATCTCCACTGTTATCTACTACATCGTAATAACAACCTCCAGTACCCTCATCTATCATGTCGAGCACCACTTCTTCACGGTCCCTACCGTCCATAGCTAAACTATACAGAAAAAAGATAAAATAATTTTGCATTAAGTAAAAGAATATTACAATTGCGACGACTCGTGTATGAAGAAATTTAAAGTACTAATAATGAAACAATATAATACATCTCGGATAATCTAGTTAATGCAACAATAATATAAGATGGGGATTTCTATTTTCGTACCATCGGTTCGTTAGTTATACTCAGTTTTCCCCAGCCGCTTAGTTTTTCCTTACTTTTGCCCATACCCTTGTACAAAACTCCCACATGGTCTGAAACTCGCCGTATGTTAGCCTTGCCATTACGTGCTGACAAGTGGGGCCGCGTTCAGTCGAGTCCCGTAGTGGACCCTCGCCATTACATGCTAATGAGTAGGGCCACATTCTGTCAGGTCCCGTAGTGTACCCTTGTTGTTGCATGCTGATAAGTAGGGCCGAGTTCAGTCGACTCCCGTAGTAGACACCTCTCTCAATTTATTCAGATCAGCATCGGACCCACAGCTTATCCACGTGAGCACCGGACTCATAGCTTACCCAGGTTGGCGTTGCAAGATGGGACCTCGAGCCAGCCCCGCACCCATGCCCTTTGTCTAGCTTCATTTTCATATAGTGAAATGTAATGCATATACAAAAATTATACGAAAATTATACACCATTGAACTCTTTTAAATCGCACGTAGGACATGATAATGGTGTGCTAATAAAATCCTGATCATTTATCATTTCCGTGGAGTGAAATCTAATGCATAAACTTGCGTATACGAAAATTATACACCTTTGAACTCTTTAAAATCGCACTTAATACGTGATAATGTTGTGCTAAGAAAATCTTGAGAGATTATCATTTTCATAGAGTGAAATGTAATGCACAAACTTGCATATTCGAAAATTATAAACCTTTGAACACTTTTAAATCACACTTAATACGTGATAATGATGTGCTAACAAAATTTTGAGAGATTATTATTTTCTCCCCCATTTTCATAGAGTGGAACGTAATGCATAAACTTGCATATGTGAAGTTTGTATACCTTTTTCTTTGAAATCGCATTTAAGACATGATAATATTGTGCTAAGAAAATGTTGAGAGATTATTATTTTCATAGAGTGGAATGTAATGCATAAATTTGCATATACAAAAATTATACACCTTTGAACTCATTGAAATCGCACTTAATACGTGATAATGTTGTGCTAAGAAAATCTTGAGAGATTATCATTTCCATAAAGTGGAATGTAATGCATAAACTAGCATATGCGAAAGTTATACACCTTTGGACTCTTTGAAATCGCACTTAGGTCATGATAATGTTGTTCTAATAAAATCCTGATCATTTATCATTTCCATGGAGTGAAATATAATGCATAAACTTGCGTATATGAAAATTTTAAACCTTTGAACACTGTGAAATCGCACTTAATAACGAGATAATGATGTGCTAGCAAAATTTTGAGAGATTGTAATTTTATCCCCCCCCCCTTTCATAAAGTGGAATGTAATGTATAAACTTGCATATATGAAAATTATACACATTTGAACTCTTTGAAATCACACTTAATACGTGATAATATTGTGCTAAGAAAATCTTAAGAGATTATCATTTTCATAGAGTGGAATGTAATGCATAAATTATACACCTTTGAACATGTTCCCTTCAAATTATATTCAAGTTCATTTGTTTATGGATTTAAAATACCGGTGGCAAACTCGTTATTTTGCATGGATAGAGGGGTGGCCCCCGACATATATAGGGGTTATCCTGTTCGCTAGATCACAAAGGATCAACGGTTGGTGGGCACGATCCGTGTGACAACTGTCTGAACCAATCAAAGCGTAGCAGCGAAGATGAGCACATGTGCGAGAGATTGATACTAAGAGAGGGAAAATTGAGTAGAACTTAAGAACCAAGGGCAAAACTGAGTAGAACTTAAAAACCAAGGACAATACTGACAAAGGGATTCAAATAGAAAATAGAAAAGGATTTAAAAATGGAAAATGCGTCTTTTATACAATAAAATACATCTTGGCATACATCAAATTATTTAAAATTCAAATATACACCAATTTGATAATTATTGCCACATTCACAAACTATGTTTTGGGGAGGGATGTTTTGGGAAGAGGCTTGAGTAGAAAGCCATGAACCTTCATAGATAGTAGGTGATTTCAGAAATGGTGATTTAGGTTAAAACTTGATTTATATATATTTCTTATGGTGGCAGGTCACATAATAAGACTTCTTGGGTAGATGCCACTATATTTTGCTCTTTTTGAATTTGTTATGCATAAAATGACTCAATTAGGTAGCTAAAACCTATTCGTTGACTCTCTATTGACCAGCCACCGAGGGTAAAACTGAGTATATTTCACACGGTAGTGTTAGTACTGGAGGGCAAAACTGAGTACAACCAAACTGCCAATGTTATACTCAAGGGCAAAACTGAGCACAACTAAGTCGCCAGGGTTAGACACAAGGGAAAAAGTGACTCATAGTATGCGTGTGCGGTGCACAGGGCAGTAGCGAACACGTGTGGCCGTGCACGGTGCAGTAGCGTACGCGGTGCACGGTGGTGCAACGAAACGTCACTTCAATTCTCCTTTAATAGAGCCCGCCTCACTCTCACTCACCACTCACTCGCTCACTCAACCATCTCCATTGTCCCATCACCTTCTACAAACCCCCAAGAAAATCCCAACCATACCGGCAATGGAGAAGAATGGTGCGGTGGATATCGGCGCCTGCAAGGCCACCGAAGGGGAGGACCCCGTCGCTGTACAGGCCCCCGTCCAGGCATCGAAGGCAGCATCCATCCCCGTCCCCGCATCTGCCGTAGCCGCCGGCAAGGAGGCCCCCACCGGTCTCGGGCAGATCCCACTTGGCTGGGACCACTACGAGCAGGTTGATTACATAAGGCTGGAGAATCCCTACGACACTAGAATCGCCGACCCATGGTCGGAGGTAACCAAGGTTTTCTCCTCTTCCCTTATTCTTCCCTCTTCCCATCGTTGGATGCTAGATCGTATGTTATTAGGGTTCGGCTGTTCGTATTTTTATAGTAGCTAATCCTCTTGTGTTAGATCTCTTCTTTCGATGAATCACCCTGTTCGTATTTGAACCCCCCTTGTTCGTAGTTGGGATTAGTATTCGATTTGGTTTGAGATTTGGGAAATAATCAGAAGATCTCAATCGGTTAATTTATGCAAATAATCAATCCCGATAATCAAAGTATCTCAATCATATCCTTATTGCACTCTACTATTTTTCCAACAGGAGGATAGCAGCGACGTCCGTAGCGACGATGAGTCCAAGGATACCAATACTCGTCATGTGCTGAGGAGGCTGAAGTCCGGCCAGTATAACAACTTCTTCCCCGGTGACGTCTACAGGTGCCCCTTCTGTCCCACCAGGAGGCTCCGCGCCACGGATTTCAACTCCCTCATGAAGCATGCCGAGGACGTGAGGACCTGCAGCGAGTCCGTGAACGTCCACGGCTTCAAAGCCAAGCACTAGGCGCTCGGCCTTCACCTCCGCAACCTCTAGAAGGTGGCTATCAAGGAGGGTCGCATGCCCCCAATCAATCCCAGTGCACCCAAGGTCAAGGGACTGGGCATCAAGAAGTGGAGGAGGCACCAGAGGAAGGAGGCACCAGAGGAAGGCCATGAGGGGCCACTGATCTTGTGCTGCTGCTGTAAAGCAGCTTCTTTTGTCTTGTCTGTGTTGAACTTGTCTGATGTTGCTGCTGAGCAGCCTAATTATTGAACCTAGTTAAGTACCGTACTATATAACCTATATTAGCTGCTTTATCTACATCTACTCTGTTTATTGAATTTATTTATAGTGTTGATTAGATTTGTTGTTCTAGATTTGCTACTAGATTGTGGAAAAACGAGGGCCAAAAGGAACAATGAATAAAGAGAGAAACTGCTCTAGATTCGCTACCTTTTTAGGGGAAAATGCAATAGGGGAAAATGCAATTGTTAGCGAGAGAGAAGGGAAAATGCGCTTTTGAAAAGGCCAATCATAAAAATAACAAAAAAATAAAACTTCCAATTTAGGCGATAGGGCGCACGTAACCACCAAATGTGCCCCGCATGGTCCCACACCATGTTCCCCCATAATCAACAAGAGATGGAAGGCTGGTCCGCTGTATATCCTGGCCCCACGTGTCAGCATGTAACGGTCGAGGCAACGTAACGTAACGCTCAATGCACGACCCGCCCCAACACGGTCCCACCGGTCAGCATGTAACGGTCAAGCCTTTGACCTGACGGCATCCCCCCGTCCGAGCGCCTGTGAGGGTTTCAGAATAGAGGGAGGGGAAAAGGGAGGAAAAACTAAGCGGTTAGGGAAAACTGAGTACAACTAACGAATCGAGGGCACGAAAATAGAAACCCTATAAGGTAATATCACTAATATATTACATCTCGCTCATATCAAACTAGACGTCGACTACCAGGTCCTGAGTCGTGGGAGGTGAACACCCAAAGAGAAGGAACCATCATAGGAGCATAGCTCGGGTGAGATCCCTGAAGAAGCTGCCAGGTATTGGAGAACCTGACGTCCAAATACCACCTCCTCGAGGGCCATCTCCCTCTGCATCGATAGTGGACGACGCGAGCATCACCAAATAAGGTCCGGATAGACAATGATACTCGGATTCCTCACCAACCTACGCCTCCCGGCAGGTAGCACCTCCCAGTGTTAGCCCGGCGGAGCCCAGTCTTAGACATTCCCGATGGAGCCCAGTAATCCATCGTTGTCACCGAGTAGACGACGAGGATGCAGGATGGGCATAACCTAAACACTAAATTAAACCTAAACAATTATAACCTAATTCAAACACTAAATTAAACCCTAAACACTAAACATTCCAAAATAAACTAATCATTCCTAAACAATTCATAAATACACTAAACATTACTAAATACTCCATTTCTAAATACACTTAACATTCCTAAATACACTAAAATAAACCCTAAAGTACTAAACATTCCTAAATAAACTAAACAATTCCTAAACAATTTCTAAATACACTAAACATTCCTAAATACTCCTTTTCTAAATACACTTAACATTCCTAAATACACTAAATTAAACCCTAAACACTAAACATTCCTAAACAATTCCTAAATACACTTTAAAATCCTAAATACACTAAATTAAACCTAAATACACACTAAACATTTAATTGGCGGCCGAAGGTCTCACCTACGGGAGGCGGCGCGACCGAAGCACATCAGGGCGGCACCGCTGGAGCATTGCGGGGTGGTGCAGGGGCGGCCGGAGCACCACGGGAATAGCCGGCATGGTCGGGCGCTGCAGGGGGCGGCGGAGCGGTGCGACGTAGCGGTCTCCACAGGCGCCGGGCGGCGGATGGCGTGGCAGAAAGGCACGGCATGACAGAACGGTGGAAGGTGCGGATCCTCCTCCACGGGCGCGGGCGGTGGCAATTCTTCTCGGTAAAGAAGATGAGTGCTCCGGTTCATGTCTATAACCGGGTGGAGGAGGAGGGTATTTATACCCCCACCCTTTAGCGCCAGTTTGAGATACAACGTTTGTATCTCAAACCGGGGCTAAAGGAATTTTTGGCCGCTGCTTTGCGTGCCCGAGCCGCACCCCCTTTAGCCCCGGTTTGTATCTCAAACCGGGGCCTAAGGTTCTTTCAAAGCCAAAATGAAAACCAATGCACATAATTAAGAAAATTATGTATAATATATCAAATAATTTAGAAAAAGAAGATCTATAATTTAAATCTATTATCATAATCTTTTATACAACTTAAATGAAATAATTTATTGTTTAACAAATATTCTATTTAGTATAAATCTTGAAAAACATATTTTATTATTTTAAAAACAGAAAAATATATACATATAATATACCGAAATAATCTACCCATCATAAATATAATATTTCATACTACAACTAGTAACTGGGACTAAAGATATTTTGGGGGGCCTTTAGTCTCATTTGGAGCCACTAACCGAGACTAAAAATATTTCCCGCCATTCTCAGAGCCGTCAAGCCATGCTTTCTCGCTATTTCCCTCCGCTTCCCGCCATGTTTTCCGCCCTTTCCCTTTATATCTAGGTCGACCGCCATTGCCATCCACACATCCACACCTTCCTCTCTCACAACAATGGAAACTGCTTGTCGGGCCTTTCTGACCCTCGAGGAGACCGAGGCGTTGTGTGCCTCCAGCTACCCATGTCCGCCGGGGTACCGGCTTCCTGCCGGCTGGATACTAAGCGCTAGTGGGGTTCTTGTCCCTCATGTGCCTCAAGGTTCCGCACGCCAGGCGGCCATCACGAACCACTTCTACCTCGAGCTCACGTCGGAGCAGCAGATGGATCCCCATTAAGATCTCGAGAACTGTGACTCCTGGAATGCCTTCTTCACTAACTGGCAGGAAAGGGAGATCGCCAAGTACGAGGGTGATGGCCCTCCCCTAGTGAACCACAATGAATTCGGCCGCCACCTGTGGTGGGCGAACCGGACTATTGCGACGTGATGCGCTACATCGCCATGGGAGATCATCCTCGCCTGCGGTACCCGCACTTTCACTAGCTGTAGGGCCATAAGAAGGGTGGTGGTGGTGAAGGCCGAGGGCGTAGCGACATTGTCATTTGGGAGCCCGCTCCCCCGCATGTCATGAATCCGAGGCTAGAGTGGCAGGTGCCCCCATAATATGCTATGGTTGACGGTCCCCGGTTCCCCCGTGCTACTAGCGACAACGATGACAATGACGATTCCGAAGATGACCCTGGAGCTATGTACTATAGGGATAGACATGATTATGACTATTTTTTATATTAATAAATGTATTGGGTGTTGGCCACGGCAAGTTGCAATACTACCTATTGAGATCGAGACGTTCATATCCATATAAGAAGATCACTAAAAATAAAGGTTTAATACATTATTATACATCACCAACATCCACATCTAGTGTTGGGGTTTTCTTCTAGTCCGTAACCATGGAGCATCTTCCTTATTTAATGGGATGCTTGGGCCAGTATTCACTGTGAATGGCGGAATTTCATGAAACTTATTATAATCTTCTGAGATGTCTGTCTTGTCCTCCACTCTCAGGATGTTTCTTTTCCCTAAAAGAACTATGTGACGCTTTGGCTCGTCGTATGCTGTATTCTTTTGCTTATCTTCCTTTTTCTCGGTTTGGTAGACATGTCCTTCACATAGAAAACCTGAGCCACATCATTGGCTAGGACGAATGGTTCGTCTCTGTATGCAAGATTGTTGACACCCACTATTGTCATTTCGTACTTCTTGTCCACCTCAAACTCGTCTCATGTCAGCTTGACCCATTTGCACCGAAACAAAGGGACCTTAAAATAAGGTCCTTAGTCAAGTTCCCATATCTCCTATATGTAATCATAATATGTGTCCTTTTTCCCATTCTCTTCTATTGCATCAAATCAGACACCACTATTTTGGTTGGTGCTCTTTTTATCTTGGGCGATCATGTAAAATGTATTCCCATTTATCTCGTACCCTTGGAAAGTCGATATAGTCAAAGATGGTGACCTGGCCAACAAGTACAGCTGATCTCCAACAGTGATGTCATTCATGAGATGTGTCTGCAACCAACCGCCGAAAGTCTTCATGTGTTCCCTGGGTTGTTGGAGCGTACAATATTCTTGTGTTCCTCGATATACGGAGCCACCAAGGTGGAATTTTGCAGAACTGTGTAGTGTACTTTAGTGAAAGAATGCCCGTCCATACATATCCTTGCTTTATGTCCTAGTGTGGCTTTTACACTCAGTCTACCCTCATGCCGTGATTCAGGAACACCGATGGGCTTAAGGTCAGGAATAAAGTCAACACAAAACTCAATGACCTCCTTTGTTCCATATCCTTTGGAGATGCTTACTTCTGGCCTATTACGGTTATGAACACATTTCTTTAAGACTCCCATGAAACCCTCAAAGGGGAACATATTGTGTAGAAATACATGATCGAGAATGTTAATATCATCGACTAGGTGAACTAGGAGGTGCGTCATAATATTGAAGAAGGATGGTGGGAACACCAACTCGAAGTTGACAAGACATTGGACCACATATTTATGTAACCTTGGTGGACTATCTAGATTGATTACCTTCTGAGAAATTGCATTGAGGAACGTAAATAGACGGGAAGCTAGACGGGACCTTGATACTACTCAGGCATTCAAAAAATATTTCCTTATCTTCTTTGGTAAGAGCGTAGCTAGCAGTACCTTGAAACAGCTCAGGTCTTTCATACGTTGTTGGTCCTGTCGTACTTCTGATGTATCTTTATTCTTCCCATACATGCCCTAGAAGCCTAGCAGTATCACGCAAAGATTCTTCGTTAGGTGCATCACGTCATTTGCAGAGCGGACCTCTAGGACTTTCCAGTAGGATAGCTCCCAAAATATAGATTTCTTCTTCCACATGGGTGCGTGTCCGCTAGCGTCATTTGGAATAGATTTTCTACCAGGACCCCTTTCCAAAGATCACTTTTAAATCCTTCACCATATCAAATACATCATCACCAGTACAGTGGATAGGCTTACTCTGGTGATCTGCCTCACCATTGAAATGCTTACCTTTGTTTCTTATGGAATACATGAGCGGAAGAAAATGATGATTCCCCAGGTAAACATTCTTTTTACATTTATCCAAATATATACTTTCAGTCTCACCTAAACAGTGTGTGCATGCATTGTATCCCTGGTTTGTATGTCCCGGAATGTTACTAAGAGTAGGTCAATCATTGATGGTTATGAACAGCAACGCTCGTAGGTCAAATTCCTCCTATTTGTCCTCATCCCACACACATACACCTTATCTGTGCCACAACTATAAAAGTTCTTCAACTAATGGCCTTAGGTACAAATCAATGTCGTTGCCGGGTTGCTTTGGGCCTTGGTTAAGCATTGGCATCATAATGAACTTTCACTTCATGCACAATCAAGGACGAAGGTTGTAGATACACAGAGTCATAGTCCAGGTGCTATGACTACAACTCTGCCTCCCAAAAGGAATCATGCCATATGCACTTAGACCAAACCATAAGTTCCTTGCATCACTTGCAAAGTCTGGGAACTCTCTCTCGATTTTTCTCCACTGCGACCCATCAGCGGGGTGTCTCAACATCTCGTCTTTCTTACGGTCTTCCATGTGCCATCACAACAACTTGGCGTGCTCTTTGTTTCTGAACAAATGTTTCAACCGTGGTATTATAGGAGCATACCACATCACCTTGGTAGGAACCCTCTTCCTGGGGCGCTCGCCCTCAACATCACCAGGGTCATCTCGTCTGATCTTATACTGCAATGCAGTGCATACCGGGCATGCATCCAAATTCTTGTACTCCTCACCGCGGTAGAGGATACAGTCATTAATGCATGCATGTATGTTCTGCACCTCTAATCCTAGAGGGCAGACAACCTTCTTTGCTTTGTACGTACTGGTGGGAAATTTGTTATCCTTTGGAAGCAGCTTCTTCGTTATTTTCAGCAACTTTTTAAATCCCTTGTCAGTCACACCGTTCTCTGCCTTCAATTGCAGCAATTCTAGTGTGCTATCCAACTTTTTGTGGCCATCTTCGCAATTTGGGTACAACAATTTGTCGTGGTCCTCTAACATCTGCTCGAACTTAAACCTCTCCCTTTCACTTTTGCATTCTTCCTTTGCATCAGCAATGGCCCGACCAAGATCATCATCAGGCTCATCTGATGCCTATTCTTCAACTTCTTCTTCATCATTGTCTTGCATTGTAGTACCACCGTATTCATGGGACATAGTAGGGTAGTGGTTATCATTATATTCTTCTTTGTTGTCTTCTATCATAACCCCTCTTTCTTCGTGCTTGGTCCAACAATTATAGCCGGACATGAAACCGGACGAAAACAGGTGGCCGTGAAGGACTCTTGCGTAAGTATTCCTTATGATTCCGACTGACACCACATGTACAACACATAAAACCATTCCGCGTGTTTGCCTCGGTCACAAGGATAAAAGAATGCATGTCTTTAATGAACTCGCTAGAGCGTCGGTCAGCGTACATCCATTGCTAGCTCATCTGCATTATATAATTAAGTACATCAAACGGAATCATGATGCAAAAACTAATACTGGTCTAAAAAAAATTAAAGCACACAATCGGGACTAAAGATATGATGAACCTTTAGTCCCAGTTGGAGGCACCAATCGGGACTAAACGTGGGAGTGGTGACAACACTACATCATGGGTGAGTGTCGACACTATGTCGTGAGTGGGCGGCACTATGCCAGTGAGTGCTGACACTATTTGATTGGGTGGTGACACTATGACAGGGGTGATTGTCGACATTATGTCATGAGTGTCGACACTATGTTGTGCCGCTTAATCTATAAAGGCAAGATGCATCCTTGTGAAGTTATAAACTGCAAGATGGTGTGCGAGAGCAGGGACACCACTACGGCGGAGCTTCTCGAAGATGTCGTAGGATCCTGTCCTCGGACATCTTCAAGGAGCTCGCCATAGAGGCACTCCCTAATATCTGAAATTTGTTAGCTACCGGTGTATTAATCTATAGCTATAGAAGTTATAAACTGCAACGTGCGAGATAGGGACACCACTACGGAGGAACTTCTCGAAGATGTCTTAGGATCCTGTCCTCAGACATCTTCAAGGAGCTTCTCAAAGATGTACTGTGATGTCTTCTTATGAAGCTTTTGTGAATTAACCCTATTTTCGTTACAATGTTTGTCAGTTTGTTGATGGCAGGTAGAAGAAGAAGGGCATTTTGTTATTGGATGGTGGCATGATGCATCTGTGTGTGTGCACTAACAGTTGTGGTATAGGATGAACCCATGTATCTCTATGCTATGTAGTACAGTTGTAGTACGATGAACCAATTTTTCTCTGTGATGTAGTAATTGTAGTATCTAGCTAGGATGAACGCATGCATGTATCTATGTGCTTCTATGAATCAAATGAATTTTGAGACTATGAGATATAGATAGAATCCACATATTGAAAATGATATTTACCTTGGAGTTCATTACATTAATACAAGATAGATAGAATCCAAATTAATACAATTTTATCGATCTCATGTTATTATTGCAAAATTTACTTCCAAACTAAACCCACAGATCCCTCTACTTCTAGAGCATGAAATGAGCTAATCTAGCAATGAGAGTTGAAAGGATGAAGTTGCTAATGTTTTAGAACCTTTGGATAGATGGGGTGCCACAAAATCTTGACAAATCTTGAGAAAAACTGGGCATGAACTCGAGCTTGAAGGAAGAAGAGAGAGGATCCACCATCCTGAAATAGAGTATGGCTCGGGAAGGGATGAAGATAATACAACTGGGACATTAGTCCCGGTTGGTGTCTAGAACCGGAACTAAAGGTCCATCTTTAGTCATGGTTCACGTAACAAACTGGGACTAAAGGATCTGGCCCTGGCCCCAGCCTGCCTGAAACCTTTTAGTCCCAGTTTGTTACACGAACCAAGACTAAAGGGCCCGTTCAAACCGGGACTAGTGTCCGTCGCCTCCTGCGGCCAGTTGTAGCCGTTGGGACCAGCGCATTAGTCCCGGTTTGTAGAAAAACCGGGATTAATACCCGCGAACAAAAGACCAGTTTTCTACTAGTGCAACGAGCAAAACAGATAGGGTCAGCAAACGAACCTGCAATAGCGCTGCCCAATCAACACAAAAAATTTGGGTTCTTCCCGTCTAGAACAACATCCACTAGAGAAATTCCAAATAATATTTGTAGTGTAGATGTGAGTTTACCTCTATCTCTCTCTTCAATGGATCGAACCAGGTCTACTTTAGGTGCAGACGTGTTGTCAAAAGTGGGTCTGGTAGCCAATTAGTTGTCAAAACGAGTACACAATAGGTTTTGAGTTTTGTGCAAACCATTACCCCCAAAGTTTGGTGTTTTGTGAAAAAATTTACTAGGTTTGTGGTTTTGTGGAAAATCTCTCGATGAATCGATCCATCCATTTGGAGCTTCGCCTCTCTCTCCGCCAGGGCAGACCTATGTTGTCCCGAGTGGGGGCCTAGGCCCCCAATTAATTTTGGATTTCCCCCTTTGAAGCCTAAGGTTTTACAAAATAGGCCCTCACTTAGACTAACAATTGCCCCCCTCATTTGGGCCTCCACTTGCTATTTGGGCTAGGTCAGCCAACATGTCTGCATCTCAATATGTCCCCAACAGAGGCCTGTCCGCGTAAATACCCTAGTCGCGCGCACTTCCATCCCACCTGCTCCGCTCTAGATCCCCGTCAGTCCAGCTATTGCTCCGTCGGCTGGTCCCGCTCCGGTCCAAAGAGTCAGGCTCCTACAGGGCAGGGAAGAAGAAGCTCCTCCGCCGTCGATCACCTCCAGGCTCAGGAAGCTCCACCAACGCAAACCGGGCTCCAGCTCCTTCTCTGCCATGTTTCCTATGTTGTACACCACTAGTACATAATCCGTTGTTGTTGACAGATACTTAAATCCCTGTTGTGATAGGCTAGCTGCCCGTCAGAGCATGTCAGTCAGTCATGACTTCGGGCGTAACATTCTCCTCTAACGGGCATTAGGAGACGCCCATGAAAATTATGTCTGCCGAGCGGCAGGCCTCAGAGGATAACCCTCAAAACAGGTTTGCGCACACTTTATAAATAAAGCAACATCTAGATACAACAAGTTCCAATAGAACACAAGACCGTGCGGAGCCAAAGAAAGAGAAAAAAAGATGAAAGTCCGCTAGGTCCTCAGCACAAGATAGCCCAAGGAAAATAAAGAGAGCTACACCAATAGAGCAAGCTCAAAGGCACGAAAGACGCCTGGATCACGTGCAGGATGGGGCCGAGAAGGGGTGTGCCATCTCCCTTAGATCCTGAAAGATGTAGTCCAAGTGCTCCCAATCCCACTGCCTAGCCAGCGGAATCATTGTTGCTGGTAGGCGAGAAAGGAAAAAATAGAGTAAGAAGCACGGTTGGGGAAGATTTGCTCAATCACCATCTTTTTCCGTACATTTTATAAGGTCCATGCTAAGTCCGGAAACACTAGCCAGAAGAGGCGGGGCCTCCTTCCAACACGGTTTGCCTCAGTTTGTAGAAACTCCTCGAGGTCCTAGGCCTGCCAAGCAGCCCAAGGGCATCCCGGACAAAGCTCCACAAGAACTAAGCCATAGTGTAGGTGAACATAATGTGAGCGCACGTCTTCGGAGTCCCACATAGTAGACACATGCCATTGCCAGGACCATTACGCTTCACCACCTCAACGCCCGAGGGTAGGCGATCACAGAGGAGTTGCCATACAAAGATATGAATACTAAGAGGGAGGGGGCCTTCTAGAGGGGTGTGGTCCAGCCTAGCTCTAGGACCTGGAAGAGGGCCCTATACGCCAAGCTAACCGAAAACTTTCATGCCGGAGTCAAATACCATGAGACTGAGTCCCTCTCCTTAGAGAGATAAACTGGGAGAGATGACATCAGTCTCTAGTGCTCCGTAGCCTCAGCTAGGCTAAGGTTCCGGCGGAACAAGGTGTTCTAGTGTCCCTCTAGGAAGGCCTCGGCTACCAACATCGAGGGGGTGCCAATGGAAAACAGGGTCGGGAACTCCTCGCAGAAAGGTGAATCCAACAGCCACGGGTCTAGCCATAGGCGCACCCCCTCCTGTCACCAATACTAAAGGCAGTCCCCTTCCGAATGAACTCCTTGGTTTACTGAATGCTCACCAGAATTGGGAGCCCTCTCGATGTCCGCATGTTAACAGAGGTCGTCCTCAAAGATATCTGGCTTTGATAAGTTGCAGCCAAAGACCTCCATCGTCCCTAAGGATACGCCAGACCCATTTTAGCATCAGCGCCACATTAACGCAGGGTGAGTCAAGGATACCTATGCTCCCAAGAATCTTGGGGGCACATAAGTCTGCCCATTTAACCATGTGGTATTTCTGGCAACCGTCCCTAGCTACCCAGAAGAATTGGGATAGATCTTTAGCGATGTCCAAGTGAGTCCATTATAGGAGCAGGTACAACCCTATCTGGTACATGGGGAGGCTGGAGAAGCACGAGTTGATCAAGATCGTCTTGCTTCCCTTAGTCGTAAGCCTAGCTCGCCAGGGCTCAGATTTCGACCAAACCCTCGTGACCAGGGGAGCAAGATCCTTAATCAACACCCGTGTCCCGCATAGGCATCCCTGGGTATGTGATAGGGAAGTCCACCAATCTACCATTGATGATGCCTGTCCTCATCTGAGTAGCCCAGGATCATAACCTCGCTCTTATCAAAGTTAATCTTTAGGCCGGACATGGATTCAAAGAAGAGGAGCGGGAACTTGAGGTTGATGACGTCATGATCCGAGCACTGCACCATACATGGTATCGTTCGCATATTGCAGGTGTGAGATACCACCTCTGGGGATAAGATGCCCAACCACACCAGAGATGTGTCCAGCTATTTTGGCTCTATCCAAAATCTCTGCAAGGGCATCGACCGTCGAGTTAAATAGGAGAGGCAAGATGGGATCCCCCTGTTTCACTCCGCGGGATGGTCTAAAGTAGGGACCAATCTCCCCATTGACATTGATCGCGGTGTTACCACCCATAACGAACTACATGATCCAGCATATCATCCTGTCACCAAGTCCCCTCCTCTCTAGGACTAATCGAAGGAAAGTTCAATCCAGCCTGTCATAGGCCTTCTGGAAGTTTAGCTTCAGGAACACCCCCTTCTATTGGCGAACCTTGACCTCATGAATAATTTCATGAAGGGCAAGGACCCCATCATGGATCAGGCATCCCTTCATGAAGGTGAACTGGAGGGGGCGGGTAATACGCTCCATAACCAGAGCGAGCCTGGATGCACATAGCTTAGCAAAGATCCGCTGGATGACATTGATCACCGTAATCGGTCTAAATTGGCAGATATCCGTGGCCCCCACTATTTTGGGGATTAGGGTGATCAACCCAAAGTTCCGCCAACACATCACCAGAGTCTCGGTGTAGAACTCGTGGAACATGGACATGACCACCGGCTGTAACTGCTCTCGAAATGTCTAGAAGAATATGACCGGAAGGGTGTCCGGGCCTAGGGACGAATTGGTCTTCATGGACTTAAGTGTCGCTGCTACCTCCTCTAGGAGGAATGAGAGTGAGCTCCACATTCTCGGTGGGGGTAATTGTACCCCTCAGTCCAGAAGTATGTGGCCAGCGAGAGCCCAGAGCTTGGTGAGGCCGAGAATAGTGTCTTACAGAAGACATAAATATGGGAGGAGATCTCCTTCAGGTCCTCCAGCAAGGATTCCCCCTCCTAGAGGCAGGGGATCGAGAACTTCCTTGTCCTACCATTAGCAATGGCATGGAAGTAGGTCTTGTTCGACTCCTCCTGGATGGTCCAGTTCTGGCGACTCCACTGCAGCCAGAACACCTCTTATCCCTTATAGATCTCCATAATGGAGGTCTTAAGGGAGTATCTATGGGACCAAGCGTCATCCGGGTCGGCCTCCTGGTATAGACCCTAGATCTCCTGCAGCAACGCCTCCTTCTGACCTCGTAGGGCAGACCCCATGTTTTCCCCCAGTCCCACATGAATTATTGGGAGAGCTTGGCACAAGGATGCTAGGCGTAAACCGCACAGTAAACCGCACAATAAACGCGAGGGGGGAGGCGGCAGCCTCCAGCCACCTCGACCGCACCGCCTCCACAAACCCAGGCTTCTGAAGCCATAATGTCTCGAAGTGGAAGTGGTTCAGTCTCGGTGGCCTGCCTCCTCCCGAGGAGAGGAGGAGGGGGGTATGGTCGGAGCCAATTCTAGTGACCGCACGAAGGGAGCACAAAGGGAAAGCCAATTCCCACTCTACCGACACAAAGACGCGTTCTAGCACACTGCACACGGGATCGAGCTACTTGTTGGTCCACGTATATCTAGCGCCCACCCACACAATCTCTCTAAGAGCGAAATCGGGTATGTAGTCGTTAAACATGCGCATTCGTGGGAGGTCCACAGTAGCCGATCTCTTGTCATCAGCGGACCGGATCAGATTGAAATCCCCAGCCACGACAATTGGGATATCCGTATGTTCTAGTTTCGAGTTGAGCTTCAGCAAACCTCCTATGATCCGCGGGACCATAGACAATGATCACCTCCCTTTGAGGTGAGATTGTCTATGGTTGAGTGCCATGCTCACAAAGAATTTTTCGCGGTCCATATCATCTATCTCGAAGTTATCCTCCTTCACGCCGAGGAGGATTCCTCCCGAGTGGCCATTGGCCAGCAGCCAGGACCAAAGGAATTTGTGACGGTTCAACCCTTCTAACTCAGCAATGGAGAAATCTTGGTGAATCGTTTTCTGGAAGCTGACAATATCCGACTCCTCTTGTCGTATGTACTCCTAAATCTGGCCACGGCGGTTCTCATTCCTAAACCCTCTGATGTTTCAAATAAACGCTCGGATGGCGCGTAGGATGTTCATTAAGGCGAATCAGTCCGGGCGGCATAGTAGGAGCAGACCGGGCACGACTAAGGGACCGGCGGATTGGGGGCTTCTGCGACCTGCGCGGGGAAGAAGAAGACGGGGAAGGCCATACCTGCTGACCTACCTGGGCGCAGCCGGGAAGATGATGGTATCTCCCTCCCGGACTAGCTTGCCGTGGGAGAGGTCCCGGGCGTCGACGACCACCTCCGCTCCGTTAAGGAGAACGAGGCACTGCGCCTCCACACGCACAAGAGGAAGGCCGGAGCGGGCAAAGACCGGCAGCCCAGAAAGATGGAGTCGGCGGAGGCCCTCCAGCGTAGTGGAGGGGCACTGTCCCGGCATGGCGGCAGGCAGGGCAGGGCAGGCAGGCGCGCTACGCAGCCGTGGCGGCGCCAGGCACGGGGCGAGGCCAGCGGCGGTCACCTACCACCCTGAAAGGCCCTTAACACTTTACAGGCGCCGGTCAGTAGTTTGAAAAGAAGCACGACGTCTCTGGGTCTTTTCCAGAGACATGCCAGATCATGTTTAGATGCCCGGAATATGATCCCGAACTCTGATCTGTATGTTCACGCGGATACTGACGGTCGGTTATTTAGTGGTTGTCAGTTTCGTCTCGGTAGCATGCAGATTCTGAGGAGACCTCCGGTCCGTGATAGAGAGCTCTCAAGAACCCTGCTAGCAGTGCAGTCCTAGCTGCTAAGGAAGCACAATGTACACAATAAAACAAGTAGAGAGAGTGGAAATCCAATTGGACTAGCGCTGCAGATGAACCCACTGTTTGAAAATATATTTTGAAATGTTAAATATTTTTTTAAAAAATTCGCATGTACACACGGATATTTTGTATTCACGTTCACGCACAAGTTTTTAGAAAAAATAATATTTTATATCCCCTTAAAAAAGAAAAATTCAGATGCTCCAACGTGATTATATATTCTCGGACTTTTTTATTTTTATACAAGTCATATAAAATGTTTATTTTTCTCCCAAAAAACTTGTACGAGCACAAAATGTTCGGATGTACACACGAAATTTTGTTTCATACTACTTTGATAATTTAAAATTTATTTTTTATGTATTTTTCGTAATAGGTTCATTTGCACCCGTGAGTCAAAACACCCACTCCGAGAGAGACAGATAAATTATTGCTTCAAAAGTTAAAAAGAACGGATTATAGGTGAACAAAGTACATCTATTCCACATCAATAACGGAGGTAGTAATAAAATACACCCGTTTGGTTCCTAGCCACAGTTTCCCAAGCATAAGTTTGGCTGCCACAAAAATGTGGTTAAAAACTTGAAATCCACAAAGTGTGGCAAAAGTTGCAAAAAATTAACTCTATACCAGATGGACCCTACAAATAATAAAGTGTGACAGCTCTAAAATATGGCAACAACTAAACATATGCCAAATTACCAAACTTTGACTTGGCTAGAAACCAAACATCCCCATAAATACATTCATCCGGTAGACCTTTCTTGTCGTTGCTCACCCTCCGTGGGACACTGTGCATTTGCTATTCAGGTTCTACTATGTCGTTTCATGGACAACATTAAAAAGGGAGGGTTTGCAAAAGACCATCCGCGACAAATATTCGCTCCATTCCGAGTTATAGTTGTTACATATTATTTATCTAGATTCTGTCAAAAATATTACTATCTATAATAATATCTATAAAGTTCATCCCCACTCAAAGCATTTAATGTTTGCAAGTTCAAACCTGGTGAAGCCACATCACCCCAATTATTGTAACCCGTCCGATTTAAAATCTATGGTTATACTTTAATCTGCCTTCCATCTCATTCAGCCACGTTACCACAATTAGTTCAGATGTCACACAAATAGATTTAAGAAAGACTTTATTTATCTGATCAACTAATCTATAATGACGCACACAACACTGCCGCATCGCTTCCTCTTCCCACTAAGCTCATGGGAGGAGCAACGCCTCCAGAACACAAAAGGGTCCAGCGAGACAATTTATTCCAGCCAGGAATTAAGAGCCACATAAGATTATAAATAGGGGCACGACCTTGAAACCCACCACTTCTCTCTTTCCCTACAGGGCGGCCATCCCACTGTGTGCTCTAACGTGTCTGCTTTCCAGGCCATGAGGAGGAGCTTCCTCTGCACGACGATGGACAGACAAGGCCGCCTTCTCCTCCTATGCACTTGCCCTGATAGCTCGTCTGAGAGTACTCACATTTATCGATTGTATTTGTAGGCTATTCCTGCCTTTCTGAACTCATCCTTTTTTCCTATCATCTCATGATGATTTTTCCACTCATTTGACAGGTTTCGCTCCACTAAACAAGCAGCTAATTACACCGCCTCGATGACGCACGCCCGTGCGTACCACCTACTCCGCAAAGCGTCAACTGATTCCATTACGACTATGGCACATACAATTGCTGTATGGGAGAGAAATAGCATATAGTCAATCCAGTAAATTTCCTTCGTATGTTTTCAGGAAATATCGATTGCTGCAATATTTTTGTAATCCGGATGCTATACAAGCTATTGCATCATCAGTTGAGCGAGTTCACATACCCAAAAAGATCAAAGCTGGGTGTTTATTTCAGGTGCAGACAAGCAATTTATATTGTAGTAGTATGTTTGTGTATATCCTGGCTGATTTAATCATGTCATTTTTTCTACCTGTTCTTTAATTATTATAAGTAATTAAAAGTTTATTAGCTAATCCTTTCAATTAGCACATCAGGTTGATTGTGTTGTTTCCATTGGAACCAACAAATTATTTTTGATCATCCAATAAATTACTAAGATAGTGTACAAACTTTGTCGCAAAACTGGTTGAATTGATCAAGTTGATTTAACAGTAATATCCAAGCCACCATATCGGTGTCACTACGAACATTTCTTTCTTTTATTTTCATATTTTCTTTTCTTAGAGTACGTTGAATTTGTTGAAAGCAATTGTGTGTCCACGGGTATTTATTCAAGGAAACACATGGTGGTCACAACAACCATTCAAAACAGGACTCTCCTGTGTACTTATTTTGTAAACTTTTCGTCACACCTATGTCTCGTGGATGAGTTTAACATAGTGTCCACGTCATTAGCCAAACCCTTTCGTTTGCATGACCGTGAATGCACGAGTTTTTCCTCGATAAAAGGATTCTTGTATGCAGTGTGATATGCTCATAATGAGTCATTTAGCTTCATGGCCCAATCCTTCCAAGATTTCCACACAGTCTTCTGAAGTATCACTTTTATTTCCTAGTTCGAGAGCTCAACTTGTCCACTTGTTTGTTGATGATATGGTGAAGCAACTCGATGTGTTACCCCATACTTATGGACGATCTTCCTGAAAGTTCCTTTCATAAAATGATACCCACCATCAGTAATTAAAAATCTAGGTACTACAAACCTGGGAAGTATAATATCTTTTATCATCTTGATGGAAGTGGTTGCATCAGCATGAGCTATAGGTATTGCCTCAACCCACTTGGTAACATAGTCAACACTAACAAGAATGTGAGTGTAACCGTTAGAGGGTGAGAGCAGACCATATAGTGCATTCTCGATACATCAAAAGGTTCTATTATAAGATTATAATTCATAGCCATTTCTTGTCTCTTACCTATGTTACTCATTCATTGGCAAGCATCACACTTCTCAACATAATTATGTGCGTGTTTAAACAAGGTTGGCCAATAGAAACCTGATTGGAGCACTTATGTAGCTGTACGATCACCAGCATGATGCCCCTCATAAGGGGTATCATTGCAAGCCTTTAGGGTAGCATGCATCTTGTGGTCGGGCACACATTTCCTAATCATTCCATCAGGCCAATTTCTATATAAATAAGGATCATCCCAAAAGTAATGTCTTAAATCACTAAATAATTTCGTTCTTTGATTACAATTTAAATGTTTTGGCAAAACAGTTCCTACCAGGAAAGTTAGCATAATACGCAAACCAAGGATCATTAGGATTTACAGTTTCAAGATATTCTTTGGGAAATGATACATTAATACGAACCAAATCATCAATTATACCTTCCATATTTGATAGATGATCACCTATGGGATTATCCTTACCTCTTCTATCTACAATTTTCAAGTCATATTACTGAAGTAGCAGTACCCACTTAATCAAACGCAATTTTGCATCCTTATTTGCTAGAAGGTGCCTCAAATCTTGATGATCAGTGTATACTGTATTTTTAGAATTTACAACATAGGTTCTAAATTTATCACAAACAGAGATAAAAGCAAGTAATTACTTTTTAGTAGTGGCATAATTATTTTGATCCTCATTAAAAACACGGCTAGCATATTGAATAACATTTAAATTCATACTATAACATTTTCTAAGCATAGCCCCTACTACATAATCACTAGCATCACACATTATCTCAAAAGGTTCATCCCATTTGGGTGGTTGAATAATAGGGGCTAGCACTACGGATTGTTTTAGCTTTTCAAAGGATGTAATACATTCATTATCAAAGGAAAAAAGGAGTATATTTCTGTAATAGATTGGTCAAGGGTACAACTAATTTAGCAAATTCTTTAATAAATTTTCTATAGAATCATGCATGCCCAAGAAAATTCTTTAATCCTTTAACATCTTGTGGTCTAGGGAGTGTTTCTGAAGCAATAATCTTAGAATCATCAACTTCAATACCTTTCTGAGAGACCTTGTTTCCGAAAACTATACCTTTTCTTACCATGAAGCGACAATGTTCCTAATTGTAGACCAAATTAGTTTGCCTACATAGATGCAAAACTTTATTCAGGTTGTAAATACATTGGTTAAATGTAGTTCCATAAACAACAAAGTCGTCCATGAGGACTTACATGGCGTTCTCAACGAGGTTGTCAAAAAAATTCAGAATGCATTCCTAAAAAGTAGCAACAACATTACACAAACCAGAAGGCTATAGTGGGAATGACCACGACAGTCGCTACCAGGGGTAGTGATTGGAAGGATTTAGGGAAAGAGCGAGTCGCCATCTACTGTGCGAGATTGGAGGCCAAGATACGGGGATTTACCCAGGTTCGGCCCTCGTAGGGTAAAGACCTACTCCTGCTAGATTGTATTATCGGCGAGTGAGTTACAGGGGTGGCGAGCTCGACGGCTAGGCAGTGAGTCGCTCGGATGGGATGTATGATGGAACATGAGTACAGAGAGTACCCTAGGGAGGTTTATATAGGGGGTACCTCGCTAGAGTTTACAGGATTACAACCGAAACAGTTAAGAACTCAAAGGATTTGACCTAATCCGACTGGGCCTATCTATGCTTCTGGGCCTTCAGCTTCTAGTCGTCGGGCTTCTCCCTTAGTCGCTGTCCTACAGGCCCACTCGCAATGGGCTTGGTCCAGTCAAAACGTCATGCTGGGCATACCCTATCTGGCATATCCCCATCAGTAGTCCCTGAGGCCAACGGTGATTCGGTGCAGGTGTTTGCTTGGCAGTCAGAGTAGGTGAGTCCGGGTGGACACCTAGTTAAATCGGCGGTGGGCTCCTCCAATGAAGGGAGAAACTCCTCAAATGTGTCTTTAGTCGTAGAATTGGTGATTGGAAATGCGTTTGAGTCACCACGCCCATTCGATTCGAATGGGCAAGCAGGCGAGTCGAGTGGATGAAGTTGGACCGTTAGCTTGGTCAAACTAGCCGTTGGATAATCCAACGGTAACTTCGGCAAATTTACCGCGGGGTAACGACTCTCCCGAGATTGGCAGGTAGCGCCTCTTTATAAGGAGAATGGCAGGGGAATTTTACAGATCTTCTTCGCGTTTTCCCATCCTTGCGCACCTTGAGTCTCCAATCCTTCTCCTAATCCAAGACCTCCGAACCAAGCGATCCTAGTCTTCTTCTGGTGGCACCTCCGAAGGATCTATGGGGCAAGTCAAAGTGTACCACCGCTGTCTTGAAATATTTCCAAGACACGGGGATCCTCTACAAGGGGAACTGGCGGATCCCCGCACCCGGTGAGACGGAGCCAAAGCCTCGCCCCGGCGAATTCAGTTGCTTCCAGAGCCACTTGGAAAGGGGTTGGGGTTCCCCACATCAATCTTCTTTCGACGGTTTTGCTCGTATTACACAATCAAGCTGTCAGATCTGGGGCCGCATAGCATTGAGAAGCTCGCCATATTTGTCGCCTTCTGCGAGTGCTACTTGGGGTGTCGTCCCTACTTCCCTCTCTGGCTGGAGCTATTTCATGCCGCATCAGCCGCGAGGGGGCAGGTGGCTCTATCTTGGCGGCATGCAGCATTACCTTCTAGCTGAAGCCCAATGCCAAGTTCATGAAGCTCCTACTACCGAAGAAGGCCGCAAGAGAGTGGACGAAGAACTGGTTTTACGTTAAGGAGTCTACTCCCGATAGCAAAGTGTCGCTTCCGATGTACACCGCCGAGAGGAGCGAGCTATGCCGGTTGTCAGCGACCAAGCTTCCTGATGACCAGAAGACGGTTGGCGATGAGATGTTGACGCGAATCAAGGAGCTAAAAGAACAAGGTCTCGAGACCATCAATCTGTACAACAGTTGGCTCGGGCAGCGGCTGATGAGTGCATATTTGCATCATGTTTTACACTATTCTTTTGCATTGTTGATGTAGGATCTTGGTACTTTATGGTGCGAACGCGCATATTTTATGTCTGTTTTCACCAGGATCAGGACAAATGATGGATCCAATGGATACAATTCTTGGAACAGTTGTAATGTGGAGAAAAGGAGGCAAAAACAATGCAAATCGCTTATTTGGGAAATATTAATAATGCCAGAAGAAAACCAGAAGTGAACAAAGGAGGCAGAAGGTTCAATGACCAACTCTACGACCGGAGAAAATTTTCTGGCCGTATAGTTGGCGCCGCCTCCGCCTCCTCAAATAGTTTCACCCCGTGCAACTGGTTTGGGAAGACGACATACAGAACACCCAGAAATCACATAAACCTCACCTCCGGAAGGCATATGGAGGGGGAACTCATCCACTGGGGATCCATCTTTGCCCTGTGCAGATCCGGGAGGCTAAGGAATCGATCTTCGTCATCCACTGCTGCATCACCACCATCTCCATCCATCCCATCTACATCTTGTCTAGATCTTGTTGTAATTTCCGTACCCGTTGTGGATTTATACATGTACTATTTATCTATGATAGATTCTGTTGTTATTGCCATGATGTTAATTGCCTCCATGTAGGAGTAGATCATTAGTTCTTGGGGATATGGAGAAACCCTAGTATGAGATTGAAATAAGATAAAGTCCATTATGATATTCATCATTGTGATCATGTGTTAGATTTTCTACATCTTGATGTTGAGAGAAGTCGACCTCTCAATATTTGTCTCTCATGGGGACTTGATGGAGGGAACTACTAGTTGGTAGACGGAGGCGTGCTAGCACTTACAGTGACTATAAAGCTGTTGGCACCCCTTACATATCCACTTGGGAAACCCAGAAAACTCACAGAACACTATACATGCCATGGGATACGTCCTATGGGATTACGTCCCTTAATAGCACAGTAATTCGATTAATGTGAATTGCAGACTGCTGTGGTTATGAGGATGATGTGAGCAGCGGTTGTTGCCTATTTTTCCAAATACGGAGTTCCTCCCACACATATATAGTTGAGAATGTTCATGATGATAATATTTGTCTTAGCTCCTTATAATGCTAGTGGTGTATCCGCTACTCCCTGAGAACGCTTTTCCCTATTGCAGTTCTAATCTCTCTTACATACACGATACTTACTTTCTATATTCAGTTATTTTACTTTACTTTATTATTGCTCTTATACCTAAAACCCAAAACACCTTTTTACACAATACTCACATTTTATCTTATCACTTAGAACTTTATCTAGCATTTCAATCATAATATTTATTTCAAGAATTATTAGACTTTAGACTCCTACTCCCTATGGGATCAATATCTTTATTTTGAAACTAGCTAGAAACAATCTGTGCACTTGTAGTCATCAACGGCTGGTTCCCCTGGCTACCCGAGCCCACTGGTTGTACCAGTACACTGGTAAGGACGACGTCACAAGGGCGAGAAAAGTTGTCTGGGAGGCCGAATACTAGATCGCCGCGCTAAAATAGATCACGGAGGTAGAGTACATCGACCTGAAGGCCAGGCTCGCTCTATACACCGCCGGGAAGAGTCAGGCCCCCACAGTAAGTCTCCTTGCTTTCTTAATCTTGGTTTCACAGTCACAGTTTTGTAGTCTATGTTTCACAGTTGCAGTTTTTCGGTCACGGATTTTGTGTCTGTTTTGATCGAGCCGTCGTTTCTTTATCTCTGCTAGCTGTTCCAAGTTCTCGAGAACTGGCTTCCTCCGCTCGACAAAGAGGTTCCCAAGGATCTCAAGGATGAAGAGGAGGAGGAATCCTCTGAGAGCGAGGCTGAAATAAAGGAGGCGCATGTGCCCTCATTCGTGGCTCGGAAGACCCGCCGGCAAAAGCAGCGTGAACTCTAGGCGAGTCGCAGCCTCAAAGAACATGACAGCGAAGTTGACATCATGGAAGAACACACCTCGTGGCGCATGGATACGCCGGCCAAGCCCGTGTTGAAGTTGAAGTCACCGCCAAAGACGAAGTAGCTAGCAAAGACCAAGCCAGCAGCAAAGTCGAGATCGCCGATGAAGTCACCAAACAGGTCCGTGGCAATGTTCGAGTCGGACGATGAGCCTAGTGGTGAGGAGACCACGGATCTTGAGAAGGTTCCGGAGGACTTAACTCCGATGATGGAAATGGAGGCCACGAATATGGTTGTGGAGGCTCCCCTCGCCGCCATTGCGCCGCCATAAACAGGGGCTGAAGCAGCCAAGGGTTTGGCGATTCCACCGCCGTAGAAGGCACCTGCATCGTTGTTGCCGGTAACTTCATGACCACAGCCTCGTCGACGGAGAAGCCCGCGACATCATGGTCAACAGGCATGTTGGAGAGGGGCTCACGCACAAACTAGGCCTGGAACTGGAGAAGCCTACGCACATAAGCACCGGACTGCACGCCCTTCCAGTTGCCAAGTAAGTGTGTATTGCAGCATTTTTTGTGACTTTTGGGGTTTGGGCAGATCGCTGACCGTGGCGACCTTGTAGGACTGGTTCCAAGAATATCAACCATCCTTTGGTGGCCAAGGTCCTTCCGGTTGGCACTGAAGGGGGTGTTGATCCTTTCAAGAAGAGGAAGGCAGTCACTGTCGAGGCATCGAGTGAGGGCACGAAGAAGAAGAAGAGGAGGAAGAAGGAGAGTCACCCCATTGCCATGGCGGAGGAAGGCACGGAGAAGGATGACTCCGCCATCCATACTGAAGAAGGGGTGGACGTCGGCTCGATGCCAAGTAAGGTGGTCCCACTAGCGGAAACGCTAGCTTCAGCGACGGACACCCCAGTGGCAACAACTGCCATGTTCCCACGCTTTATGACGAGGGCCTTTGCCACGGCGACTAGAACTCTGTCACCACAAGTTCCTGAGATCATCGACAGTGATGTCGGGCAGTGGCGCAGGCGTACGCCGTTCGTGATTCCTTTAGCGGACGCCAGGAAGCTTCATAGCATGCTAGGCACTGCCATCCAGGTATGTCCAGTCCCTGAGGGTCTAGTCGCTGAATTTCAGCGACTAGACACTCAAACTTTGATTGTCTAGTCACCGAGGGCCTAGTCACTAAATTTCAGCGGCTAGACACTCAAACTTTGATTGTCTAGTCCTCGAGGGTCTAGTCGCTAAATTTCAGCGGCTAGACACTCAGACTTTGATTGTCCTTGTTCTCACGGAAATTTTGTGTGCATGGCTTGCAGAAGGAGTCGACTGAACGGTTGGCAGCGAAGGAGTGACTAGAACATGACCTGCGAGTAGCGCAGAAGGCCAATCGGCGGCTCCAGGCGACTGTAGGTGAATTGTTGTGATTTTTGTGGCTTCAAATTCTTGTATTTGTATGTTTTTATATTATTGTTGTCTTCATTTATTCAGATGACCATGCTACTACACTAGCCAAGGCCCGTGAGGGCTACGTTCTGGTCGCCGAGCTAGAAACTGCGAGGGCGTTGTTGACCGCAGCGGAGGAGCGGGTTAACTCGCTAGCGAAGGAACTGGAGGCGGCTAAGGCTTCGATGACTTCTTCTGAAGAGAGGGCCACAGTCGTCGCGGTAGAGGAAGAGCGGAAGGCCTCTGACTCGGTCATCGTCAACTTGCAGGGGAAGCTATCGGCGTTGGAGAAGTTCGTCACAGAGAACTTTTGCAAGCTTCTGGTAAGTGTTCATTCCTCATGCCTTTTGTTGCTAATAGGGAGCGAGTCCCCGAGTGGGTGAGTCCCCGAGCGGGCGAACCCTTGGATATTCTGCCGCATGAGCTTGATTTTCTGATATTGCAGTTGTGATAGGTCAAGGATATCCGGTGGTGCAGATGTTCAATGCCATGCAGTGCGTGACAGCTATGGTGAACGCGGCTACTGCCTCGGTGTTATGCGTCTAGGCCCTCCTTTGGGGAATTTCTCCCACCGAGGTGATTCCTGGAGGGCTGACGGAGGTGTGGCGTTATCTTGAGGAAGCGCCTACCGTAGTCGAGTGGATGGCACTGTCAGCTTTCCGCCGTGGAGCCACTACAGTGCTAAGTCTTGGACTCACGCACTTCCCTGATGACTTCGACCTTGATGACGGCACCAGCGGGTACCCCTCGGTGACTGGCTTGGTGGAGATCACGGAGGTTCTGAAGCTGACTGCCAAGTCCGCTCCTTTCATGGAGCGAGTGTTAGCAATGGGCAATCTGTTGCCGTACCAGGAGACGCTGGTTGTGCCGAACAACCTCGAGGCAAAGCACCAAGACCTAAAGTCAGAGCAGCCCTTCTGGTCATTGCTTGAGAAGCAACTACCGACCTATCCGGCAAACCCTTGAGAGCCTTTTGTCCGGGCCAAGGGTGATGGCAGTGCCTCCGACTCGGTCATCGTCAACTTGCAGGGGAAGCCTACAGAATGAAGGATTTCCTTGAGGCATTTATTAGTATGGCGACTGGCTACTCTGTAAATTATTCAGGCGACGAACAATGTATTTTGTCGCTAAGGACGAATTTCAATCGACTCACATTTTCTTTGAGATTTCTGTTTGTTTATATTTTGGGTTGTGCGAGTCCTCGAGCACATCCGCCCTTTGTGGGGTTGACCTCGCGTGTGTGTTTGTTTATGTCATAGGTTGGTTTTGGTAGGTTAGGTCTACTCACCATGGCCTGGGACTGGGAGGCCGGTCGCTTGGTGACCCCAAGGGGTGCTCCTTACTTGGTGTATTCCCTAGAAGTGAACGGGTTTGGCATGGCGTGTCCTCGAGCATGGTAATTAACCGTTCAAGTCGCATGCCCAAGGTAGGTGAGGATGTGGTGCGTTGTTCGTAACGCGTCTCTCCTCCTGACTTAGAAAGCTAGTCGCATGGCGAGTCCAAGGCATGCTGTCGTACTTGGTGTGTTCCCGAGCCGCGTGAGGGTCATTTTTGACAAGTCCCCGAGTGTGGTTCTCAATCATTCGAGTCGCTATGAGAAAGGATGGGGAGGACGGGTTGTTGTGCTAAGCGTATTAGGTTATCTCTTCCTAGGGGCCAGTCGAGCGAGGCGACTTCGATGGTGGCTTCGGGTTAGCGTTTTCGTGGATGGTGCAAGACCCGAAATTTTTGGTGCCCTTGGACCACACTACTTAGCCGTGCTGGTCGCTCAACCAAGGGTGGACTTCCATATTTAGCGTATTGTTGGGTATACGAGTGCGATTGGCACAAGAGATGGCGAGTAGACACAATTTGTGCGATCCTAATTTTATTCCATCATATAGCAGATGAGTACAAGTTTTAATTCTATGTATAGAACATTTGGAGGAGATTTACATTCCATGGACGCCCGACATCGAGCTGGCCATCACCTTGTATATCGATGAGGTAGTAAGCATCGTTTCCAAGGACTCGCCCTATGGCGAACGGCCCCTCCCATGGGGGGGTAGCTTGTGCATGCCACTTTGTCCTGGATGAGTCGCAAGACAAGGTCGCCCTCTTGGAAAGGTGCGAGCCCGGACTCGGTGGCTGTGGTAGCGGCAGAGTCCTTTCTGGTAGATGGCGGTGCGGGAGCGATCTAGGTCGCAGGCTTCATCTAGCAGGTCGACCCCTTTTTACGGGCGACCTTGTTGTCTTTTGCCGCGTAGTGGACGACTCAGGGCGAGTCGTGCTCCAAGTCAGTTGGCATGACGGCCTCGGCGTCGTACACCATGACGAAGGGGGTGAACCCTGTCGATCGACTAATAGAGGTGTGAATGCCCCATATCACAGAGAGGATCTGTTCTACCTAGTAGCCAGGAGTCCGTTCAAGGGGGGCTTGCAGTCTTGGATTGAGGCCATGGAGGACGCTCTGGTTAGCGCGCTCTGCTTGGCCGTTTGATTCCGGATGGGCAACTAAGGCGAGGTCGAGTCGGATTCCATGCTCCTCGCAGAAGTCAGCCATGGCACCTTTGGCAAAGTTGGTGCTGTTGTCCATGATGATGTTGTGCGGGTAGCTGTATAGGTAGATTAGCTCACGGAGGAACTTGGTGGCGGTCTTGCCATCACACTTCTTGATTGGCTTCACCTCGACCCACTTTGTGAACTTGTCGACAGCGACCAGGAGGTGGGTGTAGCCTGATGGAGCTTTTTTGAACCGGCCCACCATGTCGATGCCCCATACGGCGAATGGCCAGGTGATGGGATGGTCTTAAGGGCTGAACCAGGGATGTGCCTCTGGTTAGCGTAATTCTGGCATCTGACGCATCATTGGACGATGTCGGTGGCGTCAGCGTGTGCGTTGAGCCAGAACATTTCATGGTTTCCTGTGTTTTGTGTGTTAGATAACAATACTATGGAGTTTTCTCATGTTCGCTAAGTGTGCAGGAATTTTGGAGCACCGGATTATCCGCCTCACCAAGGGCCGGATAATCCGGCCTACCTCATCGATCAAAGGCTGCCAAGGTGCGTCGCTCGGAGTCCAGTCGGATTATCTCCCGGAAAATCCGATCTAGGGCGGGTTTTCTTCCCTAGGCTGGATAATCCGGCTTTCGCATGGGCCGGATAATCCGTCCCCCAGAATTTGACCAAAGCCTGCCAAGACGTGTCGCTCGGAATCCGGTCGGATTTTCTCTCGGAAAATCCGAATTGGGGTGGTTTCCCCCCCCCCCCCAGGCTGGATAATCCGGCCTTCACATGGGGCTAGATAATCCGGCCCCTAGAAGGCGATCAAGGGCACGCTCGGCACGACACTCAGTGAGGAGGCGGATTATCTGCCGGATAATCCGAGTCTAGGGTGGAGTTTTCCCCAGGCCGAATAATCCGGCCCTCACTTGGGCCAGATAATCCCGCCCCCAAAGACTCCAACGTCTTGGTTTTGGATGGGGGTATAAATATCCCTCCTTCCCCAACATTCAGAAAGCTTTGATCTTTGGGGGAATTGAAGGAGGAGAGAATCGTCATCGTCATCACAAATCAAGCGCATCAACTCCTCTCCATTCATTTGGAGAAATCCCTGATCTAGTATTCTTGTCAATATCTAGATCTTGTTCTTTGTTATTGATAACTTGTTCTTGTGGCAGCTTGTTATCATTACGGGAGCCTCCAAGTTGATTATGGAGTTGTGCCCCGCTAGTTGTGTAAAGGCACCGGTACCCGCCTAGAAGGGTCCCTATAGTGGAAAGGTGGATCGGGCCTTTGGTGGCGGGATCCATCGGAGAACAGGGTGAGGCCTATTGTGGCGTGGTGGTCTTAGTACTGCCCACCCCTCCAACACAGACGTACTTCCCTTAACAAGGAAGGAACTACGGTCAAACAAATCCCGTGTCTCCGCGTGCTTCACTACGGTTCACCCGTTCCTCTTCCACTCACTCTTTACTCGCTAGTAGATAGGTTTGGGAAATTCCACCTAATAGTTTATCTAGAGAATTTACCCTTTGTGTTAAGACTAAAATTGAAAAAGCATTAAAATTTGAAGTAGCACCTATTCACCCCCCTCTAGGTGCCCATACGATCCATTTCAATTGGTAGCAGAGCCCCGACTCTTTATTCGGGCTTAACCTCCTAAGAGAAGTATGGGTACTAAGGAAGATGGGGATGAGGCTGTGGATAAGGTCACAATGGATGACCTCAAGACGTTGGAAACAACCTTGTTGAAATCCTTTGAGGCCAAGATGGAGGAGATGAATCAAATGATTGCTCGTCTCACATCATCCATAGCCCCATCTCCATCCTCCTCTGAGGCCGCCACACCATCATCCAAGGATAAGGCTAACACCGGATCCAAGGATGATGAAGTGGTAGGTGAAAAAAATAATGGTTCCACCTCCAAGAAGGGAAGTGGTAAGGAGGAATATAGTGAGGTTCGTCACATATATTCCCCCGATCCACCTATCCCTCATTCTCATATAAACAATAGGGGTGATCCACCCAAGCTTACTGCATCCTCTTTTAATCAATGGCAATTCTTAATGAAGTCTCATGTTTGCAGCTCCTCAATTGAAATTTGGAGGATTATTGAAGAGGGTCTTCATATTGGAGATCATTCCAATCTGACAAGAAGAGAAGTTGTGGACAGCCAATTGAAAGCTACAGCTCTCCACATGATACAACTCGGTGTGGGTCCCAAGGACATTCCCCACATTGAACATCTCAACACAGCTAAAGAAGCTTGGGATGCCCTCACTGATATATTTATTGGGAATGAAAGCATGAGAAGGAATAGGTATGATGCCCTTAGTAATGAAGCTGAAGGGTTCTACATGTTGGATTGTGAAAACCATGAAGACATGTATAGAAGCCTCAAGGGCATTGCAACAACATTTAGAAAGCATGGAGCCACCCACATTGATGATGCATGGATAAAAAGAAAATATGTGAGTGCCTTAATGCCTTTCGAGCCAACGGATTTCAAGAGCTTGCAAGGTAGACACAACTACCATCAAATGACATTAAATGAAGTCATGCAAGAAATGGCATCATTCAAAGTTGCCGCAAAGAATGCTGAAGATGCCCGGGCTCGTGCCATTGGAATGCAAAAGGGAGTCAATGTTGCTCTAAAAGCTAATGTTATTGAGCAAGATGAGGATGAAAGAGCTTTTGAGGGGGCCTCCATGGACTGCCCCGATGAAGTCAAACGTGCTCATGGTGAGTACATGGCGTTTTGCACAAGGAACTTTTGGAAGGATCCTGCCAAGGCCAAGTCGGAACTCGAGCGCAAGAATGGGTCGAGTGGAAGAAGAGAAAGTGGCCCAAAACTAAGAACATGCTACAATTGTGGAGATAGGCTGCACTTTGTAGCCGAGTGTCCTTATCAAAATAGAGAAGACAATGGTAGCAGGCTCATTCTAAAAGTAAAATCCAAGGAACCTAAGAAGAAGCCATTTATCAAAAAGAATGGCCCTTACAAGAAGCAACCCAAGATCGTCTTAGTGGCACAAGAAGAATACTCCTCTGCAAGTGAAGATGAAGAGGATGAAGATAGTTCTCGCGAGGTGGCTGCTATAGCCACCACGTCGACTCCATCATCTCTCTTCGACTCGCCAAATGAGAACGTCATCAACAAAAATGCCACTTGCCTTATGGTAAGAGGGTCCGAGGTATCAAGTTCTAGCTCTTCATTTCCTAAGACTAACATAAATTTGGATATGGATGATCATGATAGTCTTAAAATGAAAGAAGAAGCTATTGCTTTCGACAACTTTTTCACTAACCTGCAAGGTAAGCACAAACTTCATTTTTATGCTCTTATGAGTCAACTTTCTCAAGCCGAAGATCTTCTTGAAGAAAAGGGAAGAATTGAAAGAGAAGATGCCTTGGAGATAGCTTCTTTGAAGAATGCTTTGGAAGAAGAAGAGGAAGCTCGAGTATCTTTGGAAGAGAGACTCGAATCCATTGAGGAGTCACATGAAGAAGTTGTGGCTCAGCTCATCAAAGAACGTGACAATGCTCTTACCAAGGTAAAGAAACTAAAGAAAGACAAGATTGAAGCTGGGGCTGCTCATGCTAGACTCTCGGAGAAGTTTGATAAACTTGACAGTGCTCACAAGGCATTGAAGAGTGATCACTCTACTCTAAATGTGTCTTATGATCAGCTCCAAACTCAATTGAAGCTGTATGATGTGCCAAGTACCTCAACATCATCTTATGGAAAAGAAGATCTTGCAAGAGGTTCTCAACACAAAGGTAAAGAAGTTCTTGATGAGATACTGAGCAAGGAAAGTACAAACAATAGAAAATAAGGTCTTGGTTACATTCCCAAAACAAAGAACAAGAAAAACAAGAAGAAGAAGAAGAAGAAGAGCAAGACTGCTCAACCAAAGACTAGCAACATCACCAATGACAAGTCTAATTATGATGGTTTTGTAGGGGCTAACAATCCTAACTTTGAGTTATATTGTGATTATTATGGTGATGTTTATGCTAGTTATGTAGGTCCTTATGATTGTTACATTCCTTGGTCTATTTGGGTCCCCAAGACCCTTGTCACTAACATGAGAGGACCCATTGAAAAATGGGTACCTAAAACCAAGAAGTAACTTTCTTGCAGGGCTATGCTTCCGGTGGGTCTAAATGGGTACTCGATAGCGGATGCACGAGTCATATGACCGGAAGCAAGGAGATCATCACGGAGATGCGGCCAAATCATGATCATATAACCGTCTCCTATGGTGACAAGTCAAAATCTGAGGTATTGGGTGGCGGCAAAGTCGTGGTGGCTCACGATATCTCTCTTGTGGACGTCATGCTTGTTGAGACCCTCGGGTAGAACTTACTTTCAGTTCACGCCCTTGGTAAGATGAGCTTTGCAGTTTTTATTGATGCTAATTTGGTGGTACTCTTGTGGAGCAAGTCTCTAAAAGTCGCTTTCGTGGGATATGTCGAAAATGACCTGTACGTGGTGGACTTTTCAGGGAAAACCACTACAGGCCCGATGTGTCTTTTCGGAAAGGCTGACGTGGGTTGGTTATGGCATCGCCGACTAGCCCACGTAAATATGAGAACTTTGCAAAGTCTCCACAAGGGTGGCCACATCCTTGGACTAAAAGAAAATGTCTCATTTGCCAAATATCGTGTTTGCAGGGCTTGTGTTGAAGGGAAAATGCATGAATCTCTTCATCGTAGGAAGACTATTATCTCGTCAAAAAGGATCTTAGAGCTCCTACATGTGGACCTCTTCCGACCTCCATATCATGCAAGCCTCGGTGGGAAGAAGTACTGTCTTGTGATCGTTGATGATTACTCAAGATACACTTGGGTTTATTTCTTCAAGTTGAAGAGTGAAACTCAACAAATGGTCATCGGCTTTGCCAACGAGGTTCAACGTCAACACAACATCCCTGTTCTGGCTATAAGAAGTGATAACGGCTCTGAGTTCAAGAACTACACCTTAAATGAGTTCCTAAGTGAAGAGGGGATAAGACATCAATATTCCGCTGCGTAAACCCCTCAACAAAATGGTGTAGCTGAGAGGAAAAATCGGACTCTAATGGATATGGAAAGGTCAATGCTAGCCGAATTCAAGTCTCCTTACAATTTCTGGGCTGAAGAAATCTCTACCGCTTGCCACTTATCCAACCGTTTATACCTCCGTAAAATCTTGGACAAGACTCCATATGAAATACTTACCGGTAACAAGCCAAACATCTCATACTTTCGGGCATTCGGGTGTAAGTGTTTCTTTCTCATCAAGGGAGTTCGTTTATCTAAGTTTGAATCTAAGGATCTAGAAGGAATTTTTGTTGGTTATGGTGCCGAATCCCACACTTATAGAGTCTACAATAAGCTCTCTGGAACTATTGTAGAATCTTGTAGTGTGGTGTTCGAAGTAAATGACGCCTCCCGTGCGGGGCAAGTTAATGTTTGTGATTGCAGATGTTGAAATACCCCAAGATGCCATAAGAAGAATGGGCGTGGGATTTTTCCGCCCCATTGAGGAACCTCTTGTGGCAGATCAGGAAGGACAATGGTCTACTCATGAAGAGCCCTCATCTACACATACTCATCATGTTCCAACCACGGGAGTAACTTCTACACCATCTCCATCAACTGCTGAAGGTCAAGAGGATCTTTCGATATTTGGTTCATTCCCCTAACTTTGGTCTATGGTATCCCAAGGGCTCCAATTTCTCTCTATGTGGTTATACTGATTCAGATTGGGCTGGTGATAAGGATGATCAGAAATCCACTTTTGGAGCTTGTCAATTCTTGGGAAGATCTCTAGTGTGTTGCTCATCTAAAAAGCAGAATTGTATCTATCTCTCCATTGCTGAAGCTGAATATATTGTTGCTGCTATTGCTTGCACTCAGTTATTGTGGATGAGGCAAACTTTAAAGGAATACGGGGTCAATTGTGACAAAGTGACTCTTTTATGTGATAATGAAAGTGCCATCAAAATTGCGTACAATCTGGTACAACACACAAGGACAGAGCATATTGAGATTCAGAATGAATTTATTCGAGACCATGTTGCTCGTGGCGATATTGATCTATCTTTTGTGAGCACGAAGAACCAACTTGCTGATATTTTTACGAAGCCACTTGATGAAGCAAGATTTTGCTACTTGAGGAATGAGCTAAATATCATTGATTCCAGGAGTTTGTCTTGATTACCCATGCACTCACTCATACATCTCAGTCTTATTTGGTCTAGATGTGGGCATGGATATATGGGGATTGTGGTCCTAATTAATTGGGCTAACCCTCCCCCCATAATGCCAAAAGCAAGATTAATCATTTCTCTTAATATCATTTTGTGATATGTGATGCGCTCGACTTTCGACATAGAGCTCGTTGGGAACCCCAAGAGGAAGGCACAATGAATATAGCAGCAAGTTTTCCCTCAGTTATGAAACCAAGGTTTAATCGAACTAGTAGGAGCAAGGAAACAACCCAAAGGTGTTACTAGCTGAGCTTTGGCAGGGCGCACTACCGGTGCTAGTAGCAACGTGGAGACCTGCACAACACAACCACAACACTTTGTCCCCAACTTGCGATGATGTTGTCAATCTCACCATGTTTTGCGGAAAACAAAGGGTTAAACGTATCGATTGGGAAGAAGTAAAAGTTTACAGAAAGTAAACACAAAGCAGTAAACAGTTGTAGATTGTATGTAAAGTAAAAGGACCGGGATCCATAGTTCACTAGAGGTGGCTCTCCTTAGATAGATAACATGCTGGGTGAACAAATTACAACGGGGCAATTGACAAACACCGAGAAAGCAATACATGCATATACTAATCATCTTGACTCCTCTGAGACTTGATTGGGCATTACAACATAATACATAGACCGCCATCCAACTGCATCTATGACTAATAATCCACCTTCAGGTTATCATCTGAACCCCCTCCAGTATTAAGTTGCAAGCAACAGATTATTGCTTTACGAACTGCGTGTAAAGTAAACAATACAATTGTTCTATGAACAAAGGATCATTGTTTTCTCCCTAGTAGCAACAACACATCTAGTACCTTAGATATTTCTATCACTTCCCCAGATTACCAGAGGCATGAACCCACTATCGAGCATAAATACTAACTCTTGGAGTTCCTAGCATCTACTTGGCCAAGATAGCTACTAACAACGGAAAGCATGCAAGATCTCAAATAACAAAGACATCATAGAATCAATAATCAATCTGAAATAGCATCTCAATATCCATCGGATCCCCGCAAACACAACATGTATGAATTACAAATAGATGATCTTGATCATGAACGGAGCTCACAAGATCTAAACATGTAAGCACAAAGGAGGAGAAACCAGCCATCTAGCTACTACATGGATCCGTAGTCCAAGGATGAACTACTCACGCATCACACCGGAGGCTTGCATGGTGATAAGGAAGGCCTCCAGGGTGAATTCCCTCTTCGGCAGGGTGCCGGGAAGAGCTTCAGATCCCCCTCGATCTAGGGATGGAGATGACGGCGGCTATAGACTCTTTCGTGGATTTTTGATCGGGTACCTAGGTTTTTCGTCCTGAGGGCAATTTATAGGCGGAAGGAGAGGCCGAGGGGGTGCTGGGGTCGGCCAGACCATCCCCTGGCGTGGGCCAGGCCTGGCCACGCGGCCAGGTGGTGTGGCTGGCCCCCAGCCCTTCTCCGTCTCGTATTCTGGCACTTGATCCCTTCCGGAAAAATAGGCACTTTGGCTTTTGTCCCATCCAATTCCGAGAATATTCATTTTCTGACTTTCCTGGAACCAAAAACAGCAGAAAACAGGCAGCTGGCACTGTGGCTCTTGTTAATAGGTTAGTCCAAGAAATCATAATAAAAGTACTCCAAAGTTGGAACAAAACACAAGAAAGTGGATAAAACCAAGCATGGAACATCAACAATTATAGATACATTTGCAATGTATCAACATCCCCAAGCTTAACTCCTGCTCGTCCTCGAGTAGGTAAGTGATAAAAAGAAAGAATTTTTGAGGTGACATGCACCATCAAAGACTTGATCAAAGTATTTGCAAAACATTCAAAGTTGGGATCATAGTACTTTAATTATAACATGAAAGACAAAGTTCTAGCAATAAGCGAAGAAACTATGATGCAACATGAAAAGGCACAAACAAAAGATTCATGAATAACAATGCTTTGCAAGACGTTTGTTTGTTTCACATAAAGAAAACATAGCATAATAGTATTCAGCTTGTCCCTCAATAGAGTAGCAAATATAAATGCATAGGACACCTTCAAAGTTCATAAGAGTGACTAGATACAATAGTTTAAAACAAGCAATCACAAGTTATGCATCAATCAAGTAGTCTTGGGACAATGCACACAGAACTAAGAATGGCAACTATGCTCTCAAAGTAGTGCATAAAGATAGAAGGTGGAGACTCAATATAATGGTGGAAGAAAGGCCTTTTGTAAAAGGAAGTAGGGATTCAAGTCTCATAAAGAGCTTCCAAAAATTATGGTACTTATAGCTTTCAGCTCTCATTGCCCTTATTATAAGCATCTTGAAGGTGATTAAGGTTAAAGTGACACAACTAAGAGGATATGCTTGACAAGTTATAAACCGAAATCTCATGCCCCTTACTTACGAAGACCGATCCTCAATGCTACTCAATTTCAGTCACGAGTAAGCTCTTCTCATTGTAAGTATATGTGTATCATTAAGAACCGCCAACGGGGTACCCCTTGCACATGATACGGGAGCGTTCCCATAATCAAAATGACAAGGCAAGCAGACAATGAGCATCTCAGCGATCTTTTTATTTGCTATTTGCATAGGTTTTTATTGAGGATGCTTCATAGAGTGCTCATTATGGTGATGCTGCAAGTTTCCACCAAGATTAGGCATGGCTTAGGCTAGCGGCCCAGGCGTTTCTCTAACACATATACAAACTCCATGATCTTACAAGTTCCACTTTTATTTCACACCGCCGGGATCTGTAAGCAAAAGAACATGATATCAACGGGGTACAAAGTACAAGTGCAATGTTGAAACCTATCCCCATGGAACATGGTTCTGCTAATTTCAACTTATAAAGCGCAAGCATATACGCAACAAAGAAGGACCAAATGGTTCAATTTTATTAGAGGCAATAAAGTAAAGTGTGCCATCAAGTTCGTGAGAGCTTTAATCACTAGTTTTCTCATAACAAGTGGAAGGTAAACAAAAGCATGAATATACTTGGAATAGCATAAGCTAGTAGGTAGGTATGGTGGACTCTTTGGAATAACTTGGTTTAAGGAGTTGGATGCATGAGTGGAACTCATACTTGGTTGTGGAGGCTAGCAAAAGACTGGGAGCGACAAACTAAGAGAGCAATAATGGCCATAATCATGCAGAGCGACAAAACATCATTGATCAAAGCATAAAGTGATACTACAAGTTGAAAACTAAAGGATCATAAAGGCTATGGTGACTTGAGATAGTCATAACATGGTGTGAGCATGTGCCAAGTCAACCCAAATAAAGCATCAAAGGAGAATGCCACTATACTATGCTTTAATATGCTAAAACAACGCATGATTCATCCAAGGCACATTAAGCAATCTCAATTGTTTATAACAAGTCATGCTACAACAAATAATACTAAGCATAAAGACAAAACAATATCAAGCATGGCATGACAAAGCATAGGCCACAGTCAAAAACAAACTCTTTTTACCACAAAAGCATGAACTTTCCTACTCTTTTCCAAACCAAACCAAACTATTTGCAAACCAAAGTATGAAAGAGGGGGTCCAACCAATTTATTCAGAAATCTAAGCAAACCAAGCAAACTAAAAACCAAAACGAAAACGAAAAATAAGACGCTCCAAGAGAAACACAACTGTGCATGAAACAATAAAAATGAAGCGTTTGGAAGAAACCTGGAATTTTTATTGATGAAGAAGGGGATGCCTTGGGCATCCCCAAGCTTTGACGCTTGTACTTCTTGGATATTTCTTGGGGTGACATGCGTGGCATCCCCAAGCTTGAGCTTTAGTCCATCCTTCATCTCATTACTCATTCCTTCCATACACCTGAAA